>VXAZ01004976.1:2237808-2555391 GCA_013399875.1 Gymnorhina tibicen
AGGGGAGGGGAGGGGAGGCAGGTAAAATCCTGCAGCTTCTGAGACCAGTGGCAACACTCACGAATGGTCACACAAATGCTCAGCATATCCACAGATATAACCCAGTTCCAGAGGCTTTTCTCACATATTTTAAAGTCTTCTTTCTAAGGTTAGTTCATCTTATTTATTTCTGTTATTTTCCTTTTAGTCATTCTATGTAACTGACCCATTATTACAAAAATCCTGCATCATAACGTACACAGGAATACTTGTAAGATTTCAAAGGAAAACACATCTTTTTTCTGACAGCCTTTCAGTATAGCCATTTTGGTATAATAACAATCTATACCATGAAAATTGTATTGACAGTTATCATAGAAAAGTGAAGTTCTTTTAACAGGCCATTTTTTAAGATATTGTAAGGTAATTCATGCATAGTTTTAGGCTAAATCGCAAATAGCTATCCACAAATCAGTATCACAATGATGTTTATTAACTGCTGCATCAAAAGCAAATCTGAATTTGTGATCTTAAAAAGAACATGAATGAGAGAAAAACAGTTTCAACTTAGACTGTTTTAACCTAATGAAGAGCACAGAAAGGAGATCATCACATCTCAAGTGTTTATGTTTATGCACCTGCAGCTTAGAAAAGTTATGAATACAACAGGGATTCTCCTGTTACGCTTTTTACTTTCATCATTCACGCATTTGCAAATACAGAACTTTCAAATCTCCAACAGCAAAGACAGTGCTTCCAGCTGCACAGGATCTACTGATTTTCCGAAGGCCATCAGGACAGACAAAAAAGTCAGCCAGGGAGTCTTCTTTAACAGCCACACAAGCCCCTGACCTTAGGGCTCAGCTCTGTGTACTCCTAAGCTCTGGCTTAGGGCTCACAGAGTCAAGCCCTTAAGCTTGGTATCAATGAAAAATAAGCAGAGGCTCCAGAACAGAGAATAGCAACTTGAAAGGCCCACACACAAATCACCCATTTCTGGAGGTACATGGACTCCATCAGTTGCACATCACGGAGCCTGTGAGCATGTGGCACTTAGACTAAGCCACTGCTTAGTCTGATCGGACAATTACTTGCTGGTAACATGAGGAAAAGGAATCAGCGTCCAAGTACCTCTCTTCCTCTTTGACTTTGGAGTCACTTCCGCACTCTCTGCTCACGATCTTTGACGTCCAGCATCACAACTGCACTGGGAGAAGCAGAAAACACCCATATATTTTCTCCCTTCTCTCCTTTTTCTGGTGAAGGAGCAGATGGCGCAATGGCAGCATATTCTCCTGTGAGCTGGGAGATGGAAGTTTAATTCTTTGACACTGAATTACTCCCCAGACATCCCAATCCCAGCTGGGACACCCTCCAACATTTTAAACCAGTACCATTTGTGCTGTTCACTCATAGTGGGGCTATAAAGATCTGTCTCAAGCTGATGGAAGCATCTTCTGAGTAAAGTCTATGAATTCTGGAAAGCACTTAAGAATTCTGACTGTATCTTATCCTCTTGCCAGCTCCTTTGCTAGCATAATGCTTCTGAGACTCTCTTCAGACACTGTAAGACCTCCAGCATAGGGTTCTGTTTGAAGAGGCACCTTTTCCTTTCATTGGATCTGCCTCTACCCTGACCCCTGTCTTCACTGCCCTGATGAACACAGAATTCAGCCCAAGAACAAGGACAGCATCATTTCTTCCCTTTTTCTTTCCTCTCCTACACATTCCTAACCGAAATACAAAGGGTCAAGGCTGCCTACTATACACAGGATCTGTCTGGAGTTTTAAAAGAGCAAAATACAGGCCTGGTGCTCTGTAACAAAAGAATAGCATTCCATGGAAAACACCATGCCACGGGAGGCATGTAGTGCCATGGCATGCCTATCAATCAGGAGAATTCCTTCAGAGTGGTTCAAAATTTGATGTCAAAAGGGAGTGGCTATAGGGGATTCCTATATCCCTAAATAATATCAGGCCTTTAGCATTACTTGAACACAGGATTTTTAAAGAGTGGGTTTATATATCTCTACTTTGTAAACTGAGTGCTTTTCAAATAGAGCTCCAGAACCCTACAGAGCTGTCTTTAGGGGGCTTTGATCTTTCTAGAGCACCTATCTTGTGTGTCTGTAATTGCTCTAGTTTAACAAGGCTCCATAGCACTTCAAGAAAGAAAAAAAAACCTTTCTATTAAGCCTGTAGACGACCTAAGTGACCATAGTGGTGGAATGTGCTGTTGTGTGAGTACCTTGTAAATCCCCTGAAAAAAAAACCAAAAGAAGAATCTCCATGATGAAATGAAATGAAATATTTATTAAACATGTTGCCAATGTCCCAGGTGGTACGAAGAACCCTTGTGGTATGCTGAAAGGCTTGATCTTTCTAAGTATTATGAATGCTGATTTGAATGATTGGGTGAAAGCTGAGGAAGTTATGGCTGAAATTTTGGCTAAAGATGACAGCTCTGGGTTTCAAGTTGCACAAAGCAGTCTGAGGGATTAAGCCAACAAAACCCACTCAAAGATATCCAGTTTCAAAAAGGGTAATCTTCGTATCAGTGATTCACAGTCAGACAATGGTGAGGATTCCTCATTACTCTGACTTTGCCATATTAATCTTACTTTACAAATACATGCAGTGATTTATATCATGTTTAATTAACTGATTGAGGGCTCCCGTGGTAAAATGGCATCACATTAAGCTCTGTCCTTATGGCAAATGCGAATCACATCTTTAGCCTTGCAAGAACAAAATATCATGGGATTCACTGATGACAGGATGTAGGAATCGAAATAAGGTCCCTCCTGTTGTTTGAGAATCCAGTAAGGGTGGTTGCCATATGCTCATCATTTCCAAGGGAAAAAAATGACAGGATAGAAGAAAGAACTGCTCTAGTTCATCCAATATGTTCAAATCTCAGATGAAAATGATTGTACAGCAGTTCTGTACTGAGGCCAAGTTTTACATGAAAGTGCATAGCAAACTTTCAGAAAGCTTATAATGAGAGATCTTTCTAATGTGATTTTTTTCTGTATTTAAATAAACTGCTGCGTGAAATGACTCCTTTTCTTAGAGAAAAAAAAACAACCAGAAAAAAGAGATGAACTAAATAAAGGCTTCTCTGCCAGCAACATAAGACAACACAAAATTAACTTAGCTTTTGCTATGAAGAGTTATTCCCCTCAAGCACTCACAACCTGTTTTTGAAGATAAAAACTACAACTGTTATTGTCTGATAAAATTAGATGTTGTATATAATTTGCTACTAACATTACCAAGATTAAAAGCCTTGTTTATATTATTACAAAGTTTCTTAAAATTCAGAAAGCATTTTATTTTTAAAAGCTGTCTTATTAAGAGACTGCAATTTTTATACTTACGATGAACCTTACATCCAGTAAATTCTCTAGCAATTGACAAATCATTTTACATGAGTCACAGTTTGCTCCCAAGAACTCAGTGGATTTTTGCAATTTGTTTCTATGGTAAAGAGGATAGTGGTGGGATGGGAGAAGCAGGTTTCACATTTTGTAAAGCTATTATGAGATTTCAGAAATGTTCCCATTCCTCACCAGGACCAAGACTTTTTGAATTTTATACATAGGAATGAGAGATGAGCAGACAGAATTTAAAAGGTGGGTAAGTAAAGCACACAGTGCTGCCTGCTTTGCCACTCTCTCCCATTTTCCACAGACTGCCTCAGGTCTTAGGCTAGTCCGACACATCAGGGACACATCAGGTCTCAAGATCTCCTGCTCACTATCAGGGCTCCACTTTACATAAACAGTTAAATGCACAGCAAGCAAACAACTCAAAAGCCTCGTTCAGGGCATTCCGTGAATCTCACGTTCAAGTCCCTAGGCCTGAACCTTGATTTTCCACATTCCAGGTGAGTGCCCTGACTGATCGCGGTGCTACCTGATACTCCAACTTTGCCATCTCCTTCTGGTCTCGACCAGAAATTCCATCCGATGGCTGACAAATCTCTTCTGATGAAAGTTTCTTTGAAATTGATACCTGCCTGCAAAAAAAAGTTTCAGTTTCCTCAAGCCAGCCTTTTCAATCAAAGAAAGAGAAAATTCCCAACTCCTTCTAACCATTTCACTGATGGTTAAAATTGAGCCATTTGTATAGCTGGGCAACCGTCAACTGGGCTGGTGAGTTTGGCAATGCAGCCAAATCAAGGGGTGACATTTTTGCCCACAAACACCTGGGCAAACCATCTTTCCCACCAAAGGTGGTGAAGAGATGACTTTGTAACATCGTGCTCCTGTGCCCCCTCTTCGTCCTTTATCAGAAGTCACTAGGCTTCACTGCTGCTAGAAACATTAGCATGGTTTTGTGATTAGAACAACTATGTATACTTTAGAGTCAGTCATGTCATCCTGCCCCTGTTCAGGTCTCTTAAAACTGAGTAGAAACAGGGTAATTATTTGGCCTTTGCCATATATATAAATTCCAAATCTCATCATATATCTTCGCAAAATTTCACCATGAAGCAACCCTCTCCTCCCTTCTCTCTGGCCCCATTGCAACATTTGATATTTTAAAAAGTTTTGAAATTGTTTTCCAAATGTGAAGCACTGACAATATATCAAAACCAGCTTGGTTTGTGCTTACTTAATAGGAGAATTGCTATCACAATAACTGCAAATAAATGTGTAGCATTTCATACCTTCTGTTAATAATTTTCAAACTTGCAGGAATTTTAACACCTGTGCCATTAGTCCACGATAATTTGTGATAATTTCTGAAGTTCTGAAATGCATTTTTAAATTTAAAACATCATTTCAAAGGTATTTTTAAATAAAGGAGTTCAACATAATTCATAATGATTTCTTGCCAGAAAAAAAAGAACATCTAAATATTCTAATAATTCTGATCCAATGCTAGGAGCAATTCAAAATTGATTGCACGTGGAAGAGCATTTTGATGCTGAACAAACTGATTTTAAGACACAGATATATCTGGTTTAATATCCTGAGATTACTTTCACATTCTGTGCAAAATTAAATACCTGTAGAAAATACGTTTCATTTTACTGTTTTAACAGGCATTTTAAAAGTTTAACATAGATATAGATATAGATATAGATATATAGATATAGATTAGATATAGATATAGATATATGTAACAAAAAATATCCTGAGCAAGGATGATCAACTATATTTGGCTAATTTTAGCCTAAAATTTACTATTAACTATTTTGGGGGCTAAACTGCATTTCCCTTCAAAAATAGTTCACATTTGAATTTTTTAATATCTAGAGTAGAGCTTTAAGCTATGTAAAAGTACCTTGAAATATGTGCAGGTCAAAGTAAAGCTTCATTTTAAATATTTCAAATTGTTACAGTTACTGCTTTGAGATAATATGACATTTACAGTAATTGCTGAAATTCCAATTACTTTCAGTAAAAGCCGCTTCTTTTGCAAGTTGTTAAAAAATATAAAGGTGCATTGGATATTGCATTGTTGGAGACAGAGTCTGCAAGTAAAGGCAATTAAATGTGAGTTTGATGATACACAATGTACCGGACTAACATTAAAAAGACTTTTCCATGTTTGACTGTTTACCAGTTTTGTCTTTAAATAATAGTCTTTTTTTGGCATGTAATGTATATCTGCTTGCACTAAACATAATTTATGAATATTTTAACACATGTGTACTCAGTGGGGTGTATTATCATACTGATATAAATAGAATTAATGAGCAGTCAACCTGCCACATGTCATGACATATGACAGGGCAGCCAGAGCATGTGAATAATTCTTTCTGTTTCATATTAGACCTTCTTTTCCCAGTTGAATTTTTGTTCCCAGATGCCAATGGACCTAATTTTCTAAGGACCATTTACAAAAATAGTAAGAAATTACAAACCTGGACTAATTTATCTTGGGTCACTTCAAAGAATGATTATTTTTATGCCATTTCAAATGCATAAATAAACAGATTAAAGGAAGTGGCTTTTTTTCAGGTAAATTTTAGGGTTTTCACAATGAGAGGTTAGATATCTGCCTCAACTTTCCTTTTAACAAGCAAACATTTTATTTGTTATTGATTTTGAATTTGTTTCAATATCATGATATCAGTTTCTTCTCTCAAGGGTCTAGAATATAATGACTGTCTAAATACAAAGATGACATGTACCAGGTAAACAGTTATTTTAATGCAGAAAGAAATACAGATGCGGGTAGTTAATATCCTTTTAGCCAATTATTCATTCCAATTTCAAAGGCTAGGTAACAATCTGATACATAACTAATAACTCTTTTTTAATAAAGATATAGAGGAAGTTGACAGAACATGCAGAATACAAGGCTAGGCCAGACTCCCTGTTTGGCACTTTATTTGAAAGATAAATATTGAAATGTAATATCAATTCTGTTTACAAACAGCTGCTCAGTCAGTTAAAGGCAAAGGTTCATAATAAAATTAACAAATTAGTATCAGTCAGACTGCCCAGCTAACATCTAATTAAAGATCGTTGACTTGAAAAGTTTTCTTTTCAGCAAAGCATGCAAATGTTCTTTGATGTCACAGTGCTGGGCTGCTGAAAACAGGGAGGAAGGTATATACTCTGTTCTTTCTCCTTTTCGATTTAAAATCACTTTTAAAAAAATTATTTTACTGCCCATGAATCTTTGGAGTCATGACTCATTTTCCAACAGGAACAAGAGGGTCTCCTGAAGATGGATTGAAGACTTAAAAGACATAAAAGAGACTTATCTTGGACTTATAATTATATTAAGGGACAAGGAGACACTCCAAGTTTTTGTGTCCAACGCTTTTCCCGGCAGGGCAGCACGTCCCTTGGGAATCCAGCTCTGTCACTCTCAAAGAAAAGGGGCACCATCTAGTGCTTTTTTGGAGGAAAAGCTGCTCATACCAGTAGGGATGTAGCAGGGGGAGGAACACATGAGGGGGAGGGAGAAGAAATGACACTCCATTTTTTTCAAAAGACAAAGAAAACCTGTTGGCCTGTTTCATCTTCCATTTTGAGGCACTGCAGTATTTAGCTCCAGGCTGTAAGTAAAAATTGTCAGTTTTCACAAGGTGGAAGGACAGATTCCTAACAGCTAAAATAATATATACAATTTAAAATGGAGAGGGGGTTGGTATATAGACATTATTCTGCTTAATAGGTATTTCTTCTGCCTATTAATATACTTAAATATTTCCCTATCAGTCCTTTTCATTATACATTCTCTCTTTTATTAATCTAAAAGAAACCCTTTTTAAGTAATTTTCATTTCATTGGAGACTACACTGGGCTGTAAAGTTCCTGGAAATGTTCTTACAAATAATCTTTCCAGAGTTCACCCAACATAACAAAGAGATTCTATGAAAAATGATTTGTAGCACAAAATCCTTTACAGTGCAATCAGATCAAGTTAACCACTGATACTGCTAGAAAAAAGCTTGGGAATTTTTATCTGATTGGCAAAATATGTTCACATCTGAGTCCAGGAAAAGAGTGCCCTTTGATAAAATTTCACAGCACTGAAGTCTCATTATCTGAATGATTTTTGAAACCTCTTTGAAAACAACTTAGGGGAAGGGACGAGGAAATATTTTTTTCTGCTGTAACTTAGGGAGTAGATGACTTTCAAAGAATTGTGAAATAGTAGCTCAATATTGTTTCATTTACTGAGACTATGAATTGACAGAAATTGTATTAGTCAAACTAATAAGTGCTCAGTGAAAATAATCAATGTTTGAAAGGTACATCTGCTCCTTGGGAGCCCTAGGTTGGAAATGTTTGTTGTGAACTACAGGGGCTGCTGCCTTCAGACACCCAGAACAATCCCAGCTCTACACAGAGTCAGGGCTCAGGTCATGCTGAAAAACTGAATGTGCTGAAGCTCCAACCAGAGCCCTCAAAAAGCCCCGGTTAAAATCAGTGCTTCTTTTTAACTTCTGGGCATAATCTTGGATTCCCTGGGTGCTTCAATCTCTTACTCAAATATGTTGTAGCAACAAGGAAATGTCAGACCAGTGCATAAGACTAAATAAACAAGAAATATTTCTACTAGAATAGTGCTGAGCAAAGCAAATATGTGGCTTGGTGAGTAATCCTCAGAGGGAAGCCTATCTCAAGAAACAAAAACAAAAATATATTTTATGCTGCTATAGAGGTTTTCTTATGAAGCTGATCATGCCTACTAAGGAGACTTCTCACACACAAAAAAAATGCAGGTATAGGATTAAGGGACTTGACTAAGAGCAAAAATCAGTAAAAATGTCACATTCCCAAATCCTAAACCAGGCTAGGAAAAGCATGCAGGTCTGACAATCACTCAGGAGTGCTCTGGTCTAGTGGTCTGACCACAAGCTGCAGACCACTTGCTCTGCAGCAGATTTCAGCACGTCCATTCAGGGCCTGCTGCATGGATATTCTGAGCATCCTCATTTTCTAGTGAAATCAGGAGCTTGGAGCTTCTGCTGTTTAGATCATGGACTCAAATTGCTTCATTTTAGGCACCTATATTTTCAAATGACACTATTTAACCTCCCTGTGCCTCAGTTTCCACATCTGTAAAACTCGATAGCTACGCTTACCTTGCATGGGTGTCAGGAAGATTATTTCAGGTCTCTAGAGAACTTTGAAAAGGAAAAGCAAACCAAACTGAATTTATGTATTACTTGTCATTTTTTTATCCCATAAAATGGAAGTCAGATACAGCCCAGACTGTGAACTATAACAAAATGTTCACCAAAGTCTTCCTTATGGCTCTAATGACAAAAGAACTGGTGAATTCAGCATGGCTTCACAGGAAGAAAGTAGCTCCCCCACCTACTGACCTGTCAACACCCAGAGTAAGTAACAAGTTTATGTCTTAAATAACCACAATATTTACTAACTTATTATTCTATATGTTTCCATTATATTTTTTAATTGAACTATCAGGGCAGTTCACTGTGTATTTCTGATGATTAAAAAAATCTCTCTCAAGCAGAAGAATCCCTGAGAGGGAACTTACTCTAGTAGGAAGAAAAAAAAGTTGCCAATAAAATCTCTCTTTGGGGTTTTCCTTGGTGCAGAATGAACCTCATTAGATTCCAGGCTGACTCAATCTTGCCTTGGCAGGTTTCAGATTTTCTAGAATTGATTAATGAGCCCTTTAGAAAAGTCTACACCAGTTTATCTCTAAACCTGAAGAATAATGGGACACTTTACCTAATACATCCCCTTTAAAAGCAGGCACTTGCCTCCATGCTGGGTACCTTTGCAAACTCTTAATGTGTCTCCAAGTTTTTGTCTGAAGCTTCCCTTCCCTTGCTCGAAGTGTGTCAATTTTCTCTGATCTTCCCAGTGTCACTTTCCTGACTCTATAGTTCAGTGAAACCCTCTGGTAATGACAGCACTGAAGTGATAATGTACTTTCCTGATTTCCCGTTAATAGTAGCACTTGATCCAGCAACGGGTGCCAGTTCAGTGGCAGAAGGATGCTTTAATATTTTCTAGAGGTAAAAGGACCAGTTCAATTTATAGCCTTGGCTAACTCAGCAGTTTTGCTCTGTCTTGGCACAGAAATGGATGTTTTAGTTAAAACAAAGCCAAAAGAAAAAAAATCTCCCCTATTTTGCTCAGTTTCATGCCAAACAAAGTACAATTGATTTTTTCTCCCTGAGGAAACACGTAAAAACTGCAAAATGCAATGAAGGAGTTAAAATAACTGAGGGGAAGGAGGGAAAAGAGAAGGGACTAAACAGCAGTATCAAAAAGGAAACCAGTTTGGTTTTCTATTTTAATAAGAGACACATAATCACAGACTATCCAACAATACATGCATCCTTGCTGAAGAGCTGCTGATATTCTACATTAACCTTTGATAGCAAGAAGTGTATTCCCCTACTGTTTTCCACAATAAATTACGTTATATCTGGCATCCAAAGCTCTAGGAAGTGTTCAGCCAGCTGGAAGCACCAGATTGGCCCAACATCCCTAACGTTCAGATTATAAATAAAGGGTACCTCATACTGCTTGTGTAACAAAAACAAGCAATGCAGAGGAAGGCAACTTCCCCCCTGCCCACAGAAGCAAAAAGCGTCAGTTGGGGAATGAAGAACAGGAATTCCAGAGGGCAGGGTTTCTGCAGCGAGATGCAGTCCCCAGCACTCCAACCCTCAGACAAATGCAGGATTTCAGGCAGAGAAATGAGACTTCACCGTTTGCATCTTTACTGAGGATTTGCACATTAAAAAAAGCCAAGGGGAAGTATATCTGGCTCTGCTCTTCCCAGATGGTATAACCACACAAACACAGGCTCACACAGACACATATCTTCCCACTCTTTAGGCAGCATTGTCTGTTCTCTTCCAGCCGTGAAAATAATTAGCTCAACCACAACCTCAGTTTCAGAGGATGTGGTCAAATGTGGCATGCTGCATGTTTCTCCCACACCCCCAAATCAAGGGATATTATGGCTATAAGTATGTAACAGCATTGTGATAAAGTTCAGGAAAACCCTGCCTGTTATGATCTGGAAGGTGAAGATATCAAATAGGAAGAGAACAAAAGATAGACCCATGACACAAACTCCAATATCTGAGAAAGGTTATAAATGGGCTTTTTGGGTCCCACTGTTCTCAAGGAAACCACTTCATTAGCTTCAGTGGGAGCACAACTGAACCAGTGCTGAGAGCTGCTAAACCAACTTTACAGATGGAAAAATTAACCTCATCTATTTATTCTAAGGGCTAGACTATGGTGGTCCCTGGTGAGGATGTAATGGGAAGTCAGATACAAGGAGCTGTTCTCCTCACCACTCCTTTTTGGTAGGGGCTGGCTACAGCTGCAGTGCCTGTGCTCTCCTGAGGGCAAGAATTAGCCCCAAATTGGTATATTCCATCTTCATTACTCCAGCTATTATATAAACATGGCTATATGCTTGCTTACTTAAGCTGAAAAATGGAAAAGAGGAACTAAAATTAAGGTTAATAGAGCCAGACAGAGTATTCCCCATTTACTTTACCCTCACCATGGCTGCTTCACTCTTCTGCCTTGAGTAGATGCTTTCCCCCACAACAGCACTGTTTTTCTCTTTTCTCTTCTCCCTTCCCTTATTTTTTTTACCCCTGGTGCCCTCTTCTCTCCCACTGTTACTGCTGTTGTGGCTGCTTAACTTTGTCTATTCAACATGCGGGTTGAGATTTTTGACAGACACTAAGACAAGAGCTATCCCTCCCGTATCTATAACGCCACAGGTAACGCCTCTGAAGAATTGTACCAATAATAATATTTTTGAAATTTTCTTTGTCTTGTGATGAATTTCATGACTGGAAGGATCTTGAAACTGGGCAAAGAAATGGCCAGCAAGATGTCCGTCAATGTCTATCCATCTTTCTCTCCCCACCGCTGGTCTGTGCCTTACTCTGAAAATTTCCATTTAATCCCCCTTTAGGCAATTGAGATGCTGCCTGAAAAGCCTCTGATCTGTTGGGTTTTGTAGGCCTGAAAGGGTTACACATGCCACAGAATAAATCAGATGCCCTGATTTATTTCAGGAACATGTAAGTATTTGTGCTCTCAGAGGGACAGACGGGAGGCTAGGCTGAGTGCAAGAATCACAAGTTTGGTATTGCCTGTACATCCCAGGTTTAGACAACTCTTTCATGTTGTAATGGCTGATGTTTCCCATTCAAATAGCTTGTTCAAATCCAGTTGTTGCCCCCCAAAAGATTGTTCGGAGCTTTTTAAAGAAATGGCACTCCATCCCAAAGAAAAAGCACAGATGTACTGTTTTTCTCTAACACTCATTATACAAGTTATATATATATGAGTCATACATTATATGAGATTTCTCAAAGAAAAGAAAGACACAGAGAAAAAGGTTTGAAGAAAGAGGCAGATTCACAGCATTGCATCCATGCTTTTTTTTCACTGTCGAGGATAACTTACTGCACAGCTTATTCAAGGATTCTGGATAGTGTAGTCCCAGCAGACATTTCCTGTACTAAGATATATTCTCATTAGAGTTACCAAAAGGGAGTATTCAAAACATTACTTATCTGCACATAATCACTATATCACTCCATGTATCCTTTATTTTAATGCCTACTCACTTGCTAATTACACACCACACTGAAGGTCTCACAACTGCTCTCCTTCCAGCAGCTTTGTTTGCAAAGTGTCTGGCAATAATCTCCCAGCAGTGTATTATCATGCCCTTTTCATCACACTATTTAATCAATAGGGTAATGACCTCATATAAGCTAGTTCCAGGACTTAGCCATGCCATGCTAAATAAATGAAACAAACAAAACTGTAGGCTACATGCCTCCTGTTTTAAAAACCTGGATGTTAACCATTCCACTATTAAAAATTATTATAATACATAGAAATGGCAAATTCTTCACATCTCTTGCCAGAAAGAAAAAAAAATAAAAACAAAATTATTCTGCAGTATGGTGGGGAAATAGCTGGTTTCTTTAAACTGACATAATTGCAAAACATGTGTGTTCTTGGTCAAGTGTTCATAGGAAGATTTATACTGATAACACTGGAAACAACCCTTTCCCTCATTACATCACGTCATCACTTACAGGACTGAATGGTGACCATCACAGCTAATGGGATGAAATCACATGCAGCACACTTCCAAAGCAGAGGTTGGAATCAACATTCTTTTCAAAAGGATTTCTGTTGTAGTGAGCAGAAGGAAAGCAGCTTCTCTCCATTTCCTGAGCTGTAAACTCACAAAGTGTGGTTCACTTTGATTTGCATCCCATGTCTGGATTATACTCTGTCTAATAAAGTGCATGTGAGATGTGTTTAGTAATGTGTGAATTCTGGAGCACATGTAGCATCACTCTAGTTTGGCGATTCTCTTGTCCAGGGGAATGGGGGTAATAAATTGGATCTGTCTGCTCTTTTTAACCACCACTTTTCCTAATACTAGTAGGAATTTAATTTCAGAAATAATTTTTTTTTACATCAAATTTTGCTGTAACTGGTCAACAGAGAAAGGAACACAACAGACTATCTGGCACATGGAGTCACTGTGTATCCCTTCTATTCTTCAGGAAACTAGGGCAAAATATCCACAAGAGCACAGAAGTTTTACCCCACAAAACCTCTGGCAAAATGGCTAGGAGAGAAATTAAACTGTTTTCATGACATTAGCACATCTCGGGTACTTCAGGGACATCTGAAAAGAGAATGAGTATGCACTAGAAGAAGCATAAACCACATAATTTTGTGTTACCATGGCAGTATCAGGCTTTCACATGAATGGGGATCCCCCCTCCCCAAATAGTGTGAAAGAAAAATAATAGTTTTTGATGCTGTTTTATCGCAGATATTAACTGAAACCAACCAATATACCTTGAGACAAATTTTTACTGGAAATTTTTTGCTGCACCAATTCCACTTAGGTTCTTTTGGCACCTTCCTTTTAGGTGTGTTATGAAAATGACAATGTGCCAGTCATCCAAGCTGTCAGCACCAGCTAAAATCTGTTCTGAGGCAGAGTAATTTACACTTGGATGAACACCTCCCAAGAAGTAATCACGTAAATACCTTCACAATGAAATGCAACTCATTGCTGTTTAGGTAACTCCTATAATGAGCCTAAATGTGATCTGTCCCAAAGATCTGAAAAGGCTTCAGTGCAAATACTCTTTTAAGAGGATGTAGGAGATGTTGGAGCGGGTAACTATGTAGTGCTGTGAAGCACTTGCTGTGTTGCAAGATACTAGTTCTGGACTACAAAACTGCATTTTGGAAAATATTCTCTCAAAACATCCTACATGACACTAGTCTGGCAAAGTAGGAATTTAAAAAAAAAACAATATCCTCAGACCCTTAATGAACTGAAACTCTCCAACTGGCCCATTTGGCAGCCTGGCCCCTGCAAGACTATGACCTTTGCTTCTGATGCAGAAGAAGAAATAGCAGACAACTATTCCAACTGAGGTGAATTAACTTTCAACAGTGGGTGGTTGCACTAGACATCAACTGGATCCCTGATACTTATCAGAAGGCTCAGAATTAGGCAGTGTGAAATATCATTGCCAAGTAACACCATCTTGCCCTCCCAGCAAAATCTGTCCTTGGATTACCCAGGAAGAAGGACATATCATTGAAGTATTTCTCTAATCCATCTTTACAGAAAATAAATTATTTCTATAATTGTTGACATTGCATTCCACCATTTGTTAAGTAGAAGAAATTCTGATGCATCTTGTGAAAGGATCCACTTCTACAATGGCAACACATCCCTCCAACAGATGAACAGGAGTGGCTGGAATGAAATATGAGACCCTCTGTCCTTGAGGTGCTGCTCAAAATTGGGCAGAGAGATCAGGCTGGACAGGATGGCAATGGCTTGCCTTCGCATCTCATCACTTTGGTACCAGGTAGATTAGCATTTTGGTACTTCAGTTGCCACCAGTAGTTTCCAAGATAACATTGACTTGAATGAACACTCTTGCAAGAGTATCTGTTGTCTGTCAGTTTTGAGTTTTGGGGAGTCCCCTTATCAAGAAAACACCATTGTGGACATTTTCTCCTGTTGCTTTTGTTCCTTATTCCAGAGTATTCTGCTTATGGAACAATATTAAATAAAAAAAGACCAGTTGGTTTTCATCTCTTACCATGCAAGTAGTACAAGGTGACAGCTTTCCCTTCAGCCCTGTAAGCCTTTCTGCAGTCAGAGGACAACAGACCACCTTGGCCTGTCTGTTTTCTTCCAGATGTCTCTATTCTACAAAGAAAAAGAAATGAGGAAGATGAAGAAAAACCAAAAATGTGGTAACTTTTCCTCAGACATTAAAAAAAAAGTTTAAAACCATGCAAGTTCAGAAAGAGAAACACACAATCTAATATATTTATGAAATGTTTCACTTTAAGCCCTAAAAAAAAAAAAAAAAATTTAAATCAAACAAACCAAAACAAAAAAACAAACCAAGACAAAAAAAAACTAAAAAGCCCCAAAACTACTACCTCCATTGTGCAGCTTGCAGGACTTAACCATATGGACAGGCTGCATGGAAAGGATATCTTATCAGAAATGGCTCTAAGTCATCCTGAGACCTCCTGGTCACTGAGCAAGGATTGAAGGAGTACCTCAGACAAAAGTCCATCTGATATAGATGGGGTAGAAGCAAATACAAAAAATAAAAGACATCAGAGCCTCAGATTTTTCACAGTTTGAATGTGTGTCAGTATGAAAGTGAAAAAAGTAGGGATTTGATAAAAGGATCTGATAAAAAACAAAAGAGGCATGTAAGTGATTACTAACCTGATAGAGAACTAAAAGGGATAATTAAATTAAAGCTGATCCACATGGGTTTCTGGAAAGCAGATTTTGTCAAGCTAAATTGATATTTTCTGATGTGATTACAAATGGGACTGCTAAAGGCAACCATCTTGATAGATGCCTGTAAGAGAACTGGCTTTGCATCATACCACGGTTTGACTGAAAAGCTAAAAAGCATAAGAGATGGGATTCATCCACAGTAATTATAGCTGTCTAAAAGTTTGGCAGCTTGTCTTAACTTCTCTATGTTCCCATTACAGTCTAGGAAAAGAAAAAGGCACTGTCAAGAAGTGATTTATGGTTTTTCAGGTAAGTCCACTACATCTTTCTGCGAAAGTCTCCATCTCTCTCCATTGACTATTAAGAGCTTAGAAAACTGGTGATCATTAGAAACTAATTTTTGGATGGCTAAAATGAGATACAGTGAATCAGAATGGCATCCTAAACTACTTAAAAACTACGTAGCAGATACAGCTAACCCATCATTATGTGACTGGGGAACAAGGCACTAGTATTGGAATTGGCTTTTGCCTCCTAGGCTGTTTTTCACTTTTGTTTAAAAAAATCACATTTTCACAATATGGGAAGATGACTAGAAAATGGAAAATAATGGAGAAGACAGTTGGGTTAGGTGAGTGTAACTAGACATTATGTACTTCAGTATAGCTAACAGGAAGGCCATAGATCAAGGAATGAGACAGATAATTAAACAGATTTAATGAGGGAAGACTCGACTCTGGAAAAAAGAGATCCTAAAGAGGAGGCAAGGTTTTGGGAACACAGGCCATGACAAGTAACCAAATTACTATGAATTTCTAGAGTACTGCAGTAACAAAAATCTACTATACTCATCAGATGTATGAACAATAGTAAATAGGAGTAGGGAGGTTGTGTTATCTTATTTTCCATCAGTGAAATGACTAGCAGTTTCACTGTGTTCCTGGTGTTGTTTTATAAAAGACTATGAAAAATTCCACAGATTACGAGGAAGCCAGGGGAACAATTACAGTTTTAGAAAACATGTCTTACTACAAGAGACTCAAGGCACTCAATCAATTAACTTATCAAAGCAAAAGTTAAAGAATGATTTGATCACAGGCTACAAGTGCCTTCCATAGGGAACAAAAATTTGATAATAGAGGGCTCTTCAATCTAGCAGGCAAAGAACGAACAAGATCGAAGGGCTAGAAGTTATAGCAAGACTAATTCAGTCTAAAAATAAGGTGCAAATTTTAAACACTCAGGGAATAACTTGAAATAACTTGCCAAGAACTATGATTTATTTTCTGTCTCCAGAAAATAAGTTTTAATCAACACTTGGCCTTATTAGAACTTTATACTTCTGTTTCTAAGATTATTAATACATTTATTCTAAGAATCTCAGAACATTACTATGGAGAAAAAGAATAAATGTTTTAAGTTGGGAAGCATTCACTGCAGTTCATAAACAGCCAAGAGCTTTAATTTCCATTTGATCACCAAGTCACAGACCCTCTACCATGAAGCTTCCCTAAGTGAAACACCTTCTTACTTCTCCACACTGTGCAAACCTTTTTGATTAACGAGTACTAACTCAAAGTGGATTGCGCTAAAATTAGGAAGCAGGAAGAAATCATAATTTGCAATTATCCCTTGCAGAAATTCCTTAGTACAATACTTTTGGGTCATTTTAGGCATACCATTGTTTTCCAAATGTAAACGTAAACCACAAATCACAATATGGTAAAGATCTCTCAGTAGGCAATTAAAAATTAATCAGCTAATTAGATCAAATGAACAAGAAAATAAGGCTCAGGAAGACATCCATTCTAATTAACATAATATTAACTTACAAAAGACTTTTCAGACCAAAAAAAAAAAAAAATCTTTATTTCAAATATCAAACCAATCTATAAAAGGAAACAAACAGTTATTTCTTACCTTGTTATCCCCATGACCAAAGCCAAAAGGAAATGACAGTAATAGTGAGTCAACTGCCCGTGCAACTGTATTAATTTCTTACTATTTCTAATCTTGTTAACTACTTCAATCCACAATTTAACTAGCTTGTATTAAATTTATGGGAATTCTACCTATATTGTTCTTGCTCTATACTTGCTGTGTCTCTTAAGAATCTTCTAGGTACTTAAAAACAAAACTAATGAGATTCAAAGTCTCACCTAGGTTTCTCCTCAGCTAGGTGACTCCTAACTAAAGCACAGGGCTTTACTGTAGAGACAGTGGATGTTAAAATAAGAAAAAAAGTGGAGGGATTCTTAAGTCTGTGTTGGGGATGATAACATATACTGTCAAGGAAGGAAATAGCATTATAGGACACCTTATTGAATAAACCTCACTGGTTAAGCGGAAATGCTCGGGCAATCAGACAAGGAATGGGGCATGGTTGAACCTAATTAGATAGATTGCACAGATTAGAAATACCTGCTATTATAGTACAGTTCCTAAAATATTTTTTCAAATGTCATATTACTCCAGCAAAGCTCAACCACCCCAACCTTCCGGTTGGAGTCACAGGACATATGCCACAGACTTCTGGGCACGCCAGGCAATTTGGCAGATGACCATGACTCCCAGCACCCTAGTGCAGCAACTGTGTGGATGGTTCCCACAAGTACTGCATTGTGCAGCCCTTCACAGATCTCTAATGTATTATCCAGATTCATATTATCCAGTGACCCCTTTGTCAAGCAAACACAGCTTCCCTGTCCATCTCATGAGACAGGCCTGGTTTGGGAACAATCCTTGAACTGCACAAGAGTTGCATGGGGAGCAGTGTTACAGGCCAGGCAGGACATGACTGCATTATTTACATTTTTGGAGGGGGGAAAAAGAAATCTAGAAAGAGTGTGTAATGGTTTAGAAGCAGGCTTTGCAAACCAATTCCACAATGAATGTATTTCACTTTGATCACCTCTTCTAGCCCGTAACAAAATTGAGGCAGTATTTTGTTTTGCAGAAATTAGTACCTTCAAGACCTGCAGTGGATTTATTATTTCTGCTAGGGCTTGCACTTCCTTTCTGATCCATGGCTGTAAAATCCAGAGGGACAGAACAGCACAGAAAATTAATGCAAAGATGTAGTGTGACATAGGAAGAGTCAGAGGCATTATGTGTGAACAACACGACAAAAGGAAAAGCCATCTGAAAATAAATGAAAAAATTAATAATCAAAAGGGTGTCTAATTCTTATCTGGGCACTTGTTTGCTCACTCTATGAATTCAGACCACCAAGCCATGGCATATAAAGCTGGAAGGGACACTGGGCCCAGAACTCAATGCTGCTTGAGGAAGGTGCCATTCCTCAAGGAATGCTTGAGGAAGCAAACATTCCAGGGAAAGAAATTATTCCACCAGATAACAAGTGAGGCATCAGAAACATAAATTTTTCTCTTGCTTCATTCCTGAAACCAGGGCTCTATAATTCCGGGTCAAACCTCCATATCCAGTCCAAGCTTGGTCTTGTCACCAAAACAACTAATAATGGCAGTTACGGCACCTGTGGAACCATGAGGAACAGGTCATAGACTTCAAATCATTATGCAGCAATTACAAAACCACTCTTGGGAGAGGGTAACTTCTAATCACCCCAACATTAAAACCAGCAGCATTTTATGTTGCATAACGAGAGTCATGCACGCACATGGAATAGGGAGACTTCATTGTTATGCATTTCCATGTAAACTGTGGCTTATAGTTAATGGAATACAGGCTCAAAGGGTAATGCATAGAATTTATAAAATGAAAGCCTCAAAAAAGGCACTTTGGCAACAGAAATTGTTTTTTCAACTGCAAGCTATGAACCCTTGACACAAAAATAGTCTATCCAGAAATTGCTGAGTATATTGGAGAAACACAGAGAATGACTGTGTTTGGAGGATTTCACTCTAGTTTGATCACTGATTTTTAGTAAGCTATTTAGGCTAAACATTCTCCTGGAACAGATATATCAATCAAAAGCTAAACCTGCTTTAAATAAATAAGCAGTGCCTATTTTCTTCTCCAGAATTCTTGATCAAAAAGCTCTCCTCTCTGACCATCCACTGCTTTGTGTTTGGTAGCTGACAAAATTCTTCACTAATTTACACTGTAGCACGTGAGAGTTTTAGCAAGTTGAGGTCTGAAATACAACTCAGTTTTTGTCACTGATGAAAAAAATCATCTACAGGATATATAGCAGATCAATATTTGTCAGACTTTCCAAACAAGCTGGAAACCTATTCTTTCCTGTTCTTTAAAGAACTCTCTAACTTGTTTTCCTATAAGGGATAAAAAAAATCCAGAAACTAAGAGAGCAGAACAGAAAACCTATTTCTCACTACTTGATAGCCTGGAGCTGTAATACAGCAGGATCAACAGATTTAAGCAAAACAAAATAAAAGAAAATCTTGCTGCTGTAATTTCTATGAACAGTTTTTGATCCTTGTTTATATCTTAACTTCATTTATAAACAATAAGGCAGCAGAAGGTGCATGTCAGCTGGGAGAGCACATCCTCCATGCCACAGCAAACAATAATAGTACGGACATGAGTGAAAAACAGGGAGAAGCTCTGAAAGCTCCTTGGCACAAGGAGAGATGCAGCAAATAACTGAGTGGATGGGTGACGACTGCCTCAAGACTCCTCCTGGTCATTCCTCAGTGCAAGCCTTCCTGGTGTGAGCCAGCACAACACTGATGTGCCCAGGTGATCATACCTGTTCCAGAAGAAGCTGTTGAGTTGTCTCCAGGCAGAAGTGCACTGAAGCTGACTGGCCCAGCTAAGGTTTAAGGCATAAATCTCTGCAGTCTTGCACAACCATGATTCCTGTCCTGAATGCAGTTCACTCTGATCACTGGAGAATAGCTGTGGAATTAAGCCTACATTACAATAAATACCTAGAAGGCCCTCCCAGTGGCTATCCCCAATTTTCTGCCAGGGGTCTGAACCTCCAGGGCTCCCTACAGACCTCTGCAACTTTTAGTCTGTTCATTGCCTGACCTAATTCTTCTAAATGGCTCAGCCATTTTGGCTGACAATTTCCTCTAAATGCCCAGACACCAAGCAATGGAAAATTTTCTTTAAATTCTAGTTAATGAGCAATGGAAAATGTCATTGCAATGAAGTTATGCAGGTACTTAAGTGCTGTGCTGGATCAGGTCTTTGTGAGCTACATTTTAGTCCCACATTTGATGAGATTTTCTGAGTGTGATAAATAAAATAAGATGAAGCTCTTTGATAAGAAGAGAAAAAAAAAAGAAAGAGATACATGTAAAATATTTGTAATGCTCCTATGGTTCTCGGATGGCCTGGCAGAGAGAAAGAGGGAAAGAGAATGCAAAAGCACAAACTAGGCTTGTGTAAATTACTCTGACATTTAATAACTCTCTACTAAAAATTCCCAAGCAAGGCTACTTCAGATATTTTTAAGGTCATGTATCATTTACTGCCTAGGTCAATTTATGCATCAGCAAAAATTGCTGCAAACCTTTCTGGACAGCACTTTAAAATTAAAGGTATATGTAACTGTTTTGGTCATATTTTTTTCCTCACCAGTTTCTGCTCTGCGAGCACTTCACCTTGGAAAATTAAAGTAACATTCTGTATTAAGTGAAGTCAGTATGATATTTCAAGGCAAGCCAAGGACAAGCTTTATAATTGAACTATCAAAATGCTATTAATAAAAGCAAAAATACACACATGATGCCTGTGTTTCCCTATGGATGGAAAAAATTTTTGTCCATTAAGTTAACATTTCAGATATTCTCTCAGTTTTTCCTAAGGTCCCAAAAACAGCAATAAAACACAAATCTCTTCTTGTTAACTTGTATAATCTGCTATCATATAATGTTTCATTTCAGTAAACATTCCAAGGCTTGTTAAGAGAATATATGGATAAGCAGGATTTCTGGGATGAGAAAAGGTGGAAAATATTGTACTTGCATAGTTAAATTTTATACAGGTGTATTAGTTTATTTTTGTTTGGGCCCACAGGGCCCAAGATGTATTTACAAATGCATCTGGCATTAAGCATCTAAATTCCCTCCTCTACTTATATAGTTCCCCTCACTGCTGTACCCAAAGACTCCATAGTTTTCCCCAGGACAATCCATGCTGCATTAAGTGCTATTACCTCCTTTTGACAGATGTGAAGCCAGACATACCAGTTGAGGTAGTGCAGCAGAGAAACCCAAGCTGGCTCTGAAAGGGCAAGGCTGGCTAGAAGATATCAAGTTCCCTGAGTTACATCCCTCAGTGTCCCTCTGCAATCCCTGAGCATTGCTGAGCCTCCCTCTGCAGAAATACACATTACTTAACTGCTCCTTCCTTAGGAGAAAACATGTTTTAAAGTACCATATAATTGTACTGAGTCTTAAAGTTTGTACCCACACCATTTTTAAAAACAAATTAACCAAGGAAAATATAGCTTATAGAATTTGCCTCTTCACCTGGTCTCAGGTGATCAAAATGCATAGACACAGGTTTTCATTGGAGACAAACTATGAGCATGTGTGTGTGTTTTGCTTCCATCTTCTTCTGTGGTTAAAAAGAAAATAATTTCAAAATGAAAATGTAGTTTGGGAACTAAAAAGCTCAAGACAGCTTCCTTTGAAAATATCACAGAGCATTTAAAAACATACTAGAAAAAAAAGCAGTATTTGTCAAATTAATTTCATTATTTCTAATAACTTCCATCCTTTCATAAATCTTGATATTTTCATTGAAATCACTATTATTGATTTTTCCCTTTTCCCCAGCCTTAACAAGAATGAAAGATGAACTATAACATAAAGTCACTTCCCTTTGTTTGTTATATTGATGTGATGCATTAGGTATTTTGAAAAACTCACTAATGAGACATACTCTGTCCAAGATAAAAATGCTCACTTTAAAGTCCTGTGTTCAAAGAGCTCATTTAAAAATGAGCCTTTTTCAGTCTTATTTTCAATGAATCCATTACACCAGTGGGAAATTCTTATGAAACTTCTCAGATCCTCCACATTTATTTCATTTCATTTTAGATTTTGTCTCATAAAATAAAGTGAAAAGTTCTCAGGCACTTTATACTACTATGAAAAACAGAACTAACTCTATTATTCATTCAATCTCCTCCATTATTTATCCCTCTTGATTTGAAAGTAGGACTCACAACTGCAGCACTAGAAGTTTGCTGCAAGTCCCTGGAACACAGCCTCACCACAATTAGCCACTGATCCAGCTGCTCATACCATAACAAGGGAATGCAAACTCCCTCCTCCTTGAGGCTACAGCTCCACAGAGAAACCCTCCAACATCACAGGCTTCTAACACTACATTCCTTAACTTAATAAACAGTATCAGATCAGAGTTGAGTTCTTAAGCTGCAACGACATACGCACACTTTGAGTCATTAGAAAAGTGGGATTTTTTTCCATTATGAACCAGTTTAGCTTATCTATACATGCAGATTTTTTTTTCCCAACTTTTGGTGGCACAACTTTACACAGACTTAAATTGATGCAACAATTGATGCAAAATACCATGCAGAACAAAATACATGTTAAATATGCTTCTATTTTTTCCCCAAAATGCTTTTACTGAATGAGTAAAACCTCACAAATGTGTGAAAGACCTGTGGCAAATATTCACATTTTATGAATGGGGTTACTGAACAATGTGCTCAGAGAAAGGAAGAAATCAAAGAAGGCAGTGCAAAATTCGTAACACTCAGTGAATATGACAGATGTTACTTAATTTTAATTATTGATGACAGTATTTCAGACTATGCTTGTTAACAGAAAGAAATATAAAAGCAGACCACTGTACAGTACCCAGCTGCTAAGAGGTCACTGGGAAGTGGTAGGAGACAACAAGATTTAGTAGCACTTCCTAGTGTGTCAATTTCAGTGTTTTGCATTCAGTCAAGATGTATCTACCACTGCTGCAAAAAGTCTCTCCTCAGTATCCATTTCAACTGGAAGTAAGAAGAAGGTAACTTACATAGTGCCTATTGCATGGAGCACAGGTAAGCCATTTATTAATTTCTATATTGCAAACCAGCAATCAAAAATGTCATGCACAGCTTTGCCACACTTTGTGCTGATGTACAGATCTACCCATACTGGTATGATTACAAGGCAGTAGCAATGTTCAGATGTCTATGATGCATTTTGAAGCCTAATTCTTGACTCACTTTTTCAGTCTTTTTTAAAGTCCGATTTATATTTTACAGGTCTGGCATAAACAAATTAATTACTCAAATGTCACAACTTTCTGTGATTGTTATAAATTTGCCACATATATAATACATTCTCTGTATGTACTCTGTTTAATACATAGTACCTATTTTCTTTTCCTTGTTAAAAAGTCCTCTATTGGCTTTAATTACACTCATGAGAATGGAGAAGTGAAAAAACATATTGTTTGCCTGAGGCCTCAGGTGAAAAGAAAAGGTTTCATGGCTCAGGGAATCACTCTTTAGTGACTTCAAAACTTCTTACTACTGATCCAAGACTGAAACCCACTGCTTACATGTTACAAATTAAGTATGATCCCGAAGTACTCCAAATTGATTACATGAAAACCAGGCAAAAGACAAGTACAGAAGAGTTCACTCCTTGACCCTATATGCTCAATTATATGTTTGTACACTTATTTTTAGAGGCTCAGAGAGGAAATATCCACCTTGCGATATAGTATATACATGTGTTTGCATTTATATTGCTTAAAATAATGATGTACTATCACAGTCCCTCAGGAACCCCAAGTTAATTTCTTATCTACCAAATTTAGCTTCTGTAAGTCTCTCTTTGCCAGCACCAATTGCCTTACTGGGATGAAATGGTTTATGTCTGCCTGGGTTTCACAGAATCACAGACTCAATTAGATTGGAAAACTCTGAGATCACTGAGTCCAACCTACGACCAAACACCAACATGTCAACTAGACCCTGGCACTGTCTTTCCTTAAACCTCTACAACGACTGTGATTCCCTGGGCAGCCCATTCTAATGTCTAATCACTCTTCCTGTGAAGAAATTCCTCCTGATGTCCAACCTAAATCTCCCCTGGTGCAGCTTAAGGTGATTTCCTCTCATCTTGTTGCTGGTTGCCTGGGAGAAGAGACCCATCCCCACCTGGCTACAATCTCCCTTCAGGGAGCTGTAGAGAGTAAGAAGGTCACCCTCTTCTCCAGGCTAAGCACTCCCAGCTCCCTCAGCTGCTCCTTGTAAGAATTGTTTCCTAGACCCTTCACCAGTTTCATTGCCCTACTCTGGACTCTCTACAGCACCTCCGTGTCCTTCCTGAATTGGGGGGCCCAGAACTGGACACAGCAGTCAAGGTGCAGCCTCACCAGTGCCAAGTACAGGGGAAGAATTACTTCCCTGGTCCTGCTGCCACACTATTCCTGATACAGGCCAGGATGCCATAGACCTTCTTGGCCACCTAGGCACACTGCTGTCTCATGTTCATCCGCTGTTGACCACCAACCCCAGGTCCTTTTACTAGAGCCAATTTCCAGCCACTCATCCCCCATCTTGTATCACTGAATGGGGCTGTTGGGGCCAAAGTGTAGAACCCACCACTTGGTCTTGTTGAACCTCATGCTTTTGGTCTTGGCCCATCAATCCTGTCTCTCTGAGATCCCTCTGCAGAGCCTTCCTGCGCTCCAGCAGAATGTTCCCACCCATCTAGGTGTCATCCCCGAATTTGCTAATGGTAGATTCGAGCCACCTCAGGCCAAGCCGATGGCAATGGTCCACAGGAGGGCACATCCTGCCCCTCTGCCCAGGGCTGACCTTTTCCTTCCCTCAGCAGAGGAGCAGAAGAGTTTGACCGCCTCACCGGCGGGGGCAGCGCCGGGCAGGAGGACCCAGGGACGCCTCACGGCTGGCGGGGCGGGGCCGCAGTTCCCCGCCGTGTTCGCCCGTCCGCCCGCGCAGCGCGGGGCCAATGGCCGCTCGAGGCGGCGCGGCAGCGGCCAATCGGCGACGGTCTCGACAGCTGCCCCGGAAAATGGCGGCGCTGACGGTGGCGGGTTGGATGCGGTGCCGCTGCAGCGGTCGCCATGCACGGTAGCCGGCGGAGGGGGCTGTGCTTTAGGCCCGCCGCCCTGAGGAAGCGCAGCGGCAGCGAGGAGCAGCTCACCCGGCGGCAGGCGGAGCTCCCCTCGGAGGAGGGGGCGGTGGAAGGCGGCGCGGGCCGAGGCCTGCCTGACGGGGAGGCGGCGTGTTCGCCCCGCGCTGCAGGTACGGCGGGAGCGGTCCCTGGGGGCCCCGGCCCTTCCCGCCATCTCTCGAACCGCGGAGGAGGCGCGGCTGAGCCGTGAGGAGGGGCTGGTGCGGTGTAAATCTTCGGGTGCCCTGGGAAGGGGCTGTTATTGTCAAGAGTATGTTGAGGCAGCCGTGCCCCGGGGGCCAGGCAGGCCAGTGGTACCCTGGTGTGCGTTAAGAAGAGCATTGCCAGCAGGTCAAGGCAGATGTTCCTGCCTCTCTGTTCAGCCCTGGTGAGGCCACATTTGGAATGCTGTGACCAGTTCTGGGCTCCTCAGGACAAAAGACATGGAGCTCCTGGAAGAGGTATATCAGAGAGCTACAAAGTTAGTCAGTGGTCTGGAGCATGTCTTTACGAGGAAAGGCTGAGGGAGTTGGGCCTGTTTAGCCTCAAGAAGAGAAAACAGAGGGCACATCATCAATGTGTATAAATACTTAAAGGGAGGCTTCCAAGAGGATGGACCAGGCTCTGCTCAGTGGTGCCAAGTAATAGCACAAGAAACAAGCAGAAACTGATGCACAGGAAATTCTTCCTGAACCTGAGGAAGAACTTGTTTACTGTGCAGTGACCATGCACTGGAACAGGTTGCCCAGAGAGAGTGTGGAGTCTCCCTCACTGGAGATATTCCAGAACCATCTGGATGCAATCCTGTGGCATGTTCTCTGGGATGACCCTGCTTGAGCAGGGAGGTTGGACAAGGTGACCCACTGTGGCCCTTCCAGCCTGACCCATTCTGTGATTCCCATAGCAAATACTGAGAACTAACCGAGGAGAGGATAAAACCTTACCATGCTAGGCACATCGGGACAAAACATCTTCTAAGATGTTTCTGGCATAGTACGCACATCCTTTAAGTTATTTCTGTAGGCTTTCACATCTCCAGCATCGTTTCTAAGACAGGGGTGACTAGCTGAGCTTCACATAGGGTGTTGTTCACTTACCGATCAAAGGCAGCTGCAAGCAGGTTTTGAATAGCTATATTCCTGCTTTTAATAGTCCTAGCTGGAAAGGCCCAGGGGAGGGAGTATAGGCAAATGTAGGTTGTGACCCAGAGTAGTTTGGAGGCCCATTAGAATAGTAGTTCAGGTCAGAATCTGGGTGAAAGACACAAAGCAAGCAAGAATACAAAATATTCTCTCATAATTTTTCTTTTAATATAAGCTGAAGTCCTCAGCATATTCTCTCAAGTGTAGGGATTGACATCCTTACAATCAGACACTGAGTGTAAAGCTGTCAGGATTGTGTAGTGTTCTGTAATCTCTATGGTGATGTTACTGGCAAAGCCAAGAGTCCTGTTCTGTATTTAATGTCTAGTTATGAAAAGTATTCCTGTGGTGAGTAAAGGAGTCCTGGTGAGTGTGAACTTGATATTTATTCTTGATGTTCCTAAGGCATCTTCTTTTGCCTTGACCTGTTCTGTGTTCTAAGTGATTGTTGCCTTTTATTTGTTGGTTTTTAATAAGGATCCTCTTTTCTTTTTTACACAGAGTCATGTTTACATAAGACACCAAAGAGATCGTTGAGTAGGAAATCCCGAATACCTACTTTCAGCTCTCCTATTAATGACACTGATACACAGCAAGAAATCTTTTGGGATTCTCATTCACCAGTTGCACACAGACTAGGTAATACCAAAATCCAGACTTCAGGACACCTGTTTGAGGCATGCAGTGGGAGTGTAGTAAAAGTTATAAAAGATTTCTTGGAAAAAGATTCCTTTCTCTAAAAATGGTTGTTTGATTTTACTTTCATTAAAAATCCATAAATTCTTCAATATAGTGCTGAATCAAAATCCAATGTTTACAGGTTTATTTGAGTTATTTGAGATGTACTGCATTTCATAAACTGAATAGATTTCAAAATTTTGAGAAGTTTGTTTGTTTCCGTAGGCAGTGGAAAAACCAAGCAGTCTACCAGTAGATGCGCAGTAGAAATTTCGGAAATTGTTAATCGTATTGCTCCTCAGGTAATTGTTACTTTCTAAAACAGCACTCTGCATGTGCAGTAATCAAATAGAATAGTGCTTCAGCCTTAGCCTCAGTTTTAGTTACAGTAGTTTCATGGTAAGAGTTGGTCGTGTAGAAAACTTGTTTATAAAACTGGATTGAATTAAAATAGTAAGCATAACATTGACTGGTTGCTCTGTGAGTCATGGATGCTGTAAAAAAAGGACACATGAAGAAACTTGCAGTAGCTCCATTTTAGAAAGGTTTACTTTCAGAATACAAGTTACTGCCTTTGGTCTTAGGAATACTGTTATGTTTATTTACCCTTAATTACTCATCTGTTAAAAGGTTAGAGTTTCTTCACATACTGGATTTACTTGGCAGTTGTTTTTAAGCATTTTGAACAGTCTTGATTGTCTGCTGATTTCCAAGAACAAGACCCAGCTGAGAGATATTTTACAATAATATAAACACAATAACCTTGCTTCAGTACTCTAAATAATTTTCCTCTTTACCCCAATATCTCTGCCCTTTCCCTCTTGCCATGAACCTGATGTCCACAGCCCAGAAAGTGGAAACAAAAGTGCTGTTGCATTTTAAGTGCAAGAAGAGAACATGTAATTCCTAAAAGTAAATTCCTAAAGTAGATCTGTACTATTTAGCTTGCAAAACATGCCTGCTTTTTTGACAGGGCTGTTTAAAATATACTTACTCTTTAGAATATTTGTGAGAAATTGTACTAAAAGAATTGGAAAGTCATTGATAAGGGATGCCACTGCCTTCCTTTTAAATAGTTACAGCTCTGCCATAAATGTAACCTGCTGTTTATGTTCTTTTTTTCTTAAATGAAAATAAAATTTTAAAAACTTTAAATTTACAAAGAATAAGAGAACCTATTTGAAATTACCCTAGTAGTTAGTAAAGTTCAAATTACTTTTCCTGACTTACACGCAGTAATTTTTGGCATCCTATTGCTCTGCCTCTCTAAACAATTCATCACTGCAGTATTGTATCTCTTTCATTTCAGAATTCAAATTCAAGCCTGAACTTTGAAGCTCTGAAACAATTTCATTTGGTTTCTAAATGTCACTTAATTCTGTTTAAAGGCTCTTTTTATAGATGAGTTGTAATGGAAGAAGTCAGAATTTTTTTCTGTAAGCATACAGAATGTAATTTATTTTAAGGTCTCTAATCTGTTGGTGCTGCTGGCCTCTCAGCCATCTCCTTAGTAGTATACTGAAGTAAACGAGATCCCGTCTTGTAACATGAACATGTGTAAACCTGAAGTAGAGTATTAGATTTGCACACTAAAGTAAAATTCAGTTATTTTAATTGAAGTTACTGTTTTAAATTGATGTAATTAAAGTGATACAACTATCCATGGACAGTGTTGTAGTAATCTTACTTAACTTGTTTTTGCTCTTATCGGTGGCTTTCAACAGGTTTCGTCCAGTTTATTTAGTTTAGCAACTTCTAACTCATGTAAGATGTGTGTCTAGTCCAATCTTTATCTGAAATCAGATTTCTAAGCATTATAAATCTAATCATTCAGGATGAAAAAGCAACCTGTAATGAAGGCTCCCTTTTAGGAACATGGATTGGTGAGGATGCTATTCCCTGTACACCTGTAGTAGTAAAAGGGCGAGCTAGGACAAAGTTAAGTTGTACAAGGTAAGTTACAGTTTTTTTCTTGCCCGTCATAGCTGGGCTTTCATGAAAAAGGCTATGTGGTCTTCTATGTATAGTGAACCATGTAATTGTATATTAGCATATAAAATGGTCTTAACTGTGGGCTTGTTATGTCTTCTTAATGGGGTTGCATGTTGACTGCATATTGAAAGCAGCAGGATTTAGTCATACCTTTGTAGTTGTTAAACTAGAGAATGAACAGCTCACAGGGTCATGTAATTGAACATGGATAACCTTTCTCAGTAGCTCTGACTTTATTTTCTGTATTTTTTTTTTAATACAGAGATCTTAAAATAAAAAATCCTGAAGAGGAACTCATGAAATTGGCTAAGGAGTTTGATAAAAATCTAGTAGAGTTAGATGCTGTTCAGGAACAGGAGAAGCTTGGTTACAACTTCATCCAGACCACCTCAGAGCCTTCAAGTAATTCTAAAGATGAAATACATATGAAGAATCAGAAATCACTCCTTGGTGAAGGTTCTGAAACAGATACTGCTGTGTCCCTGAAACCAGTTGGACAGAGCACTGGCATCCCTGTGGCAGAGCCCTGTCAGTCCAGCAGTCAAAAGTCTGTAGACCTTGAGGCTGAAGTAGCCCTTCATGCTCTTTTTGACTGCTCTACCCAGAAGTGCAGTGGAGAGTTGAGCCAAGGGCTGTCCGATATTTCTTTAAACAATAGTTTTCATAAAATTAAAAGTACCTTGGAGGAGGAGAACCTTCCTGAGAAAATTGAAGACATTCAGCGTGGTAATTCAGAGGCATATCAAAAAGATACTCTGTTTGCAGTAGGAAGCAGGGACCAGACTGTACCAAAACCTGATACTGACACCCTGACAAAAAAAAATCCTCCTTATTTGAAGACACAATTGGTAGCCTCCACTAAGCTTGCTGGAATAGTTAATGATGACTTTGATGACTGGGATACAGATCTTTTGGCAGATGACTCTTTTGTGATGCAAATAACCCAAAATCCTGAATTGATAAGTACTGAAGAACCACCACAAATTCCTGCAAATCCATTCGTGCATGATTTCAGTGATGCTAGCAGAACAAAGAAAAGAAGTAGTGGCAATTCAGTAACTCTTTTGGGGACTGTAAACAAATCTAACAGTTTGCAATATTCACCTTTGAAACATTCTAGGAAAAACTCACAAAATGTTGTAAAATCCCTGTCTTTACAAAAGCCATGTAAGACAGAAAATTCAAAGACAGAGACTAAGGCCTTGCATGGCAAATGTGATGTTAAGCCAGATAAAATTAATTCTGTTTGGAAAAGTGCCCAAAACAGTGATTTGAACTATATTCCTGTTTCAATGCAATCTGAAGTGAAGAATGGAAATGAATCTAAGCCTAAAAGTGATGTTCTTCCTCTTTTTCCTTCAAGATCTAATCCTCATAGACAACCAGGAGGAAAACCTGGGAGTAACACTCATACTGTGACCTGTCAGTCATCAAATGTTCCTACCAATATGAAACCTAATGATCTAACCAAAGTGGTTAACCAAGCTAGTATGGGTCACTCAAATCAAGTTGAAATACCAAAGAAATATCCTCTGTCATTTGATGAGTGGAATGAACCAAAATTCTCTGATGAGATATTAGGTATGTTTTGTGGATCCGATGGTCTTTGGGATGCAAACTATGAGGATGATGAATTGTTGTATCAGGTGTGTGATGATATAGAAAAGCAGACTCAGAGCCAGGATGTTAAACAAGGAAATGAAAAAACTAGAACTATACAAGGAGCCAGTATGAATTCCAGATCAAATGCTGATAAGAGCTTCCCAGCATCTAAACAAGGACTACCTGATCTCTTGGCACAAAAAACAAATGCAAAACAGGAGGCTCTCTCACTAAATAATTCCGGTAGGAATTCATCAAAGGTGGTGCAGGGGCTGGCCACAACAGGTCATGTAGTGAACTGTAAGAACATCTCAAATCCTCAGACTGTGATCTCAGGTCCTTCAGTGGAGTCTAAATACACACTGCCTAAAAACTGTCATCAAGATTCTGAAGATACTGCAAAGACTGTTTCAGGGAAATGGTACAGGTCAAATTCTGTGCCAGCAGGAGAGACAGGTTCTGAAGTAAGTCCTGTTAATGCAGTAAATATTTTAAGTAGCAAAGCACTGGACAGCTCACATTTCTTGTGTAATGCAGGAAAGATTCCAAGTAGCAGCTCTGGTAACAAAACTCCACTTGTGCCTTCAAAGTTTAAGTTCCGAAAGATTAACAATTCTCAGGGTGGTCTTTGTGTAGGGTCTGAAAATCCAGGGAATCGTTCTGGCATTGGAATTACTCTGCAAGGTTTGGAAGGAAGCAAGAATCAGGTGAATGTGACTTTGCACAGCAAGCTTGACAATAAGAAATCACCTTTCAAGAGGCACTTCTCAGAGTCTTTTGCACAGACTACATCAGGTATTTGTCTTTATTGTATCACTGTTAGACTGTTACTGTTTGTTTCCTTACTGTAGTTAGAATGTCAGAGAAATTTGTACTGTATTGCTACTTAAAGTAGGCTTCAATATTCATCCATTCAGTTAAGGTGTTAGCAGATGTTCTAAGGAGAATGTGGAGGTTATTTTCTCAAAAATGAAATTGTCCTGATGGACATCTTGAATTCCTATAGTTAAGGACACCTGTTTCCATTCTACTTCTCTAAATACTTCACACCCTCTCTCCATAGACGCTCAGATTCCCTAGGATCAAGTATAGGCTGATGCAGCACTCAGCATACTATTACTTTAAACTGTTGCTTAAAAATACTGTTATTTTGATGCAGGGTAAAACTCCAGTTAATGATGGGACAGGGAAGCAAGACACCAGGTGATATGGAATGCCAGTTTCTTTATATTACTGTACACCTGGAATTTGGAACCTCAAATCACTTGACATTTTTCAGAGCTCAGCCTGTATTGTATGCGCTGTAGCTGAAATTGCCAGTGAAATATTCTTGTGTTACCAGTCTAAACACTAAGATGCCCTTTCATCCAGAGGAGAGGTTAGTCACTTCTTTATTGCCAAGGGACCGTCAGTAATACTCCATGCTCAGTGTTACTTACTGGGGAAATGTAGAACTAGTCAAGTGCCAGTCAGGCTTATTTTTACTTGATCTCACAGCTTGGCAAAGTTTTAATCAATATTCATTCTGATAAAACATGCCTTTAAGAGTGTCCTATATCAACGTCCATTTTCAAGAAGCACTGTTGCAAAAGCAACAAAACTATTAATTATTGAAGAATGAGTATTTTATCTAAGTTTCTTCCCCAGAAGAGAAGCATATAAATGGAAAGTATCAATTTTGGATTTTAAGGGGGAAGGAAGGGGAGACATAACTAGTTATTCTGTAGAATGTTCTAGAGAGTAAAGGAATGAAAAAAAATAGCAGAGATTTTCTTTACAGATAAACAGCAACTTCATCTTAAATTTGAGGGAAAGTACATGAACCAAAAAATGGATGTTAAGTGATCCTTTCAAAAATTGCTATTTAATTTTTCATGGACACTTTTTAATGAGAAGCAAATATACCCTTTGTTTTATTTATTCAGTTTGAATACTTATTAAAAATACATTAATTAGAAGCTTGTGTATAAAAATGGTAAAATTATTGATATGTGCAGGGAGTGTTCCTGTTGGTTCCAGTGAGGTCAGGATTTTATAGTCTGGGAATTTATAGTTCTGTAACACACCGTATAAAATGCTACACTTAGCTATCATGTTCTTGTCTCCTTTGCCAATTTTTATTGCTACTTTTGACCTTTTTTCAACCTATCTTGTTTTATTTGTGTGACACCTGTACTGTATCTGACCCCTGTGTCTATACCATCTCCATGTCCATATCTCTGCCTAACTCACTAAACTGTAGAGCCCTTTTGATAGCCTTAATTTTCTTAACCCATCGCCATCTCGTATGTTGACTCCTAATGTCATAAGGTTCACTTGAAGGGCAGCCAAGTAAAATTTCCTTCAAGCAAATGTGTGCATCCCAGTGTTGTCATTGGGAGGTAGTAATCAGTAGCACTACAAAGGTCATGCATCTTACCCCCTTCCTGCCTTGGGGACAGGATAGATGAGCCATTTTTAACTTGGGTGCCCAGTATGTCAGAATAGTGCACTCCTGCCATAGATCTTCAAACAGTGAAAATGGCTAAGTTAAAACACATATTCAACAAACCTGAAGCTCCTAATATGTGTTTTTTATTTACAGTATCCGTGGTAGAACCAAAAAATAGAAAATGTTCTCAAGAAGAGATTGAAAGAAAAAAACAAGAAGCTCTTGCACGAAGAAAATCCAGGACACAGGCATTCTTTAAAGATGCTTGAACTTGGAGTTTATTTTGTCTGTGGAGTAAGCTTTTGGTAGGGAAATACTGTAATGCTAGAGGACACTTTTTAAGCTCTGTTCACAGCTATTGATGGCAAGCTTTTTCTGTTTTCCAATTTAAAAAGATGAGGATCTGAACCATAACTAATACTCTGGGGGTACTTAGTTTTAATTAAGAGCTATCAATTACAAATGTGTAGTCCCAAACTACCTTCAGCTGGATGAAGATTCTGTTGAGTTCACATGTTGAAATGATATGGCCCGAAAATCATGAAAGTATTGGTATACACACATAATGAAGGTGTCAAAAACAGACTGGATGTGTTTTGCCTGTATTATTGCAAGTATTCTAATCTGTAAGAAGACTCTCAAGTACACACAGACTAAGAAATACAAATGTTTGCTCGCAGGTTTTAAAAGTTTGGGTTAAATAAAATATAATCTAAAAAACACCCAACATTGGAAAACGAATGGAAATGAACAGGCTTTGGAAAGTGTGCTCAGTTTTGTCTCTGTTACCTGAGGTAAAAATTGTACATAGAGAAGGAAGAATTTAATATAAAAGTTTCGTTAGGCAAAAAAGTGTCCTGCAAAGGACATGTTATATTTTTTTAAATTCCTTTCAGGAAGAATTGGAAATACCCTAAGGAAATTGGACCTTTTTCTAAACGCACATCAGCAAGCTAATTAAGAAAGGTAGCCTATGCTATTTTACCAAACCATGAGCAATATATAATACATCAGGTGAAACCTCAACAACTATGCATCTGTTTAGCCATATGGGTTGTACATATTTTCAAACTAAAGGCTGTTAAAATATAAAAATGCAATGTCATGTCAGCTTAACAGGGGCTGATAGAATTTTTGATCTGATGGATGGGTGTAGAGCTCAGACTGCAAAAACTGCCTCTGGGTAAGCTGCAAGATATTTTTCAACTGAGAAGTGCTTATATGTAAACATGTGACACTATGAAAAGTGACTGTAATTTTTCTTTGTAAATAAATAACTTGGAAATGTTCCTCCAAAGGTTGGAGGAAGCTTTTGGTTTCTGTAGTATGCTGTTTTTGTAACTCTTAAAAATGTAAGTATTGTATATTTGTAAGTCATCATTAAACTTCTTTTTTCACATTTTTCTAGTCTGTTTTTGAAAATACTATACTACAGAAACTGGTAAAAGGAAGTGAAACAGGATTTCCATATGGACTTTACCTGAAGTCCTCACTTGGTAATTTCCCTCATTACTTGATCCCTCAATTCTCTACCCATAGTGGTGACAAAGTGCTTCCTTTGATTCATTTAAAGTGATAATCCTTGATGGACAAACTGGTTCAACACACAACCATCAGCAGTGCAGTCCTGAAATATTTAACCATACTGGGGTCTTTTATTAACCACCATGGTTAGTGTCAGCTGATTAAGGACTCAGAGCCTCAACACCACTAAAGACCATGCAGGTACCCAGTAAGTGTTACAGTCTGTGGCTGCAGCTCCCTGCTCTGTTACTGTTGTGCAATATATGATGAGTTGGATTAGTTTACTGATCTGACTGAAAATTAACCCAGAAAAATATTTTCAGCTTTTCAAAGAAGTTCATCATAACAATACCCTCAACAGATAACATACCATGAAATAGCAAGATTTTGTTATATTGTCAACCCTGTTCTGGCAGTTTTCAGTTTAAAAGACAGATTTGCATGTCCATATGACAAATAAGTGTAAACCCCAAATAGTGGCTATTGGAAAAATTTGATTTATCCAGAGAATATAATTTGCTCTGTGTATCTGAGGTATGCTTGTCTTGAAGTCTATGCTTGTCTAGGAGTTTAGAATCTCCTAGAATGCCACAATCAGGTAACTTGCCAGATGCACTATTAGCCAAGAAAAAGGCAATGAGAAAAGGCTACTACTATCAGTATTAAACATGAGAGTTAAAAAACTGGCTTTTAAGGTACTGATGCACAAGCATGTTAAGTATTACTGAGAAAGCTAAAAGTGAGGGTTTTTCTAGAACAGTGTTCAGCTTAGCAATCCTTCCCTCCTCAGTATGTTTCCCTAGATACAATTCTGTAAAGAAACCAGGGTAATTTTTGTTTTCAGGGATAATTTTGTTAATTATGATTTGAGAAGATGAAAGAAAGGAACTTGTATACGTGTTGAGTATTTTTTTTAGGAAGGTTTCAATCTCTGATGTGAAAGGACTTAACTTTTAATCAGGTTTGAAACTGGGATAAATAGTAGATAAATAATACAGGCTAACCACATTATAGCTCCCCAGGCTCAGCATGGAAATGATACACCCTGAATGCTGTCACTATATGTCTTTGAGAACACTCAGAAAGTTGAAAACCAGCTAACTGCTGATTTTCTTAGCATCCACGATAGAAAGGCCCTGGAGCTGCACACCTAAAATGCCACCGCTGCTCTGTCCTTGAATATACTGGCCAGAATATACTGGCCCACCCTGTATCAAGAGCATCAGTGCTGTAAAATAAGAGTTCATTGTACGACAAGGGGAATACTCATGAGGGGTGTGGAAGGAAACCTTTGCAAACTTTCCAGTGGGATGAAGACACAAATTCCATTTTAACCAATTACTGTCACTTCTTGCTCAATCAAATGCTTCCTATGTGCTGTTTAATCATATTTAAAGAATTTGCTGATCAGTGTGACACATACCAATTTTGACAGTGAGGCAAATGCAATCCATTGCCCTCTGCTATTAAACTAATCATGGCAGAGTGACTTTGTTATTTATTTTACTTTTCATAAGTACCTATTTTTAGCATTCATTAGACTTCAGAAGCCTCTAATTTGGTTTTTATTAAACATTACTTTCCAAATAGAGCTCACAACATCTTAGGAGCATGTTTTTCTTACTTGATAGTAAGACAAACTGCCCAGGTTTTTTGGTTACGGCCTGACTATCCCCAAATGCCCTACCATACCATTTCTCAGTTAACAAACTGAATAGAACTACTTCTTTTTGTCACTTGACTTGCTCCCTCTCCTCACCACTGAGAAATAAAGTTGAGCAGCAGCCTCATCACCCCACAGATTTTACAGGTTGTGCTCAGCATCCTTTGTGCTTCCTTGTGGGTTCTTGGTTGCTCACTCGTATGCCTCAATCATGGAGTCTTTTGACTGCTTGTGGTAGACAACAGATCTTCATTAGGAAAGTATCTACATAATTTTAATTAATTAATACATATGTGCACTTAAGAATTTAGTATTTCAATAGCTGACATTTCGCTATGAAGCCACATCTTCCTCCAGGCAAAAAAGACCTATACAAATAGTAACAACAATCTTAAATTCATTCTAAATTAAATTATGACTGTCAGGTTTCATTATAAATTAATTTATGACTGTTTGCTTAAGCACTCACCTTCTTTTCTTTCAGAGCATACCAATTTTTTATGTCAGTAGAGCAATCAGTAAGCTTAAGTTGAAATGTAAATGGAATTCCTGTATGTCCTCATACCTAAGTATATTTTTTATTCCACAGATATTGACGGATTTCACAATGAGTGATGTTGCTTGCTAAAATCCAAGTATTATCTTTCTCAAGCAAAACCTGTAGTGGATTTGTTTGTTTCTTTTAGGAAAGGCAGATACAATCAGGTAGGGGATCCATTCATCATTATTCTCCATATCTGTATCTAAAATTCTATACAGACATACATTCACACCCTTCCTCTTCATGCTGGTGAGGGATCACATTTAAAGCATTTGAGAAATTCAGTAATACTGGGGTTTTATTGTGTTAGTTGTATCAGATTTTCAGAGAGGCCAGCACCCAGCAGCTCTTCAAATTTTGGCCTATAAGGCACAATTAATCTTGGGGCTGCAGTTCAGGAATAGCAATGTAATCTTATACTATGTGTACCACTTATTACATCTAGACCTTTATACCCAGAGGAATAACATAGATGAATTCATTGATTTTATCTTCTTAAGCCTAAAAAGAGCTACAATTTTTCAGGAAAGAATAGCTGGAAGCAACAGATAGTGACCTAAATAGTAGAATTCCTAAGATAAAATAGAAGAAAATGAACACAAATGCTTCATTGTTTGAGAGCTGTATTGTCTGCAACACACTCCAGTGAATCCAGTGTTTGTGGAAGAGGCCAAGGCAGATACAATCTGTGGAGCTAAAAATGACAGCCTGAGTAAGTAGCCATCGGAGATGAAGCTGGGAAGACTCTGGCAATTGTGCTGTAAATCATAACTGCAGTATTTGTTCACAGCTCTGGTTTCTACATGTACTGGTGGTTTTGTCAGAATAATCAGAGAAGCCCTGCCTCATAAAACACTTAAGGATATCTAATGTACTGTTCTTATGGAGCTAAATATAAATTTCAGTGACAGTTGTCTGGGTGTAATGTCTGTATGGTGCTGGCAAACCATTAAGGGCCTGATCCTGCTCTTGCAGTGATTTCCTTAAAGCAGTGGAGGTAATGGGGTGACTCAGGTGAATGAAGAATCAAGCCCTTGCGTTTCATTATTGCAAGTAGTTCTTGTCTTTAGCACATAAATCTAGTAAAACAGCCTAGCATTTATCAAAAGTATTATTGATTATGCACATTTTCAAAGTTTTTTGGGGAAAAGGTTGCATTTACACATACTTTCTAAAGACCACAGTTAACAGCTTTCACCTCAAACGATGTGGTTTACAGAGGTGAAGACTAAAGGATTTATAGATTTCCTTTTTAATGAAGGTTGTCTGCTCTTTGCAGCTTGTACTCACTAAAGGAAAAACTTGATTTAAGTTTTAACCCTGGGAAATTAGGATCTGAATGGACACAGGAATGAAGCTTTGCATGCACTGCCACACTCTCCATGAACAGAAGAAATCCAAATAAAATATTATATTCTAACTGATCGTAGCAAGTTAGGTTTGGGATATTATTCCTTTTTTTGGCTGAGCAGGGGGGGATTTCTTACATGCCTAAAGCTGAGCATACATCGGGCAGGTTTTGCAGAATCATGGCTCTAGGGCCAAGTGTCAAAGAATATTAAAGCACCTTAGGAAGTTACTCATGGGGAGTCACATAGGTGGTTCAGAGTAGTATGATAAAGAGCTCGATGAACAGTTGGTTTTGAATATCCCATTAGATACTTAGCTGCACCTTTGGGTGTTAGAGGCCTGCAGAAAGCTGAACTGTGTCAGCAAAAAAAAATGGACATAAGGAGGGATAGAAAAATGTGTTCTCCAAGGCTTGAGTAAGAGTTCGGAAACAGTAAAAGAAGTGTTAACACTTCTGTCATGGTTTCACCCCAGCCAGCAGCCAGGCCCCAGGCAGCTGCTCACTCACTGCCCCACCAGCAGGGATGGGGAGAGAATCAGAAAGGTAAAAGCTGGAAAACTCATGGGTTGAGATAAAGACAGTTTAATAGGGAAAGCAAAACAAAACAAGGAATTAATTCACAACTTCCCATGGGCAGGCAGGTGTTCAGCCATCTCCAGGAGAGCAGGCTCCCATCACGCCTAACAGTTACTTGAGAAGACAAATGTCATCACTCTAAATGCCCCACTGCTTCCTCCTTCTTCCCCCCACTTTATATACTGAGCATGTCATATTGTTTAGAATATCCCTTTGGTCAGTTTGGGTCACCTGTCCTGGCTGTATCTCCTCACAACCTCTCATGCACCCCCGACTTCCTGCCAGCATGGCAGTACAAGAAGCAGAAAAGGCCTTGGCTCTGTGTAAGCCCTGCTCAGCAATAACAAAAACATCTCTATATTATCAGCCCTGTGTTCAGCACAAATCCAAAACACAGCCTCACACCAGCCACTGTGAAGAAAGTTAACTACCCCAGCCAAAGCCAGCACAACTTCCTTCACCAATAATGACTTTGCAAAGGATCATTTTTAGAAAAAGTTATCTCATGTATCTCATGTATCTCTCATACAGCAAAATCCTGAAATATGCTTAGAAATTCACAAATTTGAATTCCTGACTTCTTGATTGCTTCTTACAGGCTATAGGATAGGGACAGATGTTTTTGTAAACTCTAATGCTGTAAATGAAGACAACATTAACCTCAATAGCTGTTTCTTCACTGAACTTGAATAGGTGTTAGCAATGAATAAATGACCCTGGATTTTACTCTGATTTCCATCTTGCTGAAATTGCAACATGCTGACTTGTACATGTGACTTCAATGTACGCCACTAATCAGAAGTGGCACTCAAACCAACAAAGAACTCAATTTCCAGCATACAATGTCAAAAGGTTTCAAGATTTTCTCGTTTTTGGCAATGCCAGATTGCCAGTCAATAGTAAGAAAGGAGAAGAAAACTGTGTTTGTTTATGGGCTGGGAGTGAAGTCTCACAGACATATTTTCTGTACAATTTTCTCTCTAGGCCGACAGAGGCTCTTCACAGAAGCCTGCTATCCATATCTCGTATGGACTTTTTTGAAACTCCTCAGGGCTCTTTTCTTCTCCTTCCCTTTTGTAACTGTAATGCTGCCCTAGGTGAGAATGTAAGATGAAACCAAAAGCATGTATTCTATTATCATCCTCACAAGCTGTTAAAGCAGGTGGGCCAGTGTTTGTTATCTCCTACCATGCCTCATCCTTGATAACTCCCTCGAGGAGCTATCTCTGTTTAATGGGCTACCAAGGGCCCACAGCATGACTCATAGAATTACATCACCCCACTATGAGATGCTCCGCCCAGGGGGAAGAACCAAGCATTCCCACCTGGATATAATCTGGGGTTTGGAACAGCACAAACAGCCCTTACCTACTGGATTCCCAGAGGACAAGAGTTACTGTTGGACCTTCAGGTGAAAAACCAGACCTTTCTACAGGATCACTGCTTCAACAGGACCACTTCATCTGGACTGCTACCACCTGACTAACAGGGTGTCAGGCTGTATCCTGACTCTGTCAGTGTTCTTGTACTATTGCATTTATTTTTAATTTTCCTATTAAATTATAATTCTGACTTGCAATCTCCCACTGGTTTGTTTTCAAACAAATGCCACAATGTCTGATGTGTACAAATGTGTACAAATGTGTACAAATGCCACAATGTCTGATGTGATGTGCTGTGTAGTTCTAACTAGGAATCTTGTCCTATTAAGTCTTCCACAACAACCAGACTCCTGCTCCTTTGTGGGAGACCAGAGCAATCTACTATTTTAAAATTTACATTTATTTTTAGTTATATCTGTGCCTCAGATATTTTCTAGTTCATAAGTCATCCACTCCTGACATTTCAGGATCCCAAATCTGATGTGCTAAAACTGTACAGTCTGTAATCCCTGGATGTGGAGGGGAGAATTATTTGGACCGCTTCTAAAGGATGTGTGTGGAGTCAGAACAAGTTCATATATGCTATAGAGAAACCTGCAGACCTGAAATTTTTTAAAGGCTCCACATCACGGATGAAAAATTTGTAGAGATCAAAACAAACTTTGAATACGCTCCACCAGAGTGTCAAATCTTGACAATGTAACACATTTAAAAGGGTCTGACCAAATGGCAGTTCTGTAATAGATAACCAGAGAGATATGAAGAAAACTTGGAGGGCAGCCTGTGGGAAGACTTATGGAGGTGAATGGAAAGAAATTTGATGGTGGTTTAAGATAATGTCAATTGGTGTAGTCCAGGTAAAGACAGACCCTTTCTTCACTTTCTTGGAAAGTCTGCGGCACCAACAAATCTATATAAAACATCTGTTAGATATAAATATGTCAAACAAGTATACATTTGGGAAATGAAAATATTCAGACATTCATGAAAGGGAAAGAGAGATTCTTGGAAGACATATATCTGTCATCTCAGCAATTTGCCTGTGTTCCAGAAAAAACACAAGTAGTTTTGTGAGCACTGAAAGCAATCAAGCCTGATTTGCTACAAACTAATTAATGGAGTTTCTAAAAGATGTCAGTTCAAATTGAACCTTTCTTGGTTGGGTCCCATATCATGAGAATCCACCATAGATTCTCTAGTAAGAATGATTGCCTGAGTTCTTTGGTGGATAGAAGGATTTTTTGAGACTTTTTCCTCCATCATCTCACTCAGTTTCATCAGACTTCTGAAAAATACTACTATTTTTCAGACTCTCTAAAGCTGACTTTTTTTCTCACCCAGTCTACTCAGTGAAATTTCTCCATCCTTTTCATTTCGTGGTAGTGTTGTGCTCATGATGGCCTGACCACATATGAGAAATGGTTGCTTTTACCCTTCAAACCTGATTTTTGTTACTCACAGGAAGTCTTTCAATTAATTAATAATTAATTTGGTGCTAGAAATGAGAGAATATGGGAGAGGACCTGGAACTTCCATTCCTTTCATTACCACCCTGAGAAGTCTGTGTGTGACCGTTTTCTCCATGTTGTTGTCAGTCAGCTGCCATACTGCTGATAGAAGCCAGGATGCTCGGTAGTAACAGCTGAAAACACCAGTCCTGGCCCGTTTTATGTATGTATACATATTTTAGTTAATTTTCTATACAAGAATATTTAGCTAAAATCAAGAAGTAAATCTATTTTAAAATGAAGGTACCCTCAATATTTACTGCAACTTAACGACAACTTTGGACAAGAATTTAATTACACCAAGCCAGCACACCATATACGTTGTTGGGAGGTACCATGGGGCTTATTTTAAAGTGTAATTTAAAGTACATGTTTTAGACTTCCTCAACATGAAATTAAATCAAAATATTTCCACTGATGGAGCACATTCTTCAAAACTGATTACAAAAGTAGCCACAGTACTAATGGAGACTTACCATAATTTTATTTTTTATGGTTTAAATGACTTGCAAGAACAGTCATGGGAAGTTTTGCTGTAATTTAGTATCTTTAAAGCTAAAAAATTCTACAGAAATATTTTTTCGGGGCACCTACTTTTCTCCCTTAGTGTTACCTAGAAATACATCTTTCGTAGGCCAGTTTTGTATCCCTTGCAATTCACACACGGCATCCAGAAAACATATTGAAATGTCATGTTGTTCTTTGCAGAGCCAGCTTCCCCCAAGAAGTGGACAACTGATAAGGATTCGTAAGACCGAGCTCTTCCTTTCTGCTACTCACTGCTGGCTTTGTGCATGCTGATCTCAGGGAGGTTTACAAAGGCCAGTAATGGTTTCCTTGTTCACTGTTACCCTGGTTTTTTGCTGGTACCACTCACAGTGTTATGGGGAGAGGAATGTTTTCTGAAATGTCTGTATTGCAGGGCCTTGCTGTGTAAATGCCACCCAACCTTTGCAGCATAGCTGCATCCCACCACAGAGACATGTGAATTACCTGTGTGAATACACAGAAAGTAGCTAGCCAGACAACTAAATTCTCATTTACGCTGACCTTATTTTACTACAAAGACTAAGAACTGCTGTTCTGTGTCAGTACCTTAGGCCTTGCCTACCTTAGGCTGCTGTTTGACTGTTTAGCAAACTTAATTCAATGAAATGGTTGATGCCATTCCCTGACTGAACAATTTCTAGAAGAAAAAGTAGGTACGTTAGCACAACACCCTGAGGTGTGGATGAGGAGCTAGGTGTGTTCTGGGATGTAACTGCTTAAAAACACAGACACGAATGAAATGGGCTATGCCAAATCACAAAGCGATTTTTTTTAGCACCTAATTATCCTGTGTGGCAGCGTTTTAGTGGACATTATTTGTAGGACTTCATTTAGGTAAAAATAGCTATTTTTCATTTTTCTGGGGCACCATTCTATTGTAAGGTTATGCTAGGCTTATGAGGTTATGCTCAAGGATGCTTCTAAGTTTATAGACAGGCAGGCTATCTCCTAACTGCTCCAAAGTCATCTAAAGCAAGATTTACACCCACACAGTGCTGTTAACAGTTCCATAGGAACTCTAACTAGCCATGAGTAAATAAGGTCCATAACCAAAAATGCTGAGCAGCACCTCAGCTGGTGTAAATTGTCACAGCTCCTCTGTGGAGCTAGGGACACTTTACAAAACTGGAAAGATTTGTGCACAGAAAGTCTACCTCTGATACATAAAATGTCCTTGTACAACAGGAACATACAAACTTTCTTTTGAGCTCAGTGGTAAACTTGTGGTTTCTTACTCCAGCCCCACAGGTGTGCTTCACCTTTTACTGACCAAGATAGGTGTTTGCAATGGTCCACTTGGTAACAGAGATGCCTTTTTAAGTTCCTTTCTAAAGTGTATTCTGAATGCCTGGGAAAATTTACTTGCAGCTGGATAATTCACACAGCACTGGGTAACCCACACAGATTTTCAATATTACTAAGTAAACACAGTACTGCATGGCTGTCCTGTGCTGTGCTGAAGGGGTCGTGAGGCTTGATTAGCCCTGAGTGGCTCAGAGGCCAGGAATTTGCAATAATTACCTTCACAGAATCACTGAATATTCTGAGTTTGAAGGGATCCACAAGGATCAGTGAGTCCCACTCTTAAATGAATGGCCCATACAGGAATCAAACCCACAACCTTGGCATTATTATGCTCTGACCAACTGAGCTAATCCTGGGCACTTGAACTGAATCATGTAAATCATGTAAACGTATTGAAATCAATTTTGTGATGGAGAGGGCAGGACTAGGCCTGGCTGCCAAGGGACAGCCAGCTGGTCCTGCTGTTAGTGCACAGACAGGTGTGGGAGAGGAGAAGACAAGATTTTGTGCCACAGGGCCACAGTGAAGGGATGGCGGTCACCTTCAATTTTTCTAGACTGCGGAGAAGCTTTGAACTCTGAGTCAGAGGTCAAAGCTGGCTCAGAACTGAAGTGTTCCCAAAGGAAAACCTTTCCTATCACACTCTGTAAAGAAAAATGGTTCAGCATAATATATAGATTGCACTACAAGGAAGGCAGAATATGGAGGTCATGCAGTGGCTCGAAGCATTTAATTTAATGTGATTTCCTGTACTGGAGGAGTTTTAATTACCATAAAGGTTGTGGCATGTGGATCTGAAGATTGAATTCTGGATTCTTCCATTCATTTTTATGTAACTCACCACTTAAAACCTTCAGCTCTAGACCTTGTCCAAACTGTATGATGGTTCTGACACAAAAAGAGAGTCATTTGCAGAACACAGAATATATTGGTCTGAAGTTCATAATATCAAGGGCAGCCCTGTATAAACTGGAAAATTACTCACTTGTCTCAGCACATATGGACTCTTGAGTCAAGGCCTACAGAGCCTCTAGATCGTGACACTAAAGAATTAAATATTTTGCATCATACTGTGTGGCATCATACTCTTCCTGTATCAGAGGGAATATTTCTGTTATCTCACTTAATGGTCCACACACTGCAGTATTTTGTTATTTCTGTCATAGGGAGTTCAGTTGTGGCACTCATCCAGCCCTCCTTTTAGGCTGGTGGCGGAAACTTTGCAGAATAAAATAAAAACCTATGCAAAAAAATCACCCTGCTCTGTAAAACTGAGATAACCTCATTCTAACTCCTACATAGCCTTAGTCATAAAATCTCACCCAGTAAAAATTCTGGGTAGCAATGCTTTCCAAGTCACAACTAGTAACTGGGTGTATCAAGAACTCCTGTCCCAACTTTTAATGGAAAACTTTCAAAACAGTAGCCAGTGTGTTTTAATGCAAGATAAGAGCAGTTGTAGAACTTGCAGCTTTCAGCTTTGCTCTAGGCTTCAAGGTATTTACCATTTGCTTTTTTTTTTTTTGGCTACATGAGAAATGCAATTATTTCATTTCTCAGTATAGTGACTATTCTACATTTTTAACAGCCATGTATTGTAGCACGCTGAGGGCCGTTCATGCATTTCAAACATGAGTACCAATCTGTGCTCTCTACCATCTCCAGGTCATGTGGGGAAAATGGACTTCACTGGGGCTGTGCCTGGGCATGAGAAGAGATTGCAGTAGTGGGCCTCTAGCCAGTATCACAGTTTTTCTTCCAGTGCGTTAAAGCCTCTGGCTGACTGAAAGGCACAGTTCAAAGCTGAGAGATGAGTTTTTAATGAAAGATTTCAGGAGCAGAAGGAAAAATTGCTCAGGGATGACAACAAAAAAATGCTTCTTTGTCTATGGAGCAACACAGCAGAAAGCACAGACAGGAAAAAGGGGACAGAGGAAGCCTGTAAAAGAGAAGAATGGGAGAAGCAGTCGGCTAAATTGAGTGGAAGATAAATGGCAGCAGAACCTCAAGCAATAGATTTCACAGAGTTTTTTAATGGCTTGCACTTCTTATAGCAGGCAGTAGAAAATCAAGGAAGGTGCTGGTTGGTGGAGACAAGACAGTATTGGCAAGTAGTATTTTAGATAGAAGGAAAGGAAGTGGGGAGATCTTGCTGACATCATCCATCAAGAACAGAGATGATCATAACATTTTTAGCTTGTGTCGATGAAAAAATCATGATCACCACCATGATACAGAAGACAATCAATGGTAGAAGGGGCAGCAAGATAAGAGAAAAGATGGTCTAGGAGACAATTCAGGAAACAGCAAGTGTAACAGGACTGATAGAGGAGATGAGGATCTGAAAATCAGGAAGAAGTGGTAAATAACTAACCTTAGGAAGTCAAGCCATTATGTAAGTGACAGCAGGATGTACAGAAGCAAATGACTGAAAGTGCAGATGCACAGAGGATGATAACTGTCATAGAAGGCAAGTGCATCAAGGATTCTGACATGGATACCTCTGTGAGGCAATGGGGAGAGCAAGTGGCAAAGGGAGACAAAAAAAAATAAAGGAACTGTCAGTGAAGGTGCGTATCCAAAGCAAATTGGAAATGAGAGCAAATTACAGAAGCCAAGTGTTGGAAGGGAAGGATCAGTAAAGAAAAGGACAAAGGTTGCCTTCAGATGAAGCCAAGTACAGGAGCTGGAGAAGTGTAGCTTCTCTTATCAGAGACTGAGAAGCTTCTTAGTAATGGCAAGAAACAACAGCTTCTGAGAAACTGGAGGCAGACATGAGGAAATCAGTGGGTTGTTAGAAAGATAGACTGAATTAAACGAGTTTCATTTTTTCAAGAGCAAGAGCATGCCTGAAGGTAGAGTCCCTAGGAAAACAGAGCAGTTAAAAACACACAAGAATTGAAGAATCAAAAGATAACAGAAGACAGAGAACTTGCACTGGGCCTGGAGAGATATTATATCAAGTATAAAGAGACGGAAAGGAACTGGGATTTGTGGAAGACAATGCAAGAGGAAGCTGGAGGTCTTATTCACTCTCTCTTTTAAAAAAAAGGATGAGATCCTGGCAGAGGGAAGACAAAGGTTATCAGAAAACCACATTTTATTAGTCATGAGCAAACACAGAGGAATTGAAGCTCCCAGCCCAGTCTGAACATCTGTATGAGAGGCAGTTCAATCTCTGGAAGAAGTCCTGACCCTATTAAAGTCAATGACAAAACTCCTGTTGCCTTCAACAGAGCCAAATTTTCACCTTGTGTCTGTGGCCATTCCATTGAGAATTCCAACATGAATGCCAATTAGTGCCAGTTTCAAAGGTGACATTTGTGATGTGGATATGTGCTCCACTGGAAGATGAGCTAAGATTATCAAATTGAGTTTGCATAGACCAGTAAAAGTGTGATATTCACTAACAATTTACTGAGGCAAATAAATACATACACATAGAAAAAGCTGAGATTTTGAATACTTCAAAAGCATGCTAAAAATGGCACCATGATTGATCTAAAGACAAATAAATAAATAAAAGAAATTAGTAACTCAGCCTATGTGTGGCAGGTCTAAATGAATAAATTAGTAAGTTAAAAGACATGCATAAAATAATGTTTAATTAAAAAAAGGCAGGGGGGAAACCACTTTAAAGAGGAAATTGTCTTGTATTTTTTATTGACTTAATATGAAAAAGAAATGACCTGAGGATAGGGCATTACTGCTGAGAGGCTTTCAGATGCTAGACTTACGTGACAGCCACTATTAGCACATTCAGATTAATAGTTTAACACTAATTGGAATATTAAACAGAATGTGTCATTTTGATTTTGCAAAATGTGCATCTGAGTATTAATACTGTGTTGATCTGAAATGTATGCAGGCTTTAGTGCTCAAAACAGTTACTTTTCTTAATGTGCATGTTGATGTTCTACATGCCTTTATCAAACCCCATACAGTCACTGTACGATTTAATACACAATATCAGTTCAATCTCCTGATAACAGTGAACACTTCCCACTTTATAAGTCTTTGCAATACACCAATTTTACAAGTGACTCTTTTGAATCAGACCTGTGGCTTCCAACACTAGTATCCCATTTATGAATGTAAATCTGGGCTAATCTGGTACAGATAGACTCATTCTTCTCGTTTGCCCAATTTTTATGTAGATCAGAATCTGTCCTAATGTGTCTGATTGCAATTTTCCACTCTGCTCTATTATTCTCATATAAACATTTAATCTACTCTGTTTAGACCAGTATAATAATTGCTTAAGAGATTCCTGCTTCAAGGCAGATCTGTTCCTGCTTCTAAGCCAGGTTCTGAATAAATATATGATCCTGTTAGGAAGTCACCACATCACTAATCAAATGTGCATGTCCAGACACTGACATGGCCTCTGAGAAGCTGATAGTACACTCAGAGGAGAATGAGGCTGCCGTGGCAGAAGGGTTGCAAATCCATCCTGTCTGTGCACTGGCAAGTCTGCATGTGGAAGCTTGCATATTACCTTCTTACACTGCACCTAGCCCTAGGAAATGCACTAAATCTTTTCATGTTATACACACCAAATTCAACAACAGCTTTGAAAGACAGAAAGACATAGATCAGTTTTTAACTGTTCCCATTATGTATGATAAAATGAATATTAGAGTACGGCATAAACTCTGCTCTTCTGCCACTGCGTGGAGTAAGACCTGCTCAGCACTTCAGTACCTTGAACGTGTGCGACTGTTAGATGAACAATCCCATCTGAAACAAGATGAGCAATCAGGCTTTTTCAACCTGTATCACACTGCCAGATTGGCTCTGCTTTTGCTCAGCATGCAGCTCTCCCCCGATTTCAACTGCAGTCTTGTGCAAAGATCACAGGTAGAGTACAACGGCCTGGTTTGATGCCATACTGGTGTCAAAGAGAAATAGCACAACCCCAACATGCTGAACACGACCTACCCTGGTGCCTGAAGTCAGGCTCTGAATGACTATCCCAACAGTGGAGGTAGAAAGCTGAGAAAATTACGAGGTTTTCATACTAAAGCTGTGGACTAGAAAGGTTTTCCTTATGGAGACACTGACTTGCAGAGGTGGGGGTGTTGTGCTATGTGTGTATATGTCGAGTGAGGAGAAGACAGGTTTAATGAATCTTAAATGCCTTTGCAATTCAAGGATTGTAGCCCTGGATTGGTTCCTCTACTAACATGATTAGCAAATATTGACTTTTGAGTACAATAATAATGTGTCATCTGAAACCCTTGATAAGTAACTTAAGTACTTCCTTAGCTTGCATCTTATTAAATTAGATGAGGTATGGTTGAGACACATAACACAAAGCCATTGAAATGAGAAATCAGACCTAAAGATTTTAGCATTGATTAAGAAAAGTCAAAAGTTAGAATAAAGATGAAACTCTATGGCCCATATTTTGATCTCAATCCATTTCTATGAGTACAAATTGCCTCACTCTAGGATTTATGCTGATGCTAGTGAGCTATTCAAAATTTGTTTCAGTATTTACTAACATGGATATGTTTTCTTTGGAGTCCTTTAGCATGGAATGAAGTAATTTTTTTTTCCATTTTTGCAATATTGTAATTGTCATAGTTATAACAAGGGTAAACATTTGCTCTTTGTGACTTCTTGGCATGCAATCCATCACTTGATTATGTATGATGACCATATAATGTCAGTTTTATGGAAGGTTAACTGGCAGAAGTTTTAAGCTTTTGAAGTTAATATAAGAGAGAAAAAGAAAGGCGTCACACTTGTGTGCCTGTGAATATAGTACATATAACATACTCAAATCTGTTCATAAGGTTTAGTTTAAAAATGTGTACAGCAGCTCGACCAAGAAGGGAGTTAAAGGATGTGATATGCCTCAGATGCAACCTGACAAATCTTACTTTATTGATTAGTTTTCAAAAGCAGTGCAGTGAGAGCACTACACTTACAATAGACTTTGGAATGAGTAGTGGGGGGGAGAAAAAAGCTCCAAATGTCATCAAAGCAAATGGTCTGTGAATGTTGCTTCAAAGCTAGTCATTAGTTGCCAGGGTGTTTTGCCACAAAGCTTGTAAAGAGGTTTTCCTGGAGGGGAAGGTATGACAAAATGCATTTCTTGGCAAGATGACTTCTGCTTAAATAGCAGGACACATTAATTCTTGCTTGATACATAAAATTAATTAGAGGATTAACATCTTTTATGAAATTTTGCCAGTGATTTTTTCCTTTTTACTGGGAATAGACCCCAGGCCTTTTCTGTACTCTAATGAAATTGCAAATTGACTTGTGTTCAAATGATGCTTGACTAAAATGAATAATTAAAAATGTATTGCTAACAATGAGATGGGTCAGCTGATCTTTTCAAGGATTAATTAGTTTCAAGCACCATCTTTTATATGTAACACAGCAAAAGCCAATGCCAGCCCACCTTTTATTCATGCAGTAGTTCCTCTTGAAGTCAATGGATCCATTCTACTCCCAATTATGCAAGGTTTTATTCCAGATTCAATCTGTTTAGAGTGGGTTTTCCTCTACAACAGTTCAGAGAGGAGTTACGCCTGAAGGAGTTGAGCTGTTATTCTATCTACAATTCAACGAGCCCAACTCCTCTCTATTAGGATCTGATCCAAAACCAAGCTGAACTGACGGGAGTCTCCTGTTTGTCTTCATTAAGCTTTGCCTAAAGATGAACAGTGTAACATCAGTGTAAGAACTATGTGACTGTGAAAGGAATAGTGTTTAAATTTTCCATAGGTGAACAAGTGGATAGATGAAGACAAGCTAAGACTAAAGGGAATAAGGAAGCCTGTGTGTGATTGTCTCCATGCTTTTCCAAGAAATATGAATAAGAAAGTTCAGGAACCAGGAAAAAATGACTCAACATAAATTTTTCAGAAACAGGTCAGGAATTTAGTTCTCTGATTTTTTCAGGAGTTTAAAGTGTTTAATTTTCAAAAGCATCTAAGTGCAGTTAGTTTTGTTTTTAACATGTGCCTGAAAAATCCCATTGAATGCTTATCTGCTTCTCCACACCTCTTTGAAAGTAAGTCCCCATTAAAAACAGAGACTTGCACACTGTGGCATCTAACTGGTGGATGCCACACAAAGAAATATTTGGAGGTTAAGAGCGTAAAGCTGGAAAAACTGCTCTGCTACAGTTATTCTGTCCCTTTTGGTCCTTGGGTTAGTTCATTTAGGGTTGATATGGGTATTTGTGCACAGTGCTACCCTATGCCATGTAGAAATTTTCTCAGGTACTCTGAAAACTTAACCTTTAGCTTCATGTAAAGTGAGATTTACAGAGGCATAAAGGTGCAAAGCGAGCTCATGATTAGATTTGAGGACCCAACTAGTAACTTGCTGCTGAAAATCTCTTTCATTAATCTTTCACTTTTAAAATATGAAATGTCTGAGTTACTTCCCCAGTATGTGCAAATAAGCATGTTTCACTTTTTAAATTCCTTAATCACCTTGTGTGTTTGTAAAAGGTCCGTTTCTGCAGTGAGAATTTTAAAAAAGGAAACCTAACATTCAATTTCAGTGTTTTCTCAAAACACCTAAATCTCAAAACGCTTATTTCTACTTGCATTTTTCTGAGTTCCTGTCTCCGATGGATTTTTCAGATGTGTTTTATGTTGTGTTATGATGTTTCTAATTTGGGTGATGAAAGGTTAAAAGATACGCCTGTATGAAATTACTCAGTGGCTCTTGTGAACTAACATCAGAGCTTATTGAGTATGATCACTCTGTCATTTGCTTTGGCTATGGCAAAGCTTTCAGATACAGTAGGACTAAGTTGGGATCCCCAGAGCCTACTGTAGAGTTTGAAGTGGGGCAAAAAGACATAGTTTCCTTGCCTGAGACCTGCTAGCCATGTGTAAAGAGACGATGCTCTGGAAAATGTTGTTTTTCTTTGGCTGCCCTTTAGTCAGATCTTCTCACTGCTGGCATTGTGCAGAGTCAGCTTAAAAGGTGTATTTAGCATTGAGGGATTTGGTAATATTGCTTTATTGTGCTTCATACTCCCTACAGGGCATTCTGAAGAGATGAATAATAAGTGTGAACAGGAAGAGCAAGTTTCCAGTCCTGTCAAATTAATTAGAGCAGTGTAGAATGAAGTGAGGTTTGCCGTTAGGTAGGTTCAAAACAGGCAAAGGGATTCACTCAGGCATACACAAAAATGTTACTCGACTTCTATTATTGTTGTTTTCTTTCGAATCAGATATAAAATGTAGCTATGTTTTGTTAACCATAGCAAAACCTCTTTCAAATATTGGGTGTAAAAATAAAGTAAGCTGGATAACAAAGCCCCGCTGTGGCAAAAGCAAAAATTGCCAAGCAATGACGCTGCCCTTAGATCTGCTGTTCGAGAAGTATTTGCTTACAGTTTTAAGGGAATTACTGACACTAAGCTTAATGTCATTTAATTCCGTAAAGACATTTTAGAGATTGACTCAGCTCACAGCTGTAAAACAGTCCTTCTGATTTGCCAGCTGCCTGCTTCATAATACTCTGCGACTTGCCTTTTTCCTTGCAGCAGCCCAAAAAAGCCCTTCTTGGAGTCATACTTGGGCTCTAGTTCATGTCTTTTCCTAAGTCTTTTCAGACAGACATCAATACGGTAGGTAAAAAAGGATCCAAATCCTGCTTCAGTCAGTGGAAAAGATTCCTGCTGAATGAAGTGAGGGCTGGATGAGATCAGTAGACCCTCTTTTTTCATTCCCTTCCCAGACAGGAGTAATCTCTATTGTGCATTTCCAAGCTCCGGTATGAAATGACTCAAATTCTGAGGCTACCGCTTTTCCTGAAAACTGGTCCCCAGACTAAACTTCATCTGATAAGAAAACTATTTTCCCCTTTATCACAACCCACCCTCTATTTTTTTTCCCTGGAAAATCTTAATTTTTATTGTCTCTCAGTTTGTTTTCACACTTGAAGTGATAATTAAGCATATAACATATTTGTCCTGCACTTTGCATTTGTGTATATTTAGGTGCTTTCATACTTCTTTCTAACTAAGCCCTTTGTATTTTTGGAGCATTTTATTATTCTTCTGTGACTTCCCTCCAATGCATAAACCTTTCTCTTACTTGGTTGCATATGGTATCTGGAGGTGTGAACTCTTTAACACAATATACTACAGCAACTATCCCCATGGACAAGAATATTTTGGTGAAACGAAGTTGATCCTTAGTCACCCTACACTACTTTTTGGTGATAAGGGAAAAAAGACAGTTCCAGGCTCTAATTTACATCATCCTAAAGCAGAGGTTTAAAACAGGTGAGACTGTGTCCTAAAGGGCCTGTTTCTCTACTGGGAGGCTTACAAGGGAGTCTAGAAGACCCAGTGTGGCTGTAGAATACATTTACCATAGACATATTCCGTCCCATGAAGTGAGTCATGCCTTTGGAAATGTGCAACTGGAAATGTTATTCAAAGTGGCTTTGAAAGGAAACAAATGTTATGTCAAACAAAATAAATCTGTTGTGAAAAACTTATTCCGTTAACTTCTTATCCAGGGAGGCTAAAAAATATTAGGCATTTTTATAACCTTGGAAGCTCCTCCTTTGATGTTTATAGAATGGAAGGTTGTGGTTGCTGCTATTTGTGTTGAAAAGTGTTATAATGAAGATGCACCAGATTTCTAACATTGAGTAACAAAAAATTATGCTGAAACATGAATGAAATGTTTCAGCATTCCCTGCATCCCATTGTCAGCTTAGCCTTAGGTTTCTTTTTTCTAATTTTGGTTCATAGACAATTTCAAACCTGTTATGCTCAGCCTGATTCAGAACAAAATCACACATTAAATTTGGGATTTCCACCCAAGTTGACACACTGGAGTCAGCTCCCTCTCCATTTTGTTTTCCATACACAGCCTTCCTCAATCTTTACTTTTGTTCCTCTCTTTTAATAGAATACAGGAATATTCACTTCCAGTTTTCCTCCACTTAGCCTCTTTTCTGAAGCTCCAGTTTACATGTCACTGTTGGCCTCTGATAAGTACAGCTTGTTCTCCAGCTGTCCATGTACTGTGAGGGTGTGGGAAGGAACACAGAAAGTCAGGGAGAAAATCTCATCCTTATACATTTTGGTCCAAAATTTATCAGATGTGAATCAGCACTGCTCAGCTGACTATTTGCTGTGTGCCTTTAAAGAGCTCAGATCTCACCATGGTACATTTCTATGGCATTTAAACCCAAGGAAAAGGCATATCACTGAATGCTCTCTCCTTTTTAGGGTGGCACAGTGGCATGGGAGTCAAAAATGTTGGCTCACTGAAAGAAAACATGATGAGGAGTGCTTCAAAAACTGTGACATTCCTGCAAGCAGGCTTTTGCCACTGATTTTCTTTCAGCTCCCTAACTTCAGTTTTTGGCAGCCAAGGAACTCCTGCTCTCGGACCTACAGAGGGAAGATCGTCCACAAAGGGAATAGCTTTGGTGCTGGGGACAATAAGAGGTTTGGGGCCTGAGACTTAGAGGCAGACACTCCCTTCTCTTTCTCAGAGGATTTCAAAATCCTTTGGTTTTAATTCCAAATTGGAAAAAAAAAAAGACGTTTTACAATTGCAAAACCCTCCATAAAACTGAGCAATCTTTCTCCCCACAGCTCCATCTGAAACAGATGGAAATTTCTTTAGTGAAGTGACCACTTAATTAAAAATATGTGATACTAAATTAATACCATTTCAGCAGGTACTGGGAAGACAAATGAAGACTATCTAACCTTCTCCAGGTGCCTAAGACAACTATCTATTGTTTTTTAAGGTGTCTGGCAGCTGGTAAGTAATTTAAATGATGCTTGTCAGCTCCCAAATAGAAGAAATAAATGAACACAAAAGAGCAAGATTTCAATTAAAGTTCATCATGTAAAACAGGCCTCATGCCTTCCCTGACCACAGAGATTAGCTTTTGTGTCTGGAATTGCATTTAATAAACCTCCTCCCTTGACATGGAACATCTGCTCCCTTTAGGACTATTGTTTTAGACCCATAAATAAAACATAAAATTATATTTTTGTCACTCTTCAGGCCAGATCTTCAGCTGGCATAAATCAATGGCAAGCAGTCAACCTCAGCAGAGCTCTGCTGACTTAAACCAAATGAGGATCTGGCCCTTGACGCTTTGGTGCTGAAGAAAATAATGGGTCTGGGCAGAGTGTGTGGGACATTGTTTATCAGAGAATGTGTGTGAAACTACGTGGAGCAAGTAACCACAAAGCATGATTGATCTCTCCAGCATATTTTAACACTTTTTTTTTCAGTGTTTACTGAAACCTTTTAGGTAGTGCAGTCTTCTCAGATATCATTTTATGTTTGAAAAGCTTTCTAATTCAAAATGAAAAGTTACGCGTCGCTCCAGTGAACCTCTAGCTTCAATTACTTGCTGTGCAAATGGCTGGCCTGCATTTTGACCAATGTTTATGGTGCTTGGCAATTTTTCAGTAGCTACTTTACCCTGATATGATTAATTTCTTGCATAATATGAGGTTTTGCATGTGTAGAGCTAAAATAATCCTACAAGGCAGAAGAGAAATAAAAAGAGCTTGTGTGTTTCAGCTTTAAAAACATTTGAAACCTAACATCACAATTTTAAGCGTGCCAATGATAATACAAGTTAGCCATGGATGAAGACTACCACGAGAGACATGAAGTTCCTGATGGGATTCGGCAGCATGAAAGCCATTACTTGGCTAGTAAGGTCAGCACACTAGATCATAGCTGGGCAGCCTCAGGAGCAGGGAAACAAGAGACGAACCTGGAGCTCATCATGCACGAGTTCAGCAATGGAAGGAAGAATGGCTACTGGTACTCATTTGCTTTCATAAATGCAAAGTCCTTCTCTACATGCCAGTATCCCTTTGTACCAGGAGCGTTCATACGTATTAACTTCCCTGAAGTTAAAGGCAATATAACTTGAATAAACGAATTTTAATTTAAAAATATGTTTTGATTTAAGCACCTGAGAAATATCACTGGTGTCAGGCTGGAAATCTGGGTTTGTGCTTTGCCTTCTTTATCAGGGTCAGATTTTACAGTAGGAGACTAGACAGTTCCACAACCCTAAAAAGACAAATATTTTTGACAGGATATGAGGAGAATGAGGTGCCCAACCACTAATGCGCTGTAAAACAGAAGGACATTTCCAAGGGCCCAGGTCTCTTTGGGCTCTGTAAAAGGAGAAATATGGAGCATTATCACCCAAGCTGTCTGCCTGCTTCTGCCACACCAGGAGATTGTAGTGGTTTTGTTCACATTTCTTACCTTCTGTGAGATAAGAATTAGGAGGAAATGCAAAGCAGGCTCTAAACTTTAAAGAATATAAAGAAGTTTATTAACAGAATTAAAAGAAAAAGGAATAAGAAGGGTCAGACTAAATCATCAGAACACTTCTCTTCCCCCCATCCTCCTCCCTCCTCCCAGTTACAACATAAAGACACAAACTTGGGATTATTTCAGTCAGTTTACCACCTCTATAACAGTCTTTCATCAGTTCACTTAGGGAGAGGAGTCTCTTTTGCCCATGCTAGACGGGTTCTCCACAAGAAAGAGTCTTCTTGTAGCTTCAATGTCACAGCACAACAGCCACCCCAGGGTGGTTTTCTGCTGGCACGTGAAAAGTCCCTTCCCTCCACTTACAGCTTTCCCTACAGCTGTTTTTAGGTGATGGGGTATTATTTTAAGGATGAGCTGTTCAAGAGCAAAGGTTCTCTTCATCTATCTCTGGGATCATCTTCATCTCTAGGAACAGAGGTCTTCTTCTTCCCTGGGAGCAAGGGTCTTCGCTTCATCACTCTCCCTCTCTGTTCAGGCTCTCATTGGATCACAGCTACTTCAACATTTACTTATTTCAGCACGGGTACCTTTGCTTGTGGCTAATTTGAACGCTCCACCCCCCATGCTTATGAAATTACAAGGGGTTCTCTGAAGTATCATAGTCCATCACCATAGCTTTACAAAAGAATTTCAGCTTTTAAATTTAAAGCATCTCCTCTGTCTCCTGCCTCTGGGCTTCAGCTCTTTCTTCTTCGCTGACTTTGGTGTTACTATCATTGTGTCTATTTATGTGCCTTTGCCTTTCCCTTTCCTCTGACCTGGGAGAGGAAACCCGTCTGCGGGTTTCATTTCTTCTGGAGAACTTACAGCTCTGAAGGGGTTAATCTTACCCGGGCTCTGCAGCTGGAATTTATCTGTCTCTGTTTGGTCACATGAGCGGCCGCACCGGAGGTGGGGGGCCGGGGGAGCCATCCCGGCCCGCACGGAGCCGCGGGCTGTAGCCTGGCCCCCGCCGGGCCGAGCGGGCACCCCAGTTACCTGTCCAAGGGCCAGGAGCAAGAGAGCAATTCCCGGGCTTGTTCGTCTTTAAATGTGTTTTTTACAGAGGCGTGTCCAGCTTCTTAAGTGACTTAATAGAGCTGTCAATATTCAAATTAGCCAATTGACTAGTTCTGTCAGGTCTGGAGGAAGTTACAACAGCCCCTTTGCAAAAAACATCAGTTCTGTGGCTGGTGGAATTTTTTTTTCTTAATTAAAACTCCAAACTGTTCTAACCCATGACAGAGATACAACTGCTCTGATTCAGTTCATCATTTAGAGTAAGACTCTAAATGCAAGCACATCCTCTTCAGTGATTTAAGCTAAAATATTGTGCTGTAAACACATGAGGCTCTTAGGTGGGCACGTGATCCCATGTGCTGATTCATTGGGAATATCATCTTCAGCAGAAGTTGCAAAACAGATCACTGGAGGTGTCAACTTCTTAAACCACCTTCAAAGGAAGCCCTCAGGTACCTTCAAAATCCCAACCCCCATATTTTTATTTAAAACCATCACACACTTGTCACTTTAATAGAACGTATGTCTACATTGCAAATTCCAGGACTCAGACTAGCTGTAAATGATCTAACCATAAATGAGCCTGCTTTCTGGCAGGATAAATTAGTCCATATGGAGCTTACAGTGCCAAAAAGCAGGGTAAATTAGTCCTCTTGGTGTTCTCTGCTGTCTCATCTTGACTGTGTCCAGTATCCACAATGGTTCATTTACAGCCAGCTTGGGCATTCCTGCATTGTCATGTGGACATACTCAGAGCAATATTGTTATTATTGCCTTAACATCTACAAGAGCTACAGGAACCGAGCCCAACATGTGTTAGTTACCTTTTGCCTTTGCCTTTTAGCTCAGACCAGGGGGGCCAAGTCAGAGGGGACAACGCAGCGGCATGACCTCAGTGATTTCTGCGTACATGGAAGTACCCAAAGTAGATGATCGTCTTGGGTGATAATGGAGTCATCTGGAATACAGGAAATTACCTTACAGCCACAAAAATATGCTACAGAGAAGTACTTGATGCTGAGACTTGGGAGATTTTTTGATTTTTTTAAGTCAGCCAGTTTTAAGTTAGTGCTTTCTTTTTTCTTTATTTTAAAATAAAACAGCGATATATGTGGGATTAATTGATCTACCCTGGGTAATTCAGCCAGTTTGGTCCTTCAAGTTCTAAAGAGACCTAATCAAAACATTACTCAGGTTTTAACATTCTTATTTAATATCTAAAGACTATGTTTTTGTGGATCTCAAACATTTTGAGTGGTTTTGAATGAAAAAGAAAATTTTAAAAATTAAGAAACTTGTTAGAAAATAAGATGAATTAGCTGAATTCATAGCTAGTCTTGAAGCAACATCTATCCCTGAAATGTGAAGCAATGTGGAACTTCACAAGGCACCTACATGGACAAAAGAAACAGAACATTGAGCAAAGTTCGATCTATATTTAAAATTTCAGATCCATGATAGGTAGGAATTTACTCAGTATAGATACACTTATACACTTCCACCGACATGAAATGCTTAAGGCAGGATGGCTTGTTTCAGTCAGGTGAGGCAAAATAAGTTATGCTGATAAAACTGCACTGGCACCTCTGCATCTGACAATGAGCACACTGGCACAGCTGCTGGGCAAACAATTACACCCAGTTTAAAACCTGTATGCCAGCAAGATCTTTAACATCAATTCTAAATATACCATGCTAACAGAATTCTACAGGTTTCAGAAATTAATTTCATTCAATAGTACAATGTTTTATAACCAGATAGTATGAAACATGAGAATCCACTTCAAATTTCAAGATGACTTATGTGATCTTCCTCAGTACCACAAAGAGTGAAGAAGACAAGTTTAAAATGCCCCAGTGATATCCAGTTTCCCGCTCAGTGTTCTGCCGTGTCTAGCCTTTGCAGCAAAAAGGGGCAGAGCAATCAGCATGTAATGAAATCTCCTCCAAAATGTGAATGCAGTCCTTTCTTCTTCTGTATTTACTTACAGATCAGGGTACCCCTGAAGAACTATAAACGGCTGCAAGCAAAAAATAAAAGGACCTCTGAAAAGTTTTATGTTCTCCAAACTATAACTGTCAGGTGGCAATACTAGGCAGTTTATTTTTCTGTCGAAATACATAATTTTTTTCCATGAAAATATTTTCTCTGGAAAGAAAAAAAAACCACCCTAGCTCATCACTGGCAATTTTATGAAATATATATAAATTTGCAGCAATACTGATGAATATCTTTGATAAGCAGAGATGACAATTTTTTTTTTTTCTCATGCCCAAAAGAAAATAATGAGCATATTAAAATGTGCTCACATTTTTAGGTCTTGGTGGTTTGGAATTTTTTTAAATTTTATTTTATTTTCAGATAGTGGAGGGTAATGAGAAGGACCAGACAGAGGAAGTATGTCCAGAGATCTGTATAAAAATACAGATAAGGCAAAATTTTGGTATAGCAGCAACAAACCACAATGGGCTGGGTAACTTCAGGAACACCATTTGCCAAACCAAACATTATATTTTTACCAAGGTAAGGGCTAGCATGTGATGAGAAATGCTGGAGTTGAGCATGTGCAAGAACGGGGGGGGCAAGGGGCACACACACCATTTTCTGAAGGTGGAATTCCTTACTACTGTGCTTTCCCTCCCCAATTAAGGGTTGAAATGAGCCACTGGAATCTACTGTATATCCTGGGGAAATGAATGCCCTGGCTGCTTTCCAACTCGTATTTCTCTCTTTCTACAGCAAACAAACAATAGGCCAAAAGTAGGATGTTGTATGTCGCTCTGGGGGAAAAAAAAAAAAGTGAAGTATTGATAAACTGAGATTAATTTTTACAAAAATGTTTATATCAAGTGCATATGCTTTGCCTCTTGGCCATTATGGAAATGTCAGGGGTTTAATTGGCAGCTGTGAATAGCAGCACCTGCAAACAGCTCAGGGCTTGTTCCTGTGGTCTGGCAACATTCTTACTTTATGCTTTAAATAAAGGCTTACTCACTGAGACAGAAATAACTGACAGTGGATGATTGATGATTGCCCATCACGCAATGGGCTGACATCTACCATTCACTGAATCCATTTACAATTCCACTTCCAGATTTCATTAACAGGGCCAAGACATCTAGGAACAGGATTGATACAGATGGCAGCTCAGTTACACAGTTCAGCTGATGCTGATCATATGTTAAGCATGGAAAACAGATTACTATGAGCTCCAATCTATCTCATGTGGTACATTTTGGAAATCCTATCTGTTTACTCCAGGTAACCTTTTATAGTTCTATTTATCCTGCCTCGTTTCAAACCAGATAGCAATTTTCCATAGTGGAGAATTTATAGTGTCATTTACAACATGCGTTTATAAAAGACTTACCTCCATGAAATATTAAGACAAGATTTTGGCATTCTAAATGTTCCCTTTTTGCTTAAGAAGGATCAAAAAATCTGAGCACATAAAAATCTGTGATTTCCCTCATCACAAATATCCTCATCTGAGCAAAAGAAATGGCTCACTCACCACCACACACCTGTGTAGGTCTCAAACCCCAGTGGCTGCAGAGCTCAGAGGCAAATAAAGAAGTTTCCAGCTAGAGTGGCCAGTCCCACATGGCTCAGAACTCCTGCTGACCTCTGTCTGAGATGGGACATAGCATCCTGCTAGTCCTTGTTTTTATCTCCAGTTCATCAGGTTTGGCATGGGCTGTTCTTCAGGAAGGCTGAAGAAATGCAATTTTCCATTTTCATTCAGAAGCTAGGCCAAATATCAAATCTGAAGTTCAGTTTTCAAATCTCAGAAAGTCTGGAGCTGGTCAGACACAGGATTTCAAGTCAGCTCGCTGTTAGCATGAGGGACACTTCCAAAATTCAGAGCCCCCTTCAGATCGAGGGCTGAGGCTTGGACATCTCTCCTTTGGTATTTGGGTGGAGCAGTAGAAAGTGGTACTTTTACTTTGGCAAAAGTAAACAGTCAAAGCCTAGAAAACACTCAGAACAGCCTATTCCATGCAAGTAAACAGCCTTAAATAACCCAAAGCAAGGAGAGTAAGCAGAGCAAAATCCAGGTATAACATCTCATCCAAGTAACTAAGGGTGTCACTTACTGTGTTGATGCAACTGCTCTATAACAACCGGGGCTCTCAGGGCAGCTGTCAGAAGCTTCAAGAAGACAGTCTTAATTTTCACATCAATCCACAAGCTTAATTTTAACATCAGCCCAGCTTTAAAAACCCTCTGAACATACAGTAGACCTCTGTTGGCTGCTCTGTCCTTTCTTCTTTCTTGAAGTCATTGTAGCTTCACCCTCTTCCACTATGCCATAGTAAGGTCTCCTGAAATCCAAATTTGTGCTGTTTTTATTCATACAGCCAAAAGACGGTGCAGTGGAAACTGGTGTTAATGTGGATCTTTAGCAGGTGCAGAGATTGCCAATTTCCAGGCTGACACTTGTAATGGCTTTCCTGAAATAGCTCTGTTTCATCTCAGACTTTCTGAGCCAAATCCATTCCTTCCATATTTCAATGAACTGTGTACATTTAGGCCACTGCTTCAACCTCCCTACATAATTGCATGCAGTCTATCTTGTAAAAAATCAGTGGTTCTTTTCTTTATTATCATTATTTAAAACAATTAAAGATGATCACACACAAACTTAAGAATTAGCATCGTGCAAATATTTATACAGAAGCTAAAGCTAAGGCTTTCCCCCCTTTCTAGATGAAACATAGAAGTTTTGTTCCGGAAAAAACATTGTCCAGTTTAGCTAAAGACAGCAGGAACAGCCTTCCTTGCCACCTCATTATATAAAAAACTCCACACTTCTTGTCTGTGGGCCTTCTCTTATGTGGGCCACCACTGGTAGTAATAGATGACAGAACAGAGATTTTCCAAGAAATTCCCCTAAAGCTGAAAGAAGTATATTTATGTAATATTTTTAAAATCAACAATGCAAAAAGGGTTTTTAAAGCTTGTCATAGATACACAAAAAATACAGCAGCTGTAACAGAAACAGCGACACCTTGCTTTGGAGATGAGGACCTGTATGCACAAGTTTAAAAAGGATTTTGAAAACTAACTTTTTTATCCCAGCTTCTGTAATTCTGGCTTAGTTGATAGATCTTCACTGAATTTTTTGCTGTCTAGCACAAAGGTGGAGGTAGTGGAATATTTTTTGCTATTCTTTGTAAACATCCCATTAAAAGAACCCTAAGAAGCTACTTCAGCCTGGCATTTGGGGGTGGTCAAAGCCACCTCTCCACAGCAAAGACTGGAAGCAGCACTTTAGAGTAAAACATGTGTCCTGGTACTCTGTTGAGCAGGGGCCCAAAAATATGACAGATACACTCCAAAGTCAAGAAGAAGTCCACAACTGGCTTAGACACAGCCCATCCACAACAACCAAAAATCTCTAGAGAAACCTTACTCATGTCCCAGGAGTGGAGACATAAGTATACAGATCCTTTTTTTTGTTTTTAACTCCTGTAAGTCCTGCTTTATCAATTTTCAGACAGCAAAGAGATGAAACAGGAGAGTTAATACATTAAATAGTGTTTGAAGGATCTCTGCCTCATATTTACATCTAGCCCGAGGATGCTGCAGTGTGGCTTGTAAAGTCAGAGAAAGGTATGTCCAGCAGGAAAGAGCTCGATTTGTGGGTGGAGTGATTTATTGTGATGGAGTCTTGCCATTTAACAGGACATGAAGCACTTCCTCTGTGGACTGGAGCACCTGTTTCTATGAAAAGAGGCTGAGAAAACTGGGGCTGTTGAGCCTGGAGAAGGAAATGTTGTGTGGACGCCTCACAGCATCTTCCAGTATCTGAAGGAGACCTACAGGAAAGCCAAAGAGAGACTCTTCATCGGGAACTGTAGCAACAAGACAAGGGAGAACGGGTACAAATCAAAAGAGACGAAATTTAGGTTGGATATTAGGAAGAAGTTCTTTACTGTGAGAGTGATGAGACACTGGAACAGCTTGCTCAGGAAGGTTGTGGATACCCAAACCTTGGCAGGGTTCAAAGCCAGGTTAGATAAAGCCTTGAGCAACCTGGCCCATGGCAGGGAGGTTAAGATGATCATGATCTTTAAGGTCCCTTCCAACACTTTAACATTTTATGGTTCCATGACTCTTTGTCTTCGATGTGGTTCAAAGCTCCGAGGCAGACCAGCAGTGAGGGCAGCTGAAGCGCACCTGCATCTGGGGCACCGACTACAATAATCTCCAGGACATGAGTGATGAAGAACATCTTCAGACAGTCATATTTCCTACTAGCCTAGCTAATTCCCTGAGAAAATGTCTTAGCAGACTTTTAGGTGGTTTGGTTCTTTGTGACTGTTGTATTCTTGTCCCCAAATGTCCCTTACAACCCTAGGGATAATAGGGGAGACACAGATGCCTCCACCAGCACATGCCAAGGACTCTGCTTATACCCTTAATTATTGCTTACTTTGACTTTTTCTCCAGAGGCATCAACTTTTTGGTACAAACTTTTTGTACCAAATAAATGCTAGCCAGAGGAAATTTTTGTGGTTTAAATTGTGTAAATCCATGAATGTGAATTTGGGACAAACATACTGCCAGGGCTACTTCTGAAGATAAAACCTTCAATGATTTTGATACTCTCAGATCCTGCCCAAAATGGGCATGGCAGGTAAGTCTAAGAAGAAGGGAAGGGAAGGGAAGGGAAGGTTTGGGAAGGTTTGGGAAGGCTTGGGAAGGGAAGGGAAGGCAAGGCAAGGCAAGGCAAGGCAAGGCAAGGCAAGGCAAGGCAAGGCAAGGCAAGGCAAGGCAAGGATGATAACACAGAAGAGTGGGCATGAACATGTGACTCCAGGAAAACTCAACTGAATTTGCTGCTATTAATGGGCTTTGAACCCTATGGGACTGGAACATCAACAGCCAAATAATTTTGTGAAGTGCAGCTTTAATAAGAGGTTAGTATTGCAATGGNAAAGAAAAGAAAAGAAAAGAAAAGAAAAGAAAAGAAAAGAAAAGAAAAGAAAAGCCAAAACTTATTTTACACTGAGAGGAATGATATATAATAAATTAAAGCTGTGCTCAATGACAAGTATGCAAAATAAACTGCTTTTTTGTCTACACATACTCCATCCGGTGCTCTCAATTAGGCAGCAATTTTGTGTAAAAGACAGATACAATTGGGTAATAGAAGATCAAATCAAAATTTGTCCGTGGAAGGGAGACATGTGAGGTCAGACCTGCCACACTCAGCACATTTTTCTTCATTTCTGAGCTCTTCATTTTGTAAGCAGGACATTCCTGCAGCATCATGGGGAATATGGCACCAAGTCCCACATAATACACTTTTTTATGATTACCCAACAAAATATGAATGCTGCATTCCCAGAGCCAAAGAGCACCTGTAATTCCCATTGCAGTCAGTAGAAACTTTTGATATTACTTTGAATCCCCAACAGTCAGGGTTATTTTTAATTTTCCAATTTAATTGTTTTAAAAATTTCAGAGCAAACTGAAATTGTGCAGACAAAATGTATGAATAGATATTGGCTAAGGTGCTACTTTTCAGAGAGTGTCCCAAGAATTCCAACTGGCAATTACAATTGTTTTCAGCTCCATCTCTTATTTTCCTGTAAATAATGACGCACCCATATATAACACAGCAAAATACAACGTGATCGAAGGTAACCCTGTAGAAATAAAAATGTGCTTTGGATCAGATCCTTGTTATTATATGGATGGTGAACATTTGATCTCTATTTATTGCACTTGGACTGAAGTGCACAGATGAGTAAGTATCCTCAGTTGGGCAGTTAGCAGATCTTTACTTATAATTTATAAATAAAGACTGTGTTCCAATGAACAATGGCTCAGTGCAGCCTACTAATCATCACCCTTGTGTCACCCCACTCAGATAACCCCCTTCCCTTTTCTGCATGGCTGTGGTTGAATTCTTCACAGGGTTACCCTGTCTCATATCTCAAAGCCACATGGTGTGGCACTCACTTGTTATTTTGAAATGAAGGGGAAAATTGTTTTCTTAGACACCAGAAAATACCAGAGATATATCAACTCTGTTTGGGATGTCCCAGGAAAGTAGCACAGTTTCCCTAAGAAGTGACAGGGGTGAAAGGGGACAGGGTGTGGAAAAGAGCTGAGAAATTTGTGTTTACACCACTTGGCCTTGTAAAAAAAAGAGCAATTTTCTGAACTGAATTTCAGTTCAGAAGATGTAACCCCGTTTTTCTCCCAGGGTAACATTTTTCTTGAAAGGAAAGGAAGCCATTCCACCTTCTCATGTCCCAGCTTCTGTTTATACAGGCTCATTGTGCAACCCATCTATGCCATTGATCCTCTTATGCTCTGAATCATGACATTTGCTTGGACCATTACAATTAAAACTCATTCATTTCTGGCAGATAAAATCTCTGGTTTCCATACATGAGGGCAGACAACACAGTAATGAAAACTCTGATCCAAGAGCAAAACACTCATGAGTTCTTCAGGGCAGCACACTGAAAAGGCAGAAAAGTGTGTCAGAAGTTAAAAAAGGGGGCCACTAAATGGGTATAAATAAAATTCGGCTGCAAGGCCATTTTTTGAGCCATTTTTTACCGCCAAGAAGGTGTAAAGAAGCCTAAGAATTAATGAGAATCAAACCCTGAGGCAGAAAAAACAGATGTTGGCTCATAACCCACAGATAAATTAATGGCAGATAGAAAATTAGAGCTATGATTTACCCCAACAGTAGAACCCAACTGATTTTAACACAATTATATACCCTGAGAACTTGACCCCAAAGGCATCAGACTTTTAGGCTGCATGGACAAAGTGTGGATGGAGAAAAAATCCCCAAGGGACAACAGTGTCTGTAACAATTTCCTGCCGGGTCAACCTGGATAACTTACTAACCAATCCAATCAAAAGCACCTTTCCAAGAGGATACTGATAATTGTCTCTGGCTACGAACAAGATCTTGTGTTTGAGGTCCTCACAAAAGTTTTGGGTTGACTTACCTATGCCTTTACTCAACTCTCTAGGAATGACCCTGCTGCATAAATTCACACTGAGGAGAAATTAATAGCCCTTCAGGTGAACTGGAGGTAGCCTCGAATTTTGGAAAGATAGGTTGACCACGATTTTTTTAAATTACAGAAAATCCATCCTGTTTACTTGTATATGGCTATATGCAAGAGTTTCCTATTTTTTTTTTAATTAAGAAAGAGACAACTAAAATAGTGACAAACTAAAATAGGTAACTAATAAATGTTACTGATAGAGGAGACACAAAATTCTCCCATCGAAGGCATGTAGTGAACATTCGCTATGCAGAACATCAGCATGAAACCTCTCTGCTTGAATTATGATTCTCAGCAATGGCATTGCAAACAACTATTTTTTTCCAGGGGTTCCTGACTCAAGTTTAACAGATTGCTCTATGCTGACACATGGTTTCAACTTGGGAGCAGGCGTTTCTTTCATAAACAGCTTTTCTTTTCTTTTAAATGGTGATTTCTTTTTGGTTTCACTTGTAAAGTATGTAAAATGATCTGGGATGCTTTTTGCACTTGCGTACAGTAACTCAAAAGCAACTTTCATTGGAACAGTGAAATTTGGCAAGTGAACAGTCAATATTGCCCTCTAATTGCTTTTAGCGTTTTTGCAAAAATAAAAATGTCATTTAAAATGGCTGAGATATTTCAGTTTGAAAAGTGGCTACTGAACAGGCACAATAATGGCATGGATTTTTACTTTGTGTTTGCACATATTCAGCATAATGTGATCCCTAAAATATACATCCCCAGATTAGGGCTGCACTAATCATTGATTTTTTTTCACTTCAGTGGCTGAAATAGAAAAATAAAATCTGTTTCAGTTGATATAGAACATTTTTCCTTCCTCCTCTCCTCCATGAAAACTCAAAAACGTTTTCCCATAGGAGTAATATATAAAAAATATCTCCATTTAAGGATCAAAAAAATATAAGAGGAAAAAATACATTTAAAAAAACCTACATTGCACACACTGTACACAAAAGGACAAGGACATGATCATGTCCTTCCCTTCCTGTTTTCCCCCCATGTCATACTCTGAGGACACATACCCTGCAGTTTAAACCTCACTTTTTTTAGAAACCTTAAACATAGAATGACTTGGGAATGCCTTTAATACTAGGCTACCTGGTACTTTAGGAAAATCTGGTCCATTCACAGCACTCTCATTGGTTTTCTATGGCCAAGAGGAATGCATTACTTAGAGAAGTCTTTACTCAAAAAGTGGCCTTTTGAATTTGCTCCTGAGATCTGAAGATAAACTAGAGTACATGCCCTTACTCCACTCTGGATTATGGCCTTATTGATTGTCTCCACAGGCCAATGAATATTTAGCAAAACCTTCCATCTCCACCAGCTTTGACAACACAGACTTATATGTGAGACACCTTTACCTTCCCACGAAGGCAGTTATAGGACAGAAAGGCAATGGGAGCACAGCTATCCCGAGGAGAGGGAGGGGGAACTGCTCTAACAGGCAGGTAATAGGAAGGGAAAAGCGCCACCTCCTTTCTCTGCTGATGTTTTGGGTGGCCTTGAACAAGCCCAAGGTTTGCCAGTGTGTGGGTGGGGAATGCCTGTTTTGCGAGATCTGCCATGTTGTGTGGACATCTGTGGTCCTGCACATTAACCAGAGTTTAAATACCCATGGGTGACCCGACCCGTTTATACTTAGATACCACAAGCCTCCCTACACCATGATACGGCTTTGCGCTGCTTCGAACCTTCACACCAGCCTCTTCTCTCCATCATGAGGTGAGTTTTAAGATTGTGAAATTGTTAAAAATACATTGTTTGTTTTCATTTGCCATTCATTGTTTTTAACACGCAAATTGGCAACGCACTTTTGTCCTTTTCTTCCACGCTCATGAGGATCAAAGTTCTATTTTATGGCTGGGGTTGGATTTTTTTTTTTACAAGAAGCTAGGGATGAGTCTATGTTCATGTGACCACAGAGCCCAAGGCTTTAGAAATCATCACAGGAATCTCACTAAACATTATGTGCTGACAGCAGAGCAAATAGCGAACATTCACTTGTCTGGTGAGATTGTATATTAATTCAAGACCATCAAGAGCCACAACCGTATTTCTCTAAAAGACAACTACAAGTCGGGGCGGACTAGCTGGGACAGACGGCTGAACAAACAGGCGTTGTTCAGACCTTTTCATCCCTTTGAGGAGTCCCCACTGTACCTCTCCCATCCACCCCCTTTGTCTGAATGGATCCGCCACAGTCACTAAGACACACAGTCTCTCTAAGTTACCATATGCCATTCTAGGTCCTTTTCTGACAGGCAATCCTCAGCTCCATCTATCCAGATGGAGTTAATTTGGCTGAATATGCTGACCTAGGTGAAGGATTTTCAAATATAAATGGTACAAATGCAACTTTCTCTGCCAACAAAGTCGTCCTATGTTACAATTTCCACCATCTCTACCCCAAGACTGCCTTATAAGGAGTGTGTTCCTTCTGCTGGGATTCATTCTGTCATTAATCTATGTCTTCTTTCAACAAAAAAAGAAATATGGAATGAGATTACCAGAATGGATGGCCTGGTGCAGACTAGAGAACACTTCTTTTTAATAGGGATTTAAATTTGACATCAGTTAAATGTCTTGTGCCATCATGTTTCAGCTCTGTTATGTGGATTCTGGACCAAGTAGGTATACTTGGATGTGAATTCACTGGGCTGATTTAAAGCTTCTCCCCTGGCTATTCAGAGGAACTGAAATTCAATATCCTGCTCCAAAGCTGGCTCACTTGGCCAAGGCAGTGGCACAGGGTAAGGGAAGCTCTTTCCAAGAGGGATGGGCAGCCACTCTTCGCAGTTCTACTCTGCCATCTGCCCAAGTCGGCTGGGAAAGGAGGAATGAGAGGCAAAAAGGAAAAGGGCTACTTCCAGTACCTGGACAAGCTTCTGCACATAAATCCCCCAGTCCTGGACTTCTTGTCTCCCTGACACTCACGGGAAACAGGAATTTTCATTTGAGTTACCCTGCTGTGAGAGGATAACAGTAAATGCAGAAAATGTTTCTTTCCCCCAAAGTGGCTGATCCAATTTTCCAGGACCCAGGTTTAATTAAAAGGCTAATACTATGAATCCAACTGCAAGAAAAACAGCCTTCATCCAACAGTGTTCACATAAGACATGAAACTGCGAAGTGGAAAGCTCCTTCACCTCATATGAAAACTGATAGGAATTGTTTTCTTTCAAAAACCTCAAAAAGCCTCAAAAACGTGAGGTAAATTTCTGGGCACTGCAACTATTTCTACTGTCTTTGAGATACAGCACACAGCATTTTAGCTGCTGTGCTTATCTCCAAAGAAATCACTCTGGGTGGTGGGAAACTAAATGCAGATTTAAAAATAATAATCCCTTCCCTAGTGAGAAGCATATGTGTTAATTTTCACTGCTAACTCTCTTCCTAATATTGTTGATCAAATCTTTGATTAAAATAACATCAGCAGCTGAGCCTGTGTGACAGGGAAGGAACTGAGCAAGTTTGGTTCAGACTGTTACAATAATTTGGATTTCTTAAGTGCATTGTGATAATACAGTACCCTGAAGAGCTAATATTCGTTCAGTAAGGGCATGCAACATGATTCTTTTATTTCCTGCCTCTTTCTCTCACATGCAGTGATTGCTAGATACTAGGACATGTTTTTATTGTTTCTCAATAATATTGAGGCAATACCTAGAGTTCTCACATTCTCATTGTGTGCTTCATAAAGAAAGTAAGATTCTGCTTTTATTCAGAGAAAGCAATCACTGAATAGACAAAGGGGAAAATAACCATGGAAAAAAAGGCTGGCAAGGAAATAAATACTGTAGTCCTTAAAATTGCTAAATCATCTTCCAGTTATTTATAATATGCATTTCAGTAATGTCTAGCAGCTATTACGCTACACCTGTGAATACACCTATGTGTTTTCACATAGTAACAGATATTCCATGTTCTAAAGAATTATAGTACAAAAATAAGATGGGAGAGAAAACAGAAAGAGGAAATTACCTGCCCAGCTTGATAGCAGGGCTGGAATTCACCAGCTCACTTGTGACTTCCAATCCAAGCTGCTGGGCCATACAGTGTAACTCACTGGCAACCACAATGCCTTGGTCTTGGTTTTGACACATAAGAGGAGAAGATGTCTGCACAACAAACATCTGCAGTGCATACACTGAGATGCAAGATGAATGACAGAAGGAAAAGAACATGTAGGATTTTCCATCTATGGTTATAATTCTCACTGAAGACTGTATGTTAGAAATGGAATTGGATGGGGGCTTCAAAGGAAGGAGGGACGGGGCTTTGCTGACAAACTTGGAGAAGATAAACTAGTCATGAGAGCCAATGGCAAAACATCTTATCCTTTGGGCTGTATTTTCTCTTATAGAGAAAGGTCAGAACCATCCACTGAGCTTTTCTTACACCACAGAAACCCTCACACCTACCCGAAACCAGGAAGGAGTTCTCTTGCAACATGGGGTTCTTTCTGCTTTAGTATCCTCTTTTCTTTTCTGGCTTTGACAAGAAGAGCTTTGTTCAAGAGAAGACCAAAGAAAAAGATTCAAGGTCAGGTGTTACATAGTCAAAGACCAATGCTAAAACAACACAAACAGGAAAATCAGAGGGAGACAACTGAAGTTTTCTGTCCGCCTTTGTAAGTTATTCATTTCCTCCTCTCCTCATACACTGCTCTCAGCCGCAAGAAGCTACTGGAGCTGAGTTTGCACAAAATGGTTGTGCAGCTCTCTCAAAATAAGATTTCTCAAAGATGACTCGGACTGTGCATCCAAGTTTGAACATCTCAGCTCTTACATGTAGGTTTGGGTGACTTCCCCAGTTCTCCGCCCGTTTCCCTCATTAGTATTGCTTTGTTTAGAGGGGAGAGAACTTCTCAGTCCAAAGATGGCCAAGAGGAAAATTATAGACATACAAATATCACTGTGGAAAACGGACCACGTTGGTCCATCATCCCTCAGTGGCTGCTAATCCTCACGCTAAAAAACTTCCACTTTTTAATAAAGCTACCTTGGTGTCAGGGAATGCTTTAGATGTCTAAATATAACACATTATAGGTCTGGGTGGAGTCACATGAAAAGATAGGGCCATGCCTAATGCTACAAGAAGAAACTGGCTCAGAAAAAAAAATAAATATTGCAACTGGGGAAAAAAAAGAACAGCCTAAGGCTTTAACATGGCCCTGACTTGTATTAAATCTATACATTGATATTGTATACATACAGAATATATGTAGATAAAATCTTGCTGCTACTTTCCCAGTTCTTCCCAGTAATTCAGTATTGTATTTTGGGATAATCCTGAGCTGCTGATGTTTGAAGACCCCTAGAATCGAGTGATGCCAGACCACCAACAGACAAGAGCCACAGAAACAATCTGTGTGCCTGTGGCAGAGGCCAACTGTCCACCCAGCCTGCAGCCAGCCAGTGCAGTAGCCGGGTGGGCTGCCAGATTCCTGACAATCCCAAGCATACAGAAAAAAGGGACAATAAGACCACAGATAAATTGCAAAGGATATACTTTATCACTAAAAATGGTGATATTGGCAGGTATGGGATAATAACCCTCGAGTTTCTTATTTACAGGGGGCAGCAGATCTACAGAGGAAAAATCCACATGGTTTCAAAAAGACTGAGGGAAAGCTGGAAAAGTATCAATATTCCCAAGGAGCTGGAAATTATGATCCCAATGATGTTAGCAGGTAAGGACTTGTCAGAAACAGCAACCGTCACTGGGCAACCCCCTAAACCTATATCCAATTCAGTGGCAGCTCTGAAAGATGAGGTGATAATTAGAGCTTGAAGACCAAACACAGAACAATGTTCTCTGAAAATATTCAATGTACCTGCCTTCTCACTCACTTGCACTCCTTACTATCAAGCTTAACTCCTTGAGCTGTTAGAGAAACTGGTTCTCTCCTGAAATTTAATGGCATTCAAGAGACAACCAAGACCTCAGAGAAAAAACCTGCATTTTGCAGGAACATTTCACCTTCTGCTTTTGAAGTCTATGATAATATTACTATTATATGAAGTGTATGATGTTATTCTCCATATCAGTGGGTAAAAATCCAGTTCTTTTTAATTGCTGAAGGCTGTAACAAATGCAACATGCCATGGTCTAGTCCTGCATTTATAGTGAGTGTCTACACCCTTGGGCATTCAGACAGATTTCTTCTACAGATATAAATATAAATATAAATATAAATATAAATATAAATNCACACACACATCTTTATGAATACAACCCGGCAAAGGACTGTATTTATGATATAAAACTATTGCTTCCCTTTTAATACCCAGCTCATGAATAATTTGGGAAGACTGAAGTATTTTCTCCTGCATCACAAAACTTATTTGTTTGGCTTCCTCATTTATCTTTGGCTCCGATTTGCAATTTATGCCTTCTCACAGCTTTCAAATATCTAACATTTCTTTTGTCCCTTGCCCATAACATTTAATTTCTCTCCCACTGATTATTTATCTATGTAATTTAAAGCTATATTATTTAATGCTACAAGCTATAAAGTGTTGGGGGATGCCATTTTTATGAAAGATGCTGCACAAAATAGAACTGCATTGTCCTATGACTCCAAGTTCTTCATAAGGAAAGTACATACCATTTCCACAATCATAGCACAACCATCCATTCTGTACCAATATATTGTTTATTTTTTAGGATATCAAAATGTACATGCTTTGAAATATATAGAAACAGAAGTACTTTTTTTCCCTGCTGAAATATTTGATCTTGAATGTCTTAAATGAAAAGGAAACAGAAAAAGCTTTGGCTTAAGTAGCAACAGTGACCTCTAGTGTGTTTTTCAAATTTCTTCCACTGAATTTACACCCATTGTTCCTCTAACCTTTAGGGCATTACTTAAGAACAATTTTCCGGATAGTATTTGGACTAATTTTCTTATTGACTCTACTCTATACTAGAACATGATTCTTGGGCGATCTTCTTTTATCCTTGTAATCTATGGTAAAGTAACTGTGTCTTCATTAATGACTGTAATTATCATATATAAAGTTGTCATTTAAATGAGCAATCATCTCTCTCACACACACATATGCACACACACAAATTGAGCTTTATTTGTAGCAGGAATTGAAATTTGGCTAAATATCCTATTTAGCTTCAAGCAGTAAACATCAGGAGCACAGATTGCATTGGTTGACAGAGTTTGCCAGCCAAGACCACAGTTGGGGTTTTCTCCCCCCACAATTTTTTTTAAACCATACTAGTCTATACCACGCACAGATTGTCTTTCAGATGAGGAATGTTGCAAGAACACTCCATAGTGCATACAACTGTTAAATTGGCACTGCTGTCACTAAGCCTATGTCAGCACTTCCAATCTAAGATGCTATTTTCAGGAGTTTAAAATTCAGTTACAAGAGCTGTGCACTTTATGCACGTGGCCCTTCAGGGAAGGAGGTTATTCTGAACTAGAGAAGCATGTGTTGGCATGATGGGTGGATTTTTGTGCGTGCTGGTGTCTGGGTATTAGCACGTTTTGGAGGCACATTGCAAATTTTGAGGCCTGACCACTGAGCCCTGTTGAACTTTCAGAAAAGCAAATACAAGATCTACTTATGACAGCTACTTTCCCCTTCCTTCTACAGATGTCAAGGCCAGCTTTTCCTATTAATAAAATGTTTCTCTAAGCTCTTTTGATTTTTAAAAATACAAGTGAATTTTTGCAGAAGTCCAGTCAACTCCTTGCAGGTTAAAGAGAACAGAACTGGGAATACATTATCAAAGCAAAGCATCTGCAGACTGTCTGTGTACTAGTGAATAAAACTACTTATGTGCAAACAGAAACCTACATTCCACACTCTAAATTATGTTTGTTACATGGGCACTGATATTTTAAAGTGTGACTCTGATTTTTTCATCCTTTCATATTCTAATGGAAACACTACCCATCCCTGTAATGCTATGGCTGAGAAACAGTTTAGCCAGCATTTGTGCTTAACCTTAAGCAAGGGATCTCAGTGCAACTATTTACATGCCTAACAGAGAGTGCATCCTCAACTTGCGTGCTGTGCCTTCTCTTTTACACCACCAGCAAAAGAGCATCTCTTACTTCTCTGTTTCAGAGACAGGGATCCTTGTGAGCTATCAAATCACTAAGGTGTATGTTTTAAGAAGAGAAGATGACAAACCAGGACTCCATCTTTCAGCCATGCTGCTGAACTTTCAATTTTCCTTCCCACAAATGTGTGAATTGAGGATGGTGATGATGGTGATGGCCTTGATTTGATTCCTCTGGCTTCTCTCAAGTAGTGATAGCACCCCAATGTAATTTTTTATTTAAACTTAAAGAGCGTCTGCATCCATTCAAGGCAAGGGAGGAAAAGCTTTGGTCACTTATTTAGATGAACAAATGAGTTTAAGAAATCCTGGGAAAAGATGCAAAGGGATTACAATGTGTAGATCTTCAATGTGCTAATTGCACTGCTATGGAGGAGGAAAGTCATCTTTCTGCTTGAATAATGGAAAAGAGAAATAAGAAAAAAAACGAAGTTGCAGAGATCCCGTGTGGGTCTCTTGAAGGGCTTGGACCTACATTCCTTGCATATCTTGACCCATCTGATGAAAATCAAGGCTTGGTATTGAGATAAATGAAATTGGGGATTATGGCAGTGCAGTGCAGATGGTGAAAGTGGTCCTGCAGCCTCATGACAGAGCAAGAGCAAAATGCTACCCTGCTTCCAGCTAGGGACACACCTGAGGTAGGTAAAACATTTTGTGGCCTCTAGGAAATACAAGTGGGACATGATGGCTCTAATGTCTTTCGGGAAAGGGGAGCATTTTGTGCATGGCCAACCTCAGGTTAATCCAGGGAAGGAGGTGGGAAGGAGGTGTACGAAGCTAAGAACACAAGCCTTTCCCACAATTTGGTGGAACTAGCATCTCCAGGAGCCCTGGCTTCAGACTCATCCTGATGTCAGGTCTCACTCAGCAAATATTCCCCAAACCTGGCATCATTACTGCTCCCACCCTATGTTAGTTTCCTGAGAACCCATATTGTTGAACTGGACTCTACATCTTCTCCAAATAAATAAAATCCTGTATCAGGCTGCACTGCACTGATGAATGCTGGTTTCTCCTAATAACAAAGCACAGCTCCTGGAGTTTTCAGAGCTTTTCTTCTTTTCCCCTTACCCAGCCTGTAAACAGCATAAATTAGTAATCAAAAAGATACAGCTCTCTGAATCTTTTATGATGGTGTGAGCAAGAGAGAAATTTGCAGACCAAAGGCTCTAATACACACATATTTGTAAAGGTGGTCTTTGTTTAAGGAGAAGAGAAGAAAGGCTGGAGGCTTGTCCCTCCCCTCACCTACTCTTTGTGAGCTAATTACAACGTGAATGAGCTGCCTGTCTCAGGGTCTTTCTTCAGGGCACTTTCTTGCACAATACCACAGATCTACATCAATTATCTTTGAAATCTCTTTTATTACTTGGTTTTAAAGTACTCACTTGTAAAAGGTTATGTTGCAGCCCCAAAAAACATGAAATGTTGCTGGAGCACAGATTGAGCACATGATTCTTGATTCTTCTTTCTTTTTGCTCCTCTCCCAGAGTCAACAAATACATATGCATGTGTACATATCCTGCAGATTTATTGTGTATATTGGAGTAGGCAGAACAATACAAAGCCTCTTGCAGCAACAGAGGGGTGAGTGCCCACGCTGCTCGTTAGTAACCATGTGTCTGGCCTTTATCCTGTCAATTTGGAGTTTCCCCCAAGTTTTGATTGACCACTGAGACTTTGAGGAGAGAAAAGGCTCTCTCCAGACCCTTGCTAAATCCTGAAATATGACCTCCTGTTTTGGCCTCTGTGCAGATGGCAACATCCCTCTCACAGCAGAGACCTGTGGGTTTCACCTGGACTGAATCAAGTTCCTAGTTTCAGGATATTTTAAGCAGAAGGGCTGCTCTGCTTCAACCTGAGGTCCCTGGCACACCTCAGTAATAGAAACCCCATATAAAAATGAGGCCAGAGAAACATGATTCTTTCCTGGTTACAGTGTCCTGTTTCCTAAAATCAATGGCTCCAGGATTTCATGACCTGGAGGTTCCATCTCCTTCATTAATAACCACCAATGGACCTCTTCTAATAAAGTTGCCTAATCCCATTATTTTATTTGTTTTGAACTGAGTTTATTCTTCAGGTCTCTTCAACATCCTGTGTTGATGAGTAGCACAATTTCATTACATGCTACGTGAAGAAGCACTTCCTTTTGGTTTTGTTTTATTAAACTCCCTGCTTTGACTATTTCTGGGTGCCTTCTCTGTTTCACATTTATTTCTTTCCAGGCTGAGTGAGGGCTCTATGGGACCCACAAAGCACTCATGCAGCAGCTGGGTAGGAGAAACTTCAGGTTTCCCCCAACACACACTACAGAGATGTTGTTGTGAGAGAGATAAGCACCGCTCTCACCACTAAGCTCAGATACTGGCATCCCTGCCAGCTTCCACAATTATGATACAACCCTGACTTGTGAAAACTTCCATCACACGTCTGGACACAAGACTCTTGCAGCAGCTAAAACAGGCAACAGCACTGACCTACCACAGCCCTGGTTACAGAAAAGCCCAAGTTTTGTGGAAGGGCGAACAAGGAAGTTGAAAGTAATATAAAAATAACCTAATTTTCACAAGTGTTTGACCCTTGATTCACAAAGGGTCGAAGAGGTGCTTTCCTAGCTTAAAAGAAACTAACCCTGTCCTGGAATCAGGTCTATAAGCACAAACACTAGCTTTATGGCAAAATATTGGCAAAAGTGAGTGCACATTACTGGTTTGGAGTTAAGTAACAGTGTTCATGACAGTGCTGAACAGAGCTAACGTGTGCAGAGAAGAGAAGCATTCTCCCTGCTAAGCACATGCAAGTCCACTGCAGGTGGAGTGATGATTTTCCCAAGAATCTCTGAGAGAAGGTCTGGCAATGATGGCATCTGACCTGAGAAAGCTTCCCCAAACATCAGTCTTTTTACACTTTTTAAAGGTGGGATGAATCGTACATCCCTTAGTCCATCTTTTGAAATGGACTGTCCTACTAAGTTGGGGGTTTTTTATTAAATTCTTTCTCTGAGAAAGAGGAAAGAGTTGGGGATGGGGTGGGGAAAGTCCAGTATTTCAATGGAAAGGGAGTAATGGTTGAACTGGAAGTCTTCCCAATTATAAATTAAACACTGACGTTGAAGACTAGTTGTATAATTTTCCTTGTTGTTTTGTGGTTTGTTTTTTCCCCTAATAGATAGTTTGCTCCCATCCATCTGATTGCATTGCTTTGCTTACGTTAAGTTTGATATTTCAGAAACCCAGACTTCACTTTCCAAGTAAGAAGAAATCGTACTGGCTGCAAAGGTATCAATATTTCATCAGGTCTTTGTTCAGCACTGGTTTTAGCTTTTCTTAATGGTGCACTTTACCAGGCAGCTTTTTCATACATCATTAAACAGCAGCTATAGCACTTGTGCCCTGTTTCTGATTTACCGTAGATAGTAATGTTTAAGATCACATTAAACACCACACATGCTCTCAGCTATTTGAGTAACATCAGAGTAATGAACAGTCAATAGTCTTACTAAATTAGTACCCTTTGGAGCTCTCGTTACTGAATCAAATAAGTATCCTTGGTCCTCTGGAGAAGGCAATTCTAATGTGAAATAATGAATTTAGTGTCTAATCAAACTTAGGGGTTCCTTTTCCCTTCTGACATTCAAGAGTAAATTATATGAATTATGTAAAATAGATCTAATACTTCCAGCACCCAGGTCCTGCAAGACACTGCTGAATAATTACACTGAGTGACTGGAATGCCAAGGTCCAGCTGCACACTAATAAAGTCTGTGAGGGAGATAGGGTAGAAGAGCTGCTCTGGGGTTACAGACATTCAAACAAGAAAATAGGGTCGGAGTTCACTTTCCAGTTCTGCCAGAGGCTTTGGACAAAACAACATATAATCTACTTGTACCTCCAGCTCCTACCTGCAATGGGAGAGTATCGCCACTTCCTAATCCTAACCTGCTTTTTATGGTATCTATGTAGCAACATGGGAAAAATGCTTTGCATTAAGTGCCCAGCAATGTTAACTCCTCTTCACGGATGTCTAAAAATGTTGTGATTAATTGCAAGAGTCCTCTTAACTAAAAGGAAATTGGAGGAAAAAATCAAGATAAAATCCAACCGATCAGTAAATAACTTGCAGACCCTGGCCAAGGGGTCTCTGACCACAGGAGACCCTGGCACTCACCTCCCTGAATCTAAACACAAAGCAAATTTTCACACTTGCTGATCTGCCAGTGGATTCCAAGTCACTGGTACCTAAGTATGTATGTAGATGCCCAACTTCACATTTCCATTTTATTCTTTAACTCATAATCCCTCTTAACTCATAAGAGCTAAGTGTTTGCACTGATCTCCATAGAAACAATACAGGGCTCTGAAAGAACAAACCATACCATATAATTTAGGAAGCAGATGCTTTAGGAAAGCTGTGCCATTGGCCTATGGGACAATAACAGAGGTAATAGAATTTATGCAAAATTTAGAGGAAATTATGTTTTCTCTTCCTTGTCTTCCATTTTTGAAATGTATCACTTACCAATAACATCATTAGCCTTTTAAAGCACTCTGCAGTTCCTTGCTAAGCAAGCATTCTATTTTTTTAATGAAAACTTATGTTTCAGAAGTACAGCTCTGTGATTCAGCCTCAATATTCTTTACAAGTCACTGTTCTTATTCTTAATACTATCACTCTTGAATCAGGGTGGCCCAGGCTTACACAAATAGCAACAGGGTGTGAGGGTTGTATTTAAAAGCTGAGCCTGATTTAATGCCTGAGCTACATCTGAATGTATCATAAAATATATTTTTTTAAACTTCATGAAAAGTACTTTCAGTTCTAGAGAAAAAATTTAAAATCTCTGAGTTCAGTTTTCGATACCTTTCAAAAATCCCCTTATCTTCTTTCTACCTGATCCCACCAGATGACAAACAGGATAGGACTACAACTATGGCCTCTGTGCTTAAAACTGACCTCTCAAATATTAGACCTCAAAAACACATGAACCAAGAGACACCTTGTTCACACTTTGGGGGTTCCCTACCATATTCTTCCATCAAAGGCTGGCTGCTGAAATTTTTCTTTTGTGCAATACTTCAATATATCACAGTTACCTTTAACTGTGCTGTGTCATTAGGGACACAGATACAGTGCTGATCTGACCCTCATTATCCCACCCCTCCCACGCCCTTAGTTTTCAAAGAGAATTTTCATTGAGGTTGGACATCTAGCAAACCCGGACTTCTCCGCAAAACCTGGCCTAGTTATGTTATGAAACACACAAGATAACTAATCTACAGTATAAGAGCTTAATTATCGCAGTTTCATATTTCATCCAAATATTTAGGAGAAAGTCTAAAATTTTGTTTGTTAGAAGCCTTGACATCTACTTTATTGTCTGCATAGGTGTAATGTCTGTCCCACCTGTTTTCGCTCCCTAAACGTCATGTGTTTTCTAAGACGTTCCTGCAACTTAAAAGAGATTTCTTCCACATGTACGTATATAAAATCAGCTGGATGAACCACTGTGCAGTTGCCTTCCTCTTCTTCCAAATCATAGAGATACAGCAAAATACAGCAAGAAAATGCAATTGAAATTTTTCCCCAAAAGGTTTATATTTCCTTTTGCAAAATGCTTCTATTTTTAGTCACATTTTAGACTCTCCATCCCTTTTTATAAAGTCTCTTTTCTGCAGTAATTTAAAGCAGTATCACCTCCATCTGGAAAACAAGTATCTACCAAAATTAATTGCATTTTTCCTTGCCTTTCCTACAGGAGGTCAAAACATTGTCATGACCGTTTGCATGTGCTTGTGCATGGTGGTGATAGGGAATTTTTAAAGAAAGAAGAGAGGAAACAAGTCACTTCCCAATTAGTTTGGCTAGACAAAACCACACTATAATTCCATGCACTCACTTCTTCACAGTAAATTCCCTGTGAGCTATAGCTTGTTAAGAGGTGGGTGATGTTGATGCCACCCAGCATACCCTTCACTGTATATTTTCCCTTTGAGCCACAAGCTGTTACAAGGAGAACGGCATGAGATGTTTCTGCAGGATGGGGCAACTGCAGCAGCTCACTGTGACCATGCAGCTGTGCCAGCCATGGACCTGGGCTGGGATTACTGCAGGACACCATGCACAGCGCGAGGTCCAGGACTGTTGTACCACAGCCCAGTACATAGAACAGCTGTGCTCAGACTCACAGTGGAAAACAACCATGTGCAGCAGCAGGCTTTCACCCAAAGTGCTCTGAAGTCAAAAGAAAGATATTATTGATTACAGCTGGCTGTGGATGAAGCCAAAACATAGGAAACAGAACTGATACTTATCAAACCCAAGGAGGCTGTTTTTCTTTCCTGCCTTTGATTGATTTTGTCATTCACTTGTGATTCCTTATTACCTTCTCCTGCACAAGGCTTAGCTAGAGACACTCAAAGAAAGCAATTGACCAGGAATTGTGTTTGAATAAAGAGAATTAATTTTATGTTTTCCACCCCTCCTTGTTTTCTTTGGGCTCTTAAAATAACAGTGATTCCAAACCCCTCCTCCTGCCCAAATCCTGCAATGAAATGTACCTTTAACTTTGTATGCAGTTGTTTGTCAGTTCTGGATTCAATACCTACATAAATATCTGTACAAGTCTCTGCACATTTGGGATCTTGAGGGCACACTGTTCTATGAATAGCAATAATTAGCACAGATTAATTCACAAGGAGAAATCAAGTTAGGGTTTTCATTTAATTTCCTTTAACTGTAAAAACAAACAAACTAACCAACCAACCAAAATCCCTAAAAATACCCCTTATTACCTGAAGTTCTCATTCTTTTTTGGGGATCTTCCAAAACCACTTGCACTCTCTGAAGGTTATGGCTCCTGGCATGTAGAACCATCAATTTTGAATCCCCTTGGCTTATGCCGGCATGCAATTCATTGGAGAAAATGCAAGAGTTTTCCTAGCATTCATTGGTAGGAAGGTTCCAGTTTCCTTCATCATGACACATATCTTTGCTCTTCATCTGACAAAACTGTGAAGGGCTTATACATCCTAACAGGACTATCCAAGGTTCTACGTATCCCTCATCCTACTTAGCAATCCCAACTGTACACAATGCTTAAAGTTTCAGATCCATCAAGCTGTCATCTCTGCTATCCGCATGTAGAGAGGTTTTGGCTCGAGTTGGAAGTTTATGAGCAAGATTAAATCAGTGCTAACATCAGGTTCACATTTAATTCTTTAGAATAGCTGTGTTCTTACAAGGTTTTGACCTCAGCAAGACACGAACTCTGGGAGATGAGCTCCTCTCATGAAGTTTCTGAGGTCTGTAATAGTGGAAATCTCCCAAGACACATCCTGATGATTTATCTCCTCTTACAAATACATGACAGAGCACAGAGCATCCTGGTTTGTCTCACTGAAAGCTGTAGGAATACACATTTACAAATCTCCTACCCCGGAAAATGCACGGAAGTACTCAATCTGGGGGAACTGGGCCCATTCCCAGTTCTAAGATACCAAAGCTTTCTTGGACACTGTGATCCACTGGTAGGATACGACACACTTTTTTCTTTGGGAAGGCTAGGAAAGACTGTATGAGATTTAATATTCCTTATTTATTATTGGTTGTAAAACATTGTTCAAAAACTTAATAAAAGCAAAATCTTAAAAAAAAAATAGAAAGAAGAAAAGGTACTTCTGAGCCAAATTCATCCAAATTCTATGACAGACATCTGGGAGGTTACTGCAAATACTTTATGGGAATATTCATTCATTCATTCATTCATTCATTCCATTTTGAAAGGAATTGGATTCAATTATGTTTTCACCTTTTCTGTGTTTTCTTCCTGTCAGTGTTCTAGTGAACAAGTTTTCTGGCAAGAGTTTTCAGAAGGAGTGATGCCAAACAAAGTACTGAAGAACTGTCTTAGCATTATAAGTACATTTGCTATGAATATTCAAACTAGATGTCTAAGTGCTATGTTTACCCAGGCACAAAGAAGTGACACTCCATAGCCTGTTTGGCCAATCAAAACAAAACAACAGACCTTGAACGTGTAGCACATGCAGGGAACAAGGAACAGATCACTCATTACCCTGGGAGCAGACGCACTTGGAACAGCCATAGGGGCCACTTCTGCCTATCCCAGCCATGCCACACTGACGCAAATGTGAATATCATTGCTGACGTCTGTGGAAATGTATCATATCTTCAGGAGCAAGAAACAAAGAGGCAGTATAAATAAATGGTTTATGCCTAATATTTAGCAAAAGCCAAGCTGAGGCATGTGTGGCAAAATCTACAGGAGGCTGAGCTTCCTTGCAGACTTGTGCTGAATGCTGATGCTTCTGAAAATCATTCAGGCTAAGCAGCCAAAGGCAGCTGGATATGCAAGCAGGAAACACTCCCATATGGATCTTTGGCTACAGAATATGGCCTACTAGCCCAAATTATAGCTAGCCTGGGGAATCCTAGGCTGCAGTGGGTGTTTACATTCTTATTTTAAAGGTGCACTCACTACAGAAATCCCTGCTCCTCCTTTACTTAACTCCAAGGAAGAGTCAGGCTCAAGAAGCTGTGACGCATGAAGCTGAGCAAGTATTCATGCAAACTTTATAGCCACATCTGTAACCTTTCAGGGCACTATAGTTTCTTGCCAGATTGCAAAGATAGAGAAAATAATGTACTGCACATGCTCAGGTCCCAACAGCTGAATGTACACATGTAGGAGATGCTGGTGCAAAGGGCCAGATACTCCAGCTGCTGTCTATCAGCCCAATTTCATAACGGGGATCCCTATTTTCAATCTGACCCATGAGTGCTTACAAGCAAGGTTCAGAATCATTTCCTCAGCTCAGACTGTTTACCATCCTGATGGGAATGAAAACTAGGTTGAGCTATCCAAAGGAAAAGGAGATTTAAAAGTTCAGTTAATGATACACATCTCTATCTCACAGGTTCATGTACTCCAAAAGGCATTTTTGCATACTACTGTCCAAACCAGTATTTTCAATTCATGTGGTCTGGGCTAGAACATATGCTTTAAAGAATTTATTGTAAATGCAAGAGAAATTATCTAGGAAAAGGTTATTTTCCTAGGAAAGCCGCTTCCCAGCACAGATTAGATCGATCTGAAAAGTCAGCTAGACCTCTACAAGGAGGCTCCCTGGATACAGTCTAACAAATGAAACCTCTCCATTCCCTAAGTAGTCCTCATGTAGGAGTGTTTAGGGATGAATGATTTTTAGAGAGGAATGGGTAAGAAGGAAAGACACAGGTATTACAACAGCTGTGTGCTATTTTAAGAATCTTTTAAATGGAGAACATCCACTGCTACCATATCCATCATATTTAGGCTTTCAAAGCACCTAAACTAGGATGTTGCTCTGATTAGCCCTTTGGGCAAGCTGCCTTCTTTCTGCCCTTTAACTGTACAGGGCCCCTTTTGCACCAAAAGATGGATAAAAGCTGGCTAACAGTCCAGAAAATATAGTGGTAGCTTAGTTTGTGCTGTATCTCTTCCATCAGCTGGACAGATCAAACAGATATGGCTGGAAAACTGATTTCTGTTAGCAAAGATAGTTTAATGCAGGTTTGCATCCCTTCTCCTTTATCTTTAGATAAATGGCATGACAGGAGGGAAAATTACTTCCTGTCCTCCAAGAAAACCTAATGGGAGGAAAAAAATCAAATATGTTCATATCATTGCCAATAGCTGTATTAACTCCAGTTGCAGCAATATGTTCCGGATGAAAGGGACAAGAGATAAAAGTAAGGTGAGATACCACCCCTCCATCTCATGCCAGATGGGCAGATTCTTTTTTCAACGAGTTCTGCTGAAAGTAGTGGGCACATCTGCAACCCAGTAGCACCACCTCAGTGAAAGGTGGGGTTTTGATTCACCTTGCCAAGTCGAGGTGCCTACAGCACCAATATTAACCTCTGAGAGAGCTGAAGAGATCGCTTTACACTAACAGGGCACCTAATCCTAAAGCAGACATCTATTCCAGGCTGGATCAACACCAAAAGTTGCTGTGTTGCTTCCCCAGCAGTGAAAGAAGTCTAGACACAACATCCCAATATAGACTCCTACAACAAATGTGCCCAAAGGCAGCTGAGATGAGTGCTATTACAGGTATTATTTAGATATGGAGTCACTTCTCAAAGATTAATCTGCAGATTTTGAGTACTGTCGTTACATCAAAAGAGGGAACCTTTAAGCAGTACCCCACATGTTTTATTCCTACAATAGAAATGAAAAAGAAAGTCTTTCTAGACTTTACTTTACTGGTTTTACTTCTGTTCCCTGTTACTTCTGGCTGGACCAGAAATAATGTGATTTTTTTTTTTTTTGGATGCCTAATTAACCTCTCCTATGAAATCACTGATTTTGATGATGTCAACTAGGGGGTGCATGTAGCTCCTAATATTCTGATATTCCATGTTAGATCCAGAGGTAGCCAAGAACCACAAACAGAGATAAAAAGCATATTTAAAAACATAATTGTGACTGTATTTTCAGACAGCAGTTTTCTAGCTCAGGGTTGAAATGGGGTGATATGCTACACCAATATTTTCAAGCACGGAAAACCAGGGCAAAATAGGCGCAACCTGAGATATTAGTGTTCTTTTTTTCCCACCCTCTTTAAATTCTAAATGTTCCTATCTTGCATTCCTCAAGACCATTTCCACCACATCAGCCATCCCCTTCGCAGAGAGAAAATTTCACTTTCTTGTTCTTAGAAGAAAAAAACCCAAAACATCTGTCCAATTTCTACACAATTTTATTTTCTCCAACACTACAGAAATATTAACCCAAGGGTAATTTGTGTCCAGTGACTTCCCGCTAAAAATACAAAGTGTTTTGCAAGCTTGGACAACAACTGCTAAAAGCAATGGGCCAGATTCACCTTGGCATCGCTCTATTTCTACGCTGCCATAATAGCACTTTAATCAACAAGCAGAACTGACATAAAGCACTGATGCATCAGGCCCATCATATAGAGTACACCCACTTAATCAGGTAATCAGCTTAATCAGGACACTTCCCAAGGAACCAAATTAAGCCTAATGATACTTAATGGCAAGGACTGCTGCTTAATTGGGATAGTAATTCTGCTTATGGTAATTGGGATGCCTGCAGGTGATTAAACGATACTGAGCTAAGAAGAGACAATCTCTCTGATGCTCAGAGACTCAGTGATTTGTCTCTCCTCAAAAACCTCTGTCAACAGTCATTCAGCAAAACAAAACTTGTAGAATCCTCTCATTTCGGTATTCTTCGAACAGAGAATTTCAAGATAGAAATAGGAACATAGAAACAAAAAAGGAAAAAACCCCATGTCAGAATCCAACACTAGGGATAATACCAAAACCCCCACCAAGCAATGATAAAAGAATCAAAATAAATACATAGTGGCAGATTTTTGTCTGGGGGAGACATAACTTTCAGTTGTTAAAAGTTTCTTTCTGCATGCCTTTTCAAATGTGCCTGTAGCTGATGTTTCACAGCACAGCTAGATTTCAGAGAATGGAGGTGCTCAGACCCATGGCAAGTAAGGACTTCTTACACATAAGAAGGCACATGTGAGGAGCAAAGGAGGGGATCACACAGCTGCTACCCACAGCTTCCCATCCTGTTTTAGAGCACAGAAATTAATGATTTGCAAAGTGCAAAGAAAGAGATGGCTAAAAGTCACAACTGAAAAATATTTCTTCTTAAGATTACTTTTTTTCCTTTAAAACATCTCTAATTGCTATCTGGATAGGCATGAGATGCTCTGAAGTTAAAACCTGCCCTTCCTTTGAAATAGCAGTTGGAAATCATAAAGTTCTTCTGGAATTAGGTCACTGATACAACAGCAGCCTCCAGAGTCATCACACAAGGATTGAAGGAACAATGTTTTCAGAGATCAGACTTAAAGGACCACTTAAAAGTGCTTTTTACTTTCTAGGGGTCACTTTGCACCATTTAACTAGCCAAAATGCAGGGTCTCACAGAGCACTCTAAGAGAATATGGGAGATGAAGTGCAGCTCCTTTTACATAGCGTATTTATTTGCAAAAATGGAGAATATTTTGGTTTTTCTCGTTCTCTCCTGTATTGTTTGCCTACCTACCAAATGCACAGGTTTATGGCATGGTTGTAACTCCTTTCTTCACAGTTTTTTTTGAGATACAGCCCTGCTACTTCTCCTGGTCATCCATTCAAAGCAATAACCATTAATGCTCCCCAGCCCTGAGCTCTGTATCCCCACAGCCACCCTAAGCAGAGGACACTCCTTAAGCCCTCAGAGATTTACCTAAAAGAATAACTATCTAATTTCTTTTACTTTAATCACATTTGACAATTGCCTCATTTTTGTGACTTGATAGGACCCTCATATGTAATACTCCACCTTTCTTTCAAAAAGGCAGATTTCTTTCCTGTCACTTGGCTACTTCTTTTCCCTGGGCTTTGCTATGCCTTTTTTTCATCACATACTTCCTGTGTCAGGGTGCTTAACAGATACCTGTATGTTTTCAGGTAGGCGGGCTTTACATGACTGTACAGAACATTTCAAAGGATAACTCAGTCTTACCTCCGTGAGCATTTAATCTACTTGATCCTGATTTATTGCCTTGTCATGTTATTAGTTTTGTTAGGGGAACAAAACAAGTGTGTGTGCAGTGTGAGAGTAGAGGGGAAATTCAGATTCCTGTTTGCCTTTATACATTTGCAGAAATTCCCAAAAAAGTACTGTCAAAGGAAAAGGTAAGAGATTGAAGCCCCGAAAAGGGAATTATAAACTCCCTAAAGACCTCCAAATAGACAGGCCTGTTCTGATTTGTGCTTCTCAGATTTAGTCTGCCCTCAGGAGGGTTCCCAGAGGAGCACCAACAGGGAACAACTCTGACATGCTTCCAAAACTATGGCATTTTTGTTTCCTGGTTCCTTCTGAGCACTCCAGCAGGAGTTTCCTGTTCATTCCCTGCTGGTTCCACCAGGCTTCACAAAGCAGCCAGAAATTGCAGAGGTTAATTGCTTCTAACTAAAACCCTCCAGTGTGGTCAAAGAGGCTGAGAGAGCACCATTGCAGTTGAGTTTGCTGGGAGATGCAATTTGCCGTGTGAACTCATCGACTCGGCGCTCCCACTCCCTCCCTTTGCTTTTGCCCATTTTGCATCGCATCTGATGAAATCAAACGTGCACAGCAGTTGCTGGTGAACCCGGTGAGATGACCCCCTCCCCCATTAGCACGTACAAAATACAATAAATAAATTCTAATAAATATATCTTAAAATCAAAACCATTTTGCATTGCTTAACTGAGTGCATAACTAGTCCTTTGTACACATATTTGTACAAAGTGTTGCCTGTAATTTTAAAGATGCTTGCCTCAGGGAGGTTTCATTTTTCCATTGAAGTCCCCTTGATTTACTGTACGCAATATGTTACAGCTTCCTTATTTGCTCCTTTGGGACAGTTACTGACAGTAAATCTCTATTAAAATATTCTTCCATATGGTTGCATGAAAATTTTATTGCAGTGAGCCTGAGGCTGAAGGTCACAGCTGAGTAGCTGCAGTTAAGTATTGCAGTCTATGGACTCTGAGGTACATCTGTTCTGGGAGCTGGAGCAAAATTAGAATTTTACTGTCAATAGCAGTTCTCCAAAACTGGTTCCATTTGTTTACCGTCGCAGGCCCATAGCAAGGCAATACCCGCCACATACGCATTACAGGCCACTGTGGCTGCATGATTTAGATCTTCAGCTCTGATCCAAAAATTACAGAGTCTGGAGGTCGCTAGAGAGAGTCCCTAATGTATATTTCATTTACAAGACATGAAAATTTAATTTTCTCTCACATGATTTGACTCTATCACTTGCTTACACGCTTTTTGGCGTGGGCTTCCTTGTTCATTGAAAGATTTTCTGGGCAGTACATCACAGAAACTCTATAAGTTTCAAAAGTATGATTTTTAATCAACTACTTGAAACAAATGGCCAGGCTGCAGGAACACCTTGCTGTTGCTCACACAGCCAGGTCAAGGAAAACCCCTATCACGTTGTCTGGCCATGTGGTTTGGATGCCATCAGATCTGCTGGTCAGTACGTTTGGCTCCTGTTGTAGAGATGCCCACAATTTGTACAACTTGGAAAGCTGTTTGAAAACAACTTTCCACTGTGGAGGACCGCAGAGTATCAGAGTGTTAGGTTGCTCTAAACATTACATTTAGCAATTGCTGCCAGGGTCAGCCAAATGTTAATCTACTGCTTGTATTTGTTTGAAATAAAAAAAGAAACATTGAGGCATATTTCTAAGCCCATCTTGTTTAGCAATGTGACATCTATCAGAATGGCTCCAAGCCAAAGCAGGCCTTTCCAATATGCAGTGTAATTTGGAATTTCTAAAAGAGAAATCAAACCTAAAATGCATTTGTGATTTTAACCTACGTTAACAACATTTTTTAAAAGGTTACAGCATGCAGTTTGATGGCGTTGTGGAAAACTCCCAGCTGAGAGGTCTGAGAAGGTCAGGAATAGAGTAAATTTTTGAGACAATAAAGCCTGTTAGAGAAATGCAGTAATTTGGAGAATGATCAGCAGAGCTCCAGACCCCCAGGGAATCTGACTGGAAATTCCATAGAAGGGGATCTCACCACTGGTAGCACTTGTTCTGACCTTCTGGGATAGAGGTAATTTTCTGAATGCAGCCAGTAGACGGAAGAGCTGGCAGAGGAAGAGGTGGGGAAAGTGTGATTTATACGGTGAATTCACAAATGGGAATCTCCAGTGAAATTTGGATCACTATTGGGAAACAGCTTCTTGAACAAGGAGTTGTGAACACCACTGCATGTATTACGTCAGCCTAAATTCATAATGCGACAGTATATCTGGATGCAAGGATACCTCAGAAGCCTACAGGACATTTTTTAAGTTATTTTTTTTAAAACAGCTATTTCTGGATTGATGTCCATGCAAGAATGTACTTCTACTGCAAGTACAGCATCCGAAACCAGGCATGGCATATACAGCAAATGTTGAATAGCTAGAATTTCAATTTCAATTTCAGCATTAATTGTCCTTTTAAAGTCTTGTACAAGTTAACCAATTCTTAGATTTCCATGAAAACTGCAACACATTTCCGCATCCAGCATACACATATGGCACACAGGAAAGTTGTCTCCCTTTTTGTGGCCAAGCTATAAAATATGCAGAGTGATTTGGTTTGATGCCTGATCAAACTGAAGATGAAGATACCTTTGGAACTGGTGCTCAGTTCTCTGATTGTACTTGATAGCCTTGTCATACTGACAATACCATGCTTCAATCAAAAGCAAGTGGCTTCTTTGAGCTGGGAAAGTGCCATCATTAAGCAACTGTCTGGCTGCCCATTCCTGGTTCACTATGCATTTTAAACCATACAGAAATGCATCTTGCAGTGTAGACACCTATCTTGGTTTTAACAGCTAAGAGTTAATACTAATTAGATGCTTTGGTACTCACAGACTTAATTAGTTCACTTGAATCTTATTGTTTCAAAGTAGGACAGACATGAACTTGCCATAATATTTTACCAAAATAGATATGTAATATGAGAAAGTGAACCGAATTCCCCACCGCTCTATCCCATGCCCTGACAAGCTGATAAAAATTATATTAGGTGATTAAACATAGAAATAAAAAAAAGGAGGCAGACATAATGACAAACTGCAATGAAGTTAAACAGCTGGCAGACTCCTTGGTGAATTTCCCACCTGATGACTTGTACTAAGATGCAGGCAATGCCCCCAGCTCACTGATCAGATGGCAACCCCTGGTGCAAACACCAAAGATCCCATCCCATTCATTAATTGGCTTGATGGAAACTAGCTCTCTTTCTAAAAGGGCAGAAACCATCCATTTCATATCTGTGCATTTGAGGAGAAAAAAATCAAATAAAGGAACAACTTATAGACCTCTGAATAAAACAGAGTAATGCAACACTAATGCTCTGGAATGAATTCTGGCTAATTTGCAGATTGGGACTGCACTGGCAACAGCAGGCTCATATAAAAGTCATAAAGATATTAATTCTCTTTAGCTTGAGAGGAATGGTTTTGAAATACAGGAATTGGTAGATTCCTTCCCACTGAGTTCCAGGTGAGGTAAGCAAAAAGAATCTTCTAAATTTTATGTTAAGGAAAGCAGGAGAATAAATAGGACAGCCAATGTTATTACCACCTCATCACCCACTGACAACTGAAATTCCATTTCCCTTTACTGTTTAGAATCAATATTGGCAAGTACAAAGCCAGAGCCATCCTCTCTCTGGCCACTGGCAGCATTCCCATGACAGAACGTCACATCAGCACCGCATGCAGAATGCACACAGCAGTCCTGACCCTGCAAAGCTGCCCACACATATGTTGTGCAGAAGCACCTGCCTTGTCCGTAGGACTTCTCAAAGAAAAGGACATGCTTAAACGTTCAGGGGCTCAGATGTGGCTGGTGTCTGTACCTCCCATGCTGCCTCCATCCCTACCCAGTAGAGCTTGGAGGCCCCTGTGCAAGTGTTTGCTCTGTGTAAAGTCATTGCAACACAACAAGATCCTCAATGGCCATAAACCCCGCCTTACATACAGCTCCCTCAGTCATCCACCAGGCATGGCTTTCTACAACTTGGAATTTAATGTTTGGCATGAACTACAAGCAAATACTTCTCTTTGCAGGACTTTTAATGCTGGCTCAGTACAAAAATCTCTGTTATCACCTACTTGTATTCCTGTTGCCCCACATTTTCTTACTTCATCCATGCACTTCCACACATAATGCTGGCATAGGGTGCTAGCCTTGTGGAGGGAGAAAAGCCCCACTGTTTTTCAAAATTACCTGATTTGTTAGAAATTCTTTCATTATTTGAAGCCTGTTTTGATGAAGCGGATGGCTTCTCCTTTAGCATTCATATTTGCCATATAACAATCAACTTCTCACAGACCAGCAGAGCAAGGAGCTTTGCTGAGTACCAGAAAACAACTTTTTACCATTCATTCACTCTTCAAGTTCATGCTGTCCACAGAAATAATGTTAAAATATTCTCAGAAAACACATTTTTGCATTCTAAAAATTGTTTTTAAGACTAAGCCTTCATTTCTCGATTTTGAGATGTACAACTGAGAGAAGAGCTTATCTCCAGCCAGCTTGTGGAGCAGAACTGGAGTGTGCCTCCACAAGCCAGACACCCCCACACTTGAAACAATTTTGGTTTTCATTGCTGAACTGGTTTCTTTTTTCCCCTGTTACAAACTCTTTGTAAATCCTCCCCTTTTATGTTACATTTCTTCTCATCTGCTTCCCTGTTGCATAAATATTATTTGTTCGCTTATGTTTTACCTGCATCACTATCTATTTTTCTTAAAAGTGCCTTTCACACCACATTCTGTTTCACAATTTCTCTGCTGCTCATTACCAGGGCTCATTGCTTCTACCACCTTGTTCTGGACCCTTGCCCCAGCTCAGCTATCTTCTTGTTTCCCATTCCTCACTGTTCTTCTCTGTTTGTTCCCTTGCCCCCTGCTCGTTCCTTTACTGCCCAGGTCACCCTCTCCTCCCCAAGCTGGCGTATACAGCAGGCACCCAGCAGGGCTGTCCCACTTCACCCTCACCCAGACATCTTCCCATGAGCAAAAAATACATCCAGCAGCAGAGGGGCCCTAGACATGTGTATCAAAAGCTTGATGCATATAAATTAAAGCAAGTTGGTGACTAATTTATTTTCTCTGTATCTATTAAACACAGCCCAAACTGCCCTGGACATATTTAGGCTGGAAATTAGAAGAAGGTTTATAACCATGAGAAGAAAGACAGCCTCTCAGTAGGAGTAGTGAGGGCAAGAAACCTAAATGGTTTCAAGATGGAACTAGATAAGTGCTTGAAAGATATCATATGATGTGGTTGCCTTCAACAGCAGGGGACAGGACTTGATGACTTCGGAAGTTCCTTTCAATCTTAATTCTTATCTTCCTGTGTGGGCCAAATGTCACCCGCAGCAGTCTGAGGATGAGCCCTACAGAGACAAGGCACAGGAAAGGTGGCCATAGGCCAGAAAACTGGGGTGAAAAGAGAACTGTTAAGACTAGAGTGCCATCATGATGGACCCTGAAGTACATTTCAAAAGGATGACAAGGTGTCTGCTCAGATGTGAATGTAACACCCTCTGCATTTCTTCCACACAGAAGAGGACAGCAGCTACGATCTTCTTTCCGTTTTCTGGAAAGCTTCCTGCCTTTGGCTGGGAAAACTCAGGCTCTGAAGTAGTAAAGGGACATTTCCTCCCTGTACAAGATTTCAGAAGAATTGACACACTGAGTGACAAAGTAAAATTAAGTTAAAAGCAAAATCCAACTGCATCCACAGGGTTCAGCTGCATGCTTACTTTTACAGTGGCTGCAGAATGAGGGCTCACAGCGACAGCCTGGGCACAAACTCACAACTGACTGTGACCAAGCCAGAAGAGCTCGAGGAGGTACCTCCTGTCAGCTGAGTTGGCCCTGCCAGCAGTCCCCACCGCAAGCTCAAACTGTTGGCTTAAGTCTTTATCAGAATGTTGATTTTGGCATCTTCATCAAAAGAAATACCAGTGGATATATTTTGCCTTGCAACAGAGGCAGCTGCCAGTGTGCATAGGGATGCTCAGCTGAAGGGAGGTCGCTTGTTAAGCTGTTTTAGCTCACCTGCCCAGAAATGCTGCGAGTGTTAGCAGCTGGGGATGACATGGTCAGCAGTGATGCTGGGAGGGCAAGACGACATTTGTGAATCATTCAAGACTCCTATAACACAACCTGCATAACCCCTGTCAGACCAGCTCTACCTGTCGTTTATTATTTGCCTCTTTGCCTGCAGCTCTTTTTGAAGCTTTAAAAGCTTTTGGTTTTGATAGTAAAAGGACATTTGTGCCTTGCCTATGGAAATGTTAGGCCCTGTATTGTTTGGTCCACAATAAAAATACGTGTTTCAGTTTGATTTACTGCTCTCAGTTTACTTTGTCTTAAGTTGGCAGCATTTCCTGGGTTGGATTTTGCTGATGGCCTTACAATTCCTTTTTCTGTATTAGAACAGTCAGTTTTATGTTTGCTATTCCAAATACAGGACTATATTAAAAAATACTAGGAGTTGTAGCATCTGAATTCTGATTATTTACAGCAATGCCTCTACTTGTGAAGGCATTTTCAGTAGAAATTGTCTGAAAGCAGACACATGGACTCAATTGAAGAGATGTTTTTAAAGCTACTTGTCAGAGGAATTAATCCTTCTGGACACTTTGGAGCTTTTAAGGGTTTGCTTTCTTTATAGTCAAACTATATTTAGTCAAAAAACCAAAAAACCGCAACACCGAGCAAGTTTCAGAATGCAGGCCTGCCTTCTGAGCTGCCAGCACGACAGCCAGGCCCAGGCATCCTCTCCAGGTGGAAGGGTGAGCAGGCAGACCTGTCATCCTCACCACCCACTGCCCTCCTCTGGCTCCCTCTCCTGCCACCCGAGCTGCATGAACGGGTCCATGAGCTCCCCATGTCCATGACTGGCATGTGTTAGAGGCAAACCTGGCCAGCCCACACTCACTTCTCCCGTTCCACATCTCTCAAAGTGTCTATCAGGTGAGTGCAAACCTCTCCATAGCCCACCAGCCCCCACAGATACAGCACTAGGCTCGGGAGGTGACTTTATGTCCCCTTTTCCAAGCTAAACATTTTGCCCTGTGCAGTTTAGTTTCCTTCCTGCAGTGCAGGAATGAAGGCACCAGGCTTCACACCAGTGCCTTGGGACCTGCAGCCTGGCGCTGACCTTTCCAAAGGAGATAAAGCACCTTAAATTCCACCTCAAAGCTCCCTAGTCTGCTGCTGTATTACCATTACCTTCCTAAATACAAAAGCCTAAATAAAATCTAGTAAAACACAGCCAACAAGATCCTCAGAAGAAAAAAGAAACTCAGTGGAACAGCTGGCTGGATATAAAGTCCAATAAAAATGAGGCCAGCACAGGAAGATTTTTCCTACCAAGATAATATGCAGGATTACACCTTTCTGAAACTGATGTGAGGTTCATTAAAGAAAGATTATTTGTTGTTTGTCTTTATGGGCTTTGAACTGTTTGTTAAAGCTGTCTCTTCAAAGTTGTATTCCCTCTGACTCCTGCTGGATTCAATGGAGATCAATAGGGCTGGAGTTAGGGTTCCTATAGTGGAAAACAAATTTTGAAAGAGTTTTTCATTAAAATAATCTTCATGCTGGCTGGCAAATTCCTGAAGTCATGGGACACACAGCCAGGAAAAGGCATAAGTCCTTGGACACGCAGATAGAACGGCCAAAATTCAAATGGATACCAGAGTTGTCAAAACTCTCCCAAGCAGACTCAGGACAGGGCCAAACCAGATCTCCAGTCTTTTCACTCCCAGAGTGAGTGGATGACACAAGTCCTCACAACAAAAGTTCCCAAACACTCAGAACACTCCTCCCCCAGTGGAAATGAACACCAGACCTACAGATAACTAGATTCCCTTCAAATATAGTTAATCTTTCATAGCTGTCTCTTTCTTTTCTGAACCAGCATGCTTTTCTGTGGAGCAAGAGAAAAAGGAGGAGAAGCATGATGGCAGGTGTATCTGCTTCATTTCCAATCCTCTGATGGAAATCACTGATTTTCTATTGGTAACGCAATAAACTAAAGACAAAATGGATAAAAATATTTGCGCCATCCCCTAATATTTTTTTCATCCACTTCAAAATACGAGAACATAGTGTTGGTTTAACCATGCTGGGAATTAAACCTGTCATATCTAGATTGACTTTGAGCAATAGGTCTTGCTGCTTTCAGGGGGTTCTTTCAGAATAGAGTTGATCAACAGGCCATAGCAACTCCTTTGAGTTATTTCATAGACCACGCACATTAAATCACTTGAAGCCAACGTATCACTGACACAATTGACCATGATAGCTCCTTTGGAGCACTTACAGTTTATCACACCAATGGGGTTGTCACACACGCTTGCAAAGCTTGTGAGATAAACACCTGTGTTTTAAAAAATCCTTTGCTGCACAAACTCATGGCCATTTTGGAAATGCTGTAACTTTCTTTATCCTAATTAATTACCATCCTGTTAAGCATCTGCCCAATGACCTTCTAGCTGCACCATTCTGGCTGAAAAAGGTGGGATTACCTTTCTTTTCAACTGAGAATACTACCTTTAGAAGGCTAAGGAAGTGTTTTGCATTGTCAGGATTTATTATTTATTCTGTGGTCATATCTTGGGGTCATGAATGAGAGACTTCCTTCACTTGCAGTTGAAATCCTATCCTGTAGCATTAATATGCCGCTTTTTCACATTCCATGCTTACTGCTTAATTTGATTTCAAATGGTGTATGTTACTACAGTTCCACTGAAGAGAGTGGAAAGAGTCCGATTTACACCATGTAAGAAGCTGGCTCCCTGCCACTGAAAAATAGGCAAAATTAAACTTCTCAGAAAAATTTTATCAACACACTTAAGGCCTTGAAGATAATGCACCCAGTGACAAAACCACAACTGAGTTATTAGGAACAGTATGACATGCTGTATGAAATCTGAACAACAGCATTTCAGAAAAGAACATAGGCAATATTTTTGGTCTGTACCATTTGATATGAGATTTATGTCTAGATTTCCTTCAGAAAGTAGCTCAATTGGCACAGCTTATAAACACTTGCAAATTCTGCCCTGGACATCACCAGCCCATTTCAATTTATCATCTCAAATGCAGATTTCAACATCTAACTTTGGGTGTCCACTGTGTGGAGGCTGGACATAATCTCAAACATCATGATCTGAAGCTTGAAACAAACAACTGACAAATGTAAACATGCCACAAATACCACAGAATAGACTGTGGTATCTATATGTCATGTCTTCCAGTTTTATAGAGGAAAAAAACCCTGATATACTCAATACTAAATTGAGATGCATTTATATTAACATAGCAGGAAGCTGAAAATCCAGACCAAGTCATTGTCTGTTTTAAGTAAAAGCATTGCATCAGCAATTCTATTTACTCAATCCAAGGCTGCTTTCATTTCTTGCTTGTTTTGCTATATATTTCTATTGAGGGAACACTTTCTCAGCAGCTTTTAGTCACTTCTTAAATGCATTTTATGAGGAGACAAAGTCAAATCACTATTACTTAATTAACACAATTGTGAAGACTTCACTCCAGCTACACAATAGCTCTCCTAATCTTGCAGAAGGATGCATGACTTCATTATTGAGTATATTGTTTCCTATAAACATATAAAACCCCAACAATAACAATCCCATCAGCTGAAATGAAGTTATCTGAGAACAGAATTAAACTCTAAATGACCCTTTGCTCCACTCCATAGACCCCTATTAATAATTCTAATCTAATCAGTGTGGATAAATGTACTGTTGCAGCCTATGCCAGGCACTCTGCCAGGAGGTCCTCCTGCAGTCCATCTGATTCATTCCAGCCCAGAGCTTCTCTGGAGAAGACACATCTTGCATGGAAAGGCCACTGGCTGACTTGTTCTGTTATCTTTTACTGGCAAAGTCATGTCCTTGCAACTGATAGACACTTTTCTTTGTAAATAACCCTGGAGTGACTGTTAGAGCTTTTGCCAGACAAAGCCTGTAAATAGCTAGGCATTATTCATGCCAGGCTTGAGAACACTGTGTCACGGCTGACAAATTTATGGTAGATATGAGCTCACCTCTTCCACAAATATATACTTTCCCAGCAAATTCATCACATGTTTTAATGGCCCCGTACTGAATTTGTCAGCTGTCTGTCCCTGCACATTGTTTCCTTTGGATTCCTGTCAAGGATTGTTTGTTAAAATCACCTCCCTCTTCCATCCTTCAACTACTAGCCCCAGGAAAGATCAATGATGACACATCTATTGATAATATTTTATATTCAACTATTTGGGTCATAAATCATTTTAACAATGCTGATATGTTTATTGAGTGTCTGCTGGCATTGCAATTATATAGAAAGTGATGTCACCCTAAATCTTGGCTTGTTGGATTGCTTTCTATTCCATCCTTCCCACTCCCACCCCACTTCATAATTAAAATATGTCACTTTTTATTTTGGCATTCCCACTCTAGAAGCAGTGAGAATTTTGGCATTTTAGTGAAGGTGGGAAGTCCCAGGGCCTCTCTCTCCCATTAAAACCAAACATGCAAACGTATTTCCCAGCAGTATGTGAAGGCACTGTTTCAAATCTACATAGATCCCTGGTGGAAAGCAGGATGGAAGGAGGGGATGGCAGGAGGACATCACTTCTGCTCTCTCCTCGACTCAGGACCCTTCTCCAAGCCCTGCACAGCTGGCTCTGTCACCAAAGTCAAAGGGCCACCTCATGAGCGTGAGAAGATACTGAAACCCTGTGGTCATCAATCCTTCAAGAAGACTCAGGTTAAAAATCTGCCCCCTGGTCCTGTTCTGCCTGCATACTCAGCAGGATCTCCATTTCATGCAAACCACTCCACCTGCAGACCTTTGTTTCAGAAGATTACCAGGAAAAATCTGGAAAGCCAAAAAAATTGCTGCTTCTCCTGGGTTTGCAGTTTTCCTCCCTGCACAGCTGCAGCTCCAGGGACTCCCCAGCTCTTGTCCCATTGTACAGAGGGAGCTGACTCTACCATTTAGTTCTCTATATTATTTTGCCTTTTAACTCATTACTACATTTTGCAGTTACAACACCTCTAAAAAAAGATCTGTCACTTTGAAATTCATTTAAAACTCTTTTCCTCCTTAGTGAGGTTGTATTATATGTACCCAGAGAGAAGAAAGAGAAAGCAAGAGAGTGTTAAGCCAGCAGGAAAAGTCACATTTGCTCCTTGAATGCAAAATGTCATCATTCATTAGAGAAGACTCAAAAGTAGATTTTTCTCCCAAAAGCAGACAGCAGGCAGGATTTACTCTACTTCATCATCTATTTCATCAACTTGCTAGATTTAGTGGCTGCCTTTATTCTTCTTTTTTTTTCCTTTTCTTTTTTCTTTTCTTTATTCTTTTTTTTCTTTTTCTTTCTTTAGTGCTCTAAACATATAGAAGAAATCATCTTGGTATGTGTGAAAGATTTTTATAAATGCACAAAGGTGAAAAGAGCCTAAAGCATTTTTCCTTGAGATGCATATTTTCCTTTATGTACCAATATACACAGAGCTGATTTTGTCATTACCAGTGATGGGACACACTTCTTAAAATAGATTTCAAATATGCAGCCAACTACTTCTGAGTTGTCCCACTAATTTCAAACTTTCATGATCTGCCTTCACAAGCCTATAAAACTGGACAAGAACCTGATGAGAATTTCAGGCCCTATAGAAATATATTGAGAATACAGTTTTTTCTGTGGTACACTGGCACATCAACATGTAGATATAACCTTTCTCATGGCTTTTGTGAGAAGCCAATTCAGCCATTTCTTAGTTTGCTCTGGTTGTCGGGATTGTCAGAGGCATGTGGAGGAGGGGGTGCACGTGTGTTACTTGCAGGAAGCAGCCAGAGGTGGGGAAAGCCCCCTCTCGGGAGAGACATCGCCTCGCAGCCAATCAGGGCAGAGAAAACTTCCACTATTAGACTGCGAGCAGCCTCACCCCACACACATAGACCCGTGCTGCTAGTGGGGGGGCGAGCGTCCGGATGCTCCACGAAGAATGCCCGCCAAAAACGGGCCCGCGAAGCCGAGTTGGGGGAGGAGTTCGGGAGCACATAAAGGCAGCCATCCGCCACACCACGCGGTCTTCTTGCTTTGGGGTCGCTGGGAGGGGCAGCTTGGCCCCTTCTGCTCCCGCCTTCGCGCCCTCTTCCCTGTAGTCCTGTTTCCCTGCCCGCCTGTGTGCCCGCCCGCCTGCCGGCTCGCCTTCGCATCTGTCCTGCCTCGCTGCCCCTTCGCCCTCCGCCCGTGCCCGCACCCAGCTTCGCCCGCCGTCGCCGCTTGGAAATCGTACCCAGCTCGCCACGGAGACTGTGCAAGCGCACGCACGGTCCATCTGCCAAATCGATGACGATAAATAGCCACGGTTCCGTGGCAAAGCTGTTCCCTGTCTTATGTGTCCCCCGCCCCTCTTTTTTTTTATGTTTTGGGGATTTTCTTTGTTTGTTTGTTTGTTTGTTTGTTTTTGTCCTTTCTTCTTTTTTTTTTTTAGAAACGGTTTTCAGATACTAATGTTGCCGTTGTTTGTGCTTGATTTTTCGTCAGAAAAATATATCAAAAGAATCCTTCCCGGCTGCTCTTTTTTATAGTGGAACGGGACAGCTTTCCAGAACGTGATGCTTCTAAGGCCAGATTTAAATTTCTTTTATCCCAATATAACCTCACTGTGTCAAAAGATACTATTTTAGATCTACACAGACTGAAGCAAGCACACAGCGTGGTCCTGGATTTCAGGTAGTGGGTCCAGCAAAGAAGAGTAAATCTGCCAAAAAGGGCAAAATTTAGAGCTGTAGGGAAATCTAGCTTCTGGGTTTGCAGAGCATGCAGGTACATTTACTATTTGGATTTTAAAACATCTCTGAAAGTCTTAGAAGAACAAGTACCAAAGACAAGCAAAAATTTCTGGTGGATAATTGCACTTCTGCAACTTGTGTTGTTCATGCTGTAAATGTTTAAATGAATCTTGGCTGAGCCTCAATTTCTTTAACAAAACCCCCATACCAGATTACTTTCATAAGTTGTCCGTCTTTTTGCAAACATTTTATGGTTTCATAACTCTGAAAGGCATTTTCCTGTTTCTGGTGCTTTGGTTTTCCTTAACACTGAAGGCTGAGATGCCTTATAACCTCTTCATCTTTATCTTAATGGAAATTCTGGTAAAGAAGGGGGAAGTTAATCCTTTTCTATTGGGAATGCAGAAATGCACTAGTTACGGGGGGCTTAGCCTAAATTTTACTGAAGTCAGAAAGAAAGTCTCCAACTTTTCTGGCCTCCAAACAACTGCACATTCCATTATAATGACTGCAGGCATAAATCAGCTCTGGGTTATGCCATCAGATAACCCACTAGATATCTACTTAGCCCCATTTGGTTTCAACAACATAATTTATGTACACACTCTTCAGTACCTTGTGTATATAGATAGATGACAAATCTTGATACATAAAATTATAATAATTGTGGTTTCCACTCTGAACTGTGTCTCCCCCTGCCATGGGCAACCAGAGGCCAAACATTCCTATCTAAGGAAAGCTCTTAAATCTGATTGAGTTGCTAGGCAATGTGAACACATGATGGGAACCAGGCAGACCAGGGTTCAAAGTGCCTCAGAAAAGGTCACAGGTCCTCCCAACTTTGGGCGGTTAACCACAGTACCCACTTCTGTAGCCCAAATCATCTTAGACCACCTTTACAATCAATGGAGTGTCATAGCTTTTTCCATTTTGGTGATTTATTCTAGTTAGGACCCCCTTATTCTTCCAATTATTTAATCAAAAGGTACCAAAGAGATACCTGGGATTAAAGCACACATTTTAAATGTAAAAAGTGAGATATACATGCAGGTGATTGTAAAATGTCATTTACTGGGATAAATAAGTGTAAGGATTTGAGACACCTATAGCTTCATCAAGTCTTCTTTAAAAACATAATCCTAAATATCTTCAAATCCATTTGCACCCAGGGTCTTGTTCTGCTCAGAAGGAGGGTGGTACTTTTCCAAAGGGTTTTAAAAAGAAAAAAAGAAAAAAAAAGAATCATATCGATGCCAAATTTTGGCTCAAACTCAAGTTTAGATACTTCCTTGCCTTCAGTCTCACTTATAGAGATCCCTATCAGGAGCTCATATGCTCATGCCCATTTTAAACCCATTTCAACTCTGGAACAGGCACTTATCTAACAAAATACATTGAAAAGGATGTAGAAAAATATTAACAATGATGATACATCCTTGCAAGTATATTTGATACATCATTTGGCTGTCTTTATTATCAGGGGAAAAGAAATGTCCTGCTCACAACAGATTCCACAATATTTCAAGCACGAAAGGGGTTATTGAGTTTGCTATTTTTGTTGTATTTTGGGGCAGTATCCTATCTGTAGTCATAGCAAACCCAATTCTCCAAAAGACTGAGAGAAACTTAATTTCTCCCCTTTCAATTGTTTGTATCAATTTTATCTTATACTGCTAAACTTTTCTGTACCATTTGGGGTTTAGATATTGCTAATGCTTTTGCACTTTAAAACACAGGATGGACTGGGAGGAGGGGATTCATTCTCACATTCAGTTAGCAGTAACCAAGCATGTGCACTCGTATGAAACTTTTGCCAATTCCATTGTTTTATATACAAAATGTCATTATGTTCCAAAGTATTATCATTTCCTTTTTTCCCAGACAGTGACTGTCTGTAACATGTTGTTCTGGAAGGGCTCCCTCCCAGATTCTGGGTATTCCTTTACTGTTTCTCACCACAAAAACAAAGGAAAAAAAAAAGGATGGAGTATTGGAAATCCAGGCATATAAAATCCAAGGACATAGGTCATCTATTAGTTTTAGCCTAATTACTGGTCTTCAGTTGCACTTCACTTACACTTCACATTTTCCCAGGAACAAGGCTTTAGAGGAACTGCCTATCTTTACACACTGGGTTATATTATGAACCTCAAACAACTGCTTATGAATGGGCTTTTCCAACAGGATGAAAGCTGTGTTTGATTTAACTTGATGTATATTTATGTGACAGAATCTAACCAAGTTGGACTTTGTGCCATAACCATAATGTTTGCACTGTTACACCTGGGGAGTAAAGCCTTCCCACTACAGTACTGACAGGATGCCAGTGACAACGAAGTTTACATAATAAAATCAAGGTTTAAAGGATTTTTACATCTGTCAGTAGAACAGTGATGACGTTCCTCATTTATAAGTATGGCACACAGCTTCGGCTGCAAGTAAAATGTTAAGGATAAGACCAAATAAGAGCCCATGCAGACAGATAGCAATGTGTTTTATTCCATGCCCTGTTTCCTCCTCCAGCAAAGTTCCTGAGGGGTGTTTTGCTGGGAACCCATCTTCTGCATGGTCTTCTGAATGTAGACATCAGTGTGCTCCTCTTGTCATCCTGCATGGCCAGATGTGAGCTAGGTCACACAGAAACAGCAGCCTCAGAGCAGTGTTTACCATAGCACTGGCACTGCAAAACACTCCTTAGTGCAGTCACTGGTTTCCATACAGATCTCCTTCCCCCATTTTCTCTCTCCCTTCCTTGATGGCCAAAATTTGCAGCTCCAGGGAGTAAGAGGCAGGTGACAGAGTCACAGGAAGGCACAATTAATCTCTACCTTGGCACCATTATCAAGGAACCTTTATTTTCAAAAAATGCGTAGACGAGAACAGCCCACACTGACTCCAGTGCCTGAACATGGACCAGGAGCAATGCTGAAGGCTCCTGGTTTTGAAACTCTTGGCTAGAGCTGATACCACTTCCTTCACTGAGCTGCTATCAGACCCCTAAGGCCAGTTCAGGCATCAGCACACAGAATGTTCGGAATATACTGTTTTTCTTCTCTCAGAACTGCCAAAGAGAGTGCCAGAAACAAAACTACTTGGAGGGGAAGAAGATGGAGAGCAGGAGATACAGACAGAAGGAAGTAAAGGTAATGACTGTTCAGTTTTCTTAGTGAATGAAAGTGTCAGGCAATAAAAGAGGGTTGTAGGGAAGTACTGTTACTCATTTGATTGGCCAAGATCCTCTGAATAACCACCCTGAGGAAGGGAAAATTAGCACTACAGGAGCTGAGGGAAAACTCAGCTGACAACCCAGCTCACTTTTTAAATGCTAAAGTAAAAGTGCCTGATGCTTTCAAACCTTTGTAGCCAGAAAGGACTGGGAGGAGAGAGAGACTCCAGGAACCCAGAGCAACAGGGAGGGAGAAAAGTGCTGAGATCACACTGCAAGCTTGCTTTCTTTAATGGATCCCTTCCTCTTTCACCCCACCAAGGCAGCTGGCACGTGGTATCTGGGAGTGCAGATGGATCAGCAATGTCAGACATGCAGCTGTGCATATTTAACACACAGGGATCTTATTATCTATTTGTTGGCCAGCCAGCAGTGGGCTGATTTTGGAGGTGATTGCTCACAGTTGTAGAGAGAGAAAAATAGAGAGTAGTCCACAGTCATTAATCTTACACAACATGCTGCACAGTGTTAGAGCCAGAACTGCTACTCTTCTGCATCTGTCCCTCCCACTAGCCCTAAATCACTTCATCTCAACTCTTCTCCATTACTGAGAAGAAAATTGTCTGAGTTGGAATTAGATACCACAACAGCACAAGCAGCCCTGCTACATGAAACGGCTGCTACAACTTTTTACCAGTTTCAGGTCTCTAACAGGACCTTGGTCTTGCCATTGGCCAGCCAGTGTGGAAAAAGGAGAAAAATTGAGAGCATTTGGATGCTGTTATTGGATTGCAATGTTAAGGTTGGGAATTGCAATGTTAAGGTTGGGAATTAATTTCTAACTCACCATAAGGCTCTCTCTTCTGGAGCTCTTTTCCGATACATCTTGATTGGTGGCAAATGTACATGGCACATACAATCTTTCTGCCATCACTAAGCAAAGTCATAATGTCTAGGTCTTCATTTAACAGTACCCCTAAAGCACACACCTGAACTGATGCATGGGAAACTGTCCTACTTGTAGTTCATTTAAAGTTCAGCCCATTTATAAGAGTTTTGCTGAGCCATAGCATAAGCACTTGGGCAAGCTTGAGCCCATGATCACACTCCAGTTTTTCCTTTCCTCTCATGTTGGAGGAAAAATGGAACATACCTCAAAATAAGCAGCTAATAGCAGTGTTCTCAAGGAGGGGAGATTCAGCAAAGGCTGGGGTCTTTCTCTGTGTGTAATCCACAGGGTAAGAAGTAATGTGAAAGATCTGTGGTGTTCCCTAAAGGAATAACAGCCAGTGGAAGAAAACATATGAACAGTAAGTTCTGCCTCCCAATATCAACTAGCTGAATCAACTCATTAGACCTAAGTTCATCCAATTTCCAGCCAATCAAGCTTGTATGCCTTGGGAAGTGGGCTTTAGAAGATATTTAACTTCGCTGTGTAAAGTGAAAATGGTTTTCTATTCCTAATGTGCAACTAGATATAGGAAAAACATCTGTACTGGGAAACAGCAGCAGGGATGGAGAGACAAGCAGGTATTGGAAAATGGTCACAGTCCTGAAAACATTCAGGATATTTTCCAGAGTCACTGCAAAGTAGAAACCATACCTAGAGGGAAAGAAAATTACAAAATTTGGGGGGAATGGGGAGCTGAGGGGGAGAATTCAAGAACTTCACAACTGGAAGTGAGATTCTTTCAGTGAAAACAGACCACTTCAAAGAAAAACAGCAATTTCAAAATTTAAAATATGTATAGTAGTAGATAAAGCCTGGGACCACTTGCAGTTATTTGCACCTTCTCAGTGTTTTTAATTGCAGCCCTTGTTCCATTACACACAATGTAAAAGCAACAGCCTAATCTTCTAGCAAACACTTACAGTCCTAACTCTAAAATAAAAATTGTTACACAGCCAGAGAAGTTGTTGTTACACAGCCAGAAGCAGCGAGAGACTTCATGTCTGTGAAGAGAGCCTTAAGCCGTGTTCATCCATGGAACAACAGAACTTTTGTGATTTTTCCTCAACTCCCTGCAAAACATCCACCTGCCTTATCAAGACTGAAACTCATCATCACCAGAAGGCAGCAGGAAGAATGACAATAGCTGACAAGGAAGGTGCAACAAGGGAAAGCTTTACTAAACACAGAACTAGCTTGAAAACAGGAAAAAAAAAAAACTTGCAAGGACTTTGTATGGAAACTGAACTATGAAGAAAGAAGACGAGGATTTGGAGGGTTTGAAGCAGCCCCTGACAATGCCAGTCTTTTCCTGGACTGTAAGAAACTCTGGCTTCATTGAAAAGGCTGTGATTAAATACCTCAGACTTCAATGAAAGAGATTATGTTTCACTAGAAAGGAACAAAGTCTCTTACCAGCCTATACTGCACAATGAAGAAGAGGTCAGATTCAAGTGGTACCTTAGTTAAATAATATCATCTGAACATTTACTTCAAGCTCACTCTTTTGATGAAGGCCACAGCCAATAATTACTAATGGGTAAGAGAGGTTTATTTGATGGGGACCTGACATTTCATTATAGCAGATGCTGGCATGATTAATTGATCAGAAGGACAGTAAGTGAAAAAGCTACACTAAAAATAATGCTGCTAACGGAGAGATGTAAATGTGCTATTGGTCAGCAACATTTCGTAATTAGGTCACTTCGGGAGCCTTTTGGGTCACTGATGATGGAACAGCAGCCAAAACCACCAAATCTGCCTGCTGTGACAGATGCCCAAGTTGCTGTTGGGCATAAACACTACAGGTGCTGGGGAAGAAACAAACCTTACAGCCTATAAATATTTTAGACATGGCAGATGAATAATAAATTGGTGAGAACAACATAGTGACATGAAGTCATGTGAAACTATACCACACACTGTGGACAATATGGCCAACTGCATTAAAGCAGGACATTCTAAAAAGCATTCTTAAGAGCTGGTCATCAGTCTTCTTGATCCTGTTTCACATATACCTAATATCTGGCCTGGATACAGATGATGAAACCAGCAAAACCAGAAATGTTGCCTCTTGCTGTGAAGAAACTAGAAGAATCAATTTCTGTACTATTGTTCATCAGCTGCTAAACTTTCTGCAAGTAAATATGGCAGCCCCATGCTCCAGAGCTCATACAGCTGATACACAAATATCAGTGGTGGAAGATATACCAGTAAGAATAACAACATCCAAATACGAAGCAGAAACTAGAAAGTCTCCATTATCCACATCTGTTAAACTTCTTCAAAAGAAATAAGCTCACAAAATTTAACTTTTACTTAAAAATCCACAAAATTTTAAAATGCCCAATAAATTTCATCCTCAGACTTGGAGCATGCAGTAAAAAAGGGAAGTAAACCTGAACCAACCCAGTCTGGTTTTATGTTATGAAACCAAATTACTACTAATGAAGTCCTGGCAAAACCAAATCATTCCTGATTTTCCTGTTAAATAAAGGAATTTCAGAGCCCCAGGGTCTGGGTAAAATAGATCTGAAATCCATATGCCTCTTCTCAGCTCAATTTCTCCCAAAGCCAGACCTGAACATCCATATTCTTAAAACAGCCACCAGCAATGCCATTTAGAAATAAAGAAGTAAAGAACATACTGAGACTTAATTAGAAACTGTGAGGGAAAAAAAATAATCATCTTCTCCATTTGGAAAAAAAACCCATTCTGCCAAATTGATTGACCAATCAGTTTTTGGCTGTGCCAAAAAACCATACAGAAACTAGTCAGAGCTTTTCTGCTGTCTCTGCCTGGGTTTGGATTGAGCTTGTCCTGACCAAAACCAAATTTGCAAAAATGAACTGCAGGTAGAAGACAAAGATGTCAAGTGGAGGAATATAATTATAGGGACTCTTCAGATATCACTGGTTAAGCCAAATGCCTTTTTCCCTGGCTTTCAGATTATATAACTCAGTGATTTACATTGGAATATTATTTAATTAGATCAGCACCAAATGACTCACAGTATTTTGTCATTTTAATGATTCTTTATATTTCTCCAGTTTGATGGGTTAATCATTGCCTATCACAGTTTATGGCCTCTATCTTCTTTATTGTGTTTTGCCTTCCATCAGCTATCCAAGGTGATGTGAACTTTGTGCTATTGACTTTTCTCACTCCTCTGGGGAGGTTGTCATGGAGAATTAAGCTATTGACAAATCAACAGCCAACATGCTGAACTCCTTCCTGCACGTCATCATTAGGAATGTGGGAACCAGCCAACTTTTGGATCATGCAGAACCAAGATGTTCCACCACGTAAAAGAAATCCTGAAAACCTATGTATGGGAGTCTGCTCTCATTTAAAGTTCTGCAAATCTGGATTAAAAGAAGGGTTTAAATCTGTATCTCAACAAAGACTTTTTAGAAAAAGTTCAGGCAGCAGAATTAAATGAATGAATTGCAGATTTCCTCCAATAATTTTAATCTTCTCAATAGGCATAGTTCTGTTTCCAGAAACTGCTGTCTTCATTAGGTGCAACTGAGCAAATGAACTAGGCAGAGATGATTAACACAGTGCTAACTGCAAGAAGTGAAGAATAACAATTATTTTTCAAACACACTTAATAAATGTTAATTTGCTCCTTTTTCTTCCTATTATTCCAAAGCATGGGAAATATTCTTGTCATCTAGATAATTAGTCCATCAAAAATACCTAACTTGTGAGTCAGTACAGTAACACTCCTCAATACAGAATCTCCCATCATTATATAAAAGATACAAATTGACATAAAATTGATATAAAGTATTTTTGCATGACTAGAAGGCAAAAAAACCCTATGACTTATTTACTGAGACATGATAGCTGAAAAAAAGATCAATTCTGATTCATAATTCAAAGGTTGCCCTCCCCTCTCTGTTGGTCTGTTTTGCTAACAGCTTTTGTGGATACGGAATTCAAATGCCAGTTCAGTTTTAGCTTGTTGCTTTGTGTATTTGTCCGGGAGAAAATATAAATATTATTCCCATGCATGCCTCTGCTTAACTGACAATAGGCCTCTTAATGTACCATTAAGTATACCTTCTTGTGCTCCCCCTCGAATGTTTTCCCAAATTTTAATGAAAATGTAATTTCAGAAATGTTTTCTTCCCAAAGCTGTTCCACTGCCAAGCAGTAAAAATAAGTCCAGCTTCTTCTTGTTGCTGTGGTTGTTGTCAGAGTGGATGAGGAGCCAAGGAACTTGCACTATATGTTCTGTTTCCATTCCCCAGTGGAGAGGTTGAGATAAACTCCTCCAACCAGGGTTATGGACACAGTGCCAGAAATGTGGGAGCTGGAGGGAGTGCTGGACAGTCTAGAAAAGCAAAGGAAAAATCTCCAAATTCAAAGCTAAAGCTTTGCAGATCCAAGTCACCTCCTATTTTCTATTTTTTCAATGGCATAATGTACTGCTTAACTTCAGGCTTGCAATATGAAAGTACTCAGTTTAGCACCAGTTACTCACCCTTTTTTCCTGTTTTAAGTTAGTTGCAATCTTGCCATATCTTTTGTTTCACATCAGCTGATAAAATCAATCAAATCATCAGATTACGTTCTTTTTTTTTAATGAATGGAATTTACTTTTTGATATCTGTGCTCCATCCCCTCCTCTCTTTTGTAGATTGCATATACACTTAAATTATTACTGTTACAAAAATGAAAATCCAGGAGGAGTGAGATCCCTGAGACCCTGCATCAGCCAACTCCATTAATTAATTAAGCTATTTGGTGCAATGCAGTGAAAACTTAAAGTTTGTCGAAGTTGTGACCTGTGTGAAAATAACATGACTTTTGGAGTAGATTTGACTGTAGACACTAAATATGAGCTATCTAAAAATAAGGCAAGCTAAGGTGGTAATCTGAACTATAGGACAGTCTATGGAGACAGAAAAGGCATGTCCAGAGAAAAATTTACATGTCTAAGATAAGCAGATGTCCCCCGAGGTTGTTGTTGTCGTTGTTACTGCTATGGTTGTTAGTAGTATTATTTGCTATTACTGTTATTTACTTTTCTTAACTCTGAAGCTCCTCAGGCCATGTCACTAGGATGAGTAGTGAGCATTATCCGGAAACCCAGTGCCAGACATGGAAATAATCTGGGCACAAGCACATAGGCAGGATAAACTTGGTGATGTCGACTTGTGATTTTCCTTCTTTTTCATAAAATAAAATAGAGTCTCTTTTTAATAAGCAGCTCACCAACTTTTCCTAGTGTTGCTCTCTCTCCTTTTTTTTATTTATTTCTCTTTTCCCATTCTTTTCTATAATACTTCTTCCTTCCTCCTCTGCTCACCACATTACAGAGTCATGGAACGGTTCAGGTTGAAAAGGACCTGAACGCTCATCTGGTTCCAAACCCCCTTCCATAGGCAGGATACCTTCCACTAGACCGTGTTGCTCAGATCATATCCAGTCTTCCCTTGCCAATAATTATCTCCTGCCCAAAATATCATGTCTGATTTTTTTTGTCAAAACCAAAATAATCCAGACACTCTGAGAAATGTTTGAAGAAATTCTTGTATGAATAAAATAAATTAATAAACAGAGAGTCTGAGTAGGAAAAGAAAATAAAACCAATAAGCTACATGACAAACATTTCCTGGATCTCCAAGTGTACCACTTTGCCCAGATTGATATATTATGAAGTCCTGTGGAATTATAATGGGAACGTTTTTGTGTGACTTTTTGTACCAGTCTCTCACCCTGCCTTCATTGCTGTTTTTTCATATTCCCATCTCTCCAATGCAGTGCCTCCTAAGCTTGCCCAAAACTGACAGAAAAATGGGACTCCAAATTTATGGAAGGCATTTGGAAGCAAAGACTTCTGAAATCCCAATGAGAAAGTCTGATATATTGACATTAGCTTTACTCTTGAACCAGGGTGAAAAAATTAGAGTATCTTCTTGAAGCAAACTCAGGATTTATTGTATGAACAGGAGTCTCAAAACTCTCTATGAAAATAAAGCTGCAAAAAGAGACCCTCACAGAAGCCAGGGGGGTCCAAGGCAGGAGAGAAAACATGCATAACTGAAAGCAACAACTGTTGGGCAGTCAAAACAACCAGCAGCCCCTTTTGACTCCAAAATCTCTCATCGTGTGTAAGCATTCAGGCTAATCTGATCTGGAAAGAAACGTACCTCTGGACACGTACAAAACTAAAACAAAATCAGTTTTCCTTCAGATTCTGCACTGAGACTTTTAAAACAGAAAATGTGATACATAAGCCAACTAGATACAGATTCCACAAGATCCCACAATATGAGGTCCCATCTCTAGTTTATATACAATTTATAAACAGCTGCCCCAAATCTGGGGGGCTGGTGGAGGGCATGTTGCTGCAAAGATCCATGCAGGATCCAGGGGAAGGGGGATGGAGACACTCTGCCATCACGTTTGGCTAGCAAGCTGGGGAAGTTCCCAGGTTTATTAAAAGCTCTCCTTCAAAGGAACATGTAAGCCATGCCTCACATCCAAGGGAGTCTTTGACTGACTTCTCTGGGAGTTGGTCAGCCCCAGATTTGTGCTTATGTAAATGAGTGCGCACACAAAGTAAGTATTCAATTGTTTTCTTTCATGTATGAAATAATACAAACTAAAAGACCACACCGTTACCGTATGGATTCATCTGTCCCTTTCACTTACCAGTCAGCAAAAATCTAAAGCCTTCATCTTTACCCCTTTGACCTACCCTGTGGGTTTGTCTGTGCCTCAGTATTTGGAGAAGAAGGGACCCCTGATTAAGAGATAACATTGGGCCATCGGTCAACACAGAGCCAAGGGTCTCATTTCCTTCTGCATTAATATCTCGCTAGTGTTAATTGCAGTTACGGGTGAATAGGCAATACTGGAGAACAGAGGATGTGAGTGCTTTGCCAGTACTGATTACCTCACGTCACACATTCAAAACGAATTTGCTTGTCCCTGCAGTCCTTGGGGAAAAAAAAAGCCTGTTGTTACTGACAGCTGCTCTTCAAAGGTCAAGGATTACAATAGTTGGAACACTGCAGGTCAAGGCTGATGTGAACCACACAGAGAAGCTCTTCTTCCCCTCCCTGTAGCTTGGCTGTAATAAATGTAATCTGTGTCTCTCTCTTTATAAGCTTTGAATTCACATAAAAAGGGGGAGGAAAAAAAAAAGGAAAAATAAAGCAAATAAAAAATATTTACAATGTAATCTCTTCTCTGCACACACCTCTTCCAATCAGGCAGCTATGAAAGCTGTCCTCCTGGCAAGATAAACTATCATTTTTTAACAAGGTAGATGGATGCCTTCATACATTTTTAAGCTTGGGACAGGATATATTTTGTGGTTTATTTATAATGACATCAATTACACTTGCTCCTAGGTAATAATTCACTCCTTTATAATTATTTATGAGGTTATTTTTACTTTTTTGAAAGTTTTATGTTTATTGATGTGTTTGGTTAACGAACACTTAAATGACATGGTCAGTTGCTTTGCAAGATGCTGGAGAACAGCAAAATCAATATGTTCTGCACCTGAGAACAATCTTCTTAGTTTTGTAGTAATGATTCCCTGAGCAAGGTCCCAGGAGCCTGCAAGATAATTGCAATTCCACATAGTCAACAGTCTGTTCAGATCTATATAATCACTGTCTTTAGCCGCTTCGTTTTGTTTGGTTTTGTTGCGTGTGATCTTTTCCATTAACATCTCTTTCTCTGTGATCTCAGCTGGCTGGTTTTTGCCCCCCCAACCCCTCCTTTAGCTTTCATTTTAGAGCCTCACCTCTGTTGGATTCAGACCCCTGCACAGAGTACAGAAAGCAGTTAGTTAAGTAGCTGTTTTCTGTCACTCAATTTATCTTTGTTGATTGCTACCTTTGGAGAATGAAAGTTCACAACACTCTGGATAAACATTAAAAAAAAAAAAAAAAGATATAATAAGGCTTAGTATCCCCAGCTGAAGATAATTGATCTCCTCAGTTGCTCTAATATGCAGAGTACAGAACACAGACAAGTGTTAATGGAATAATATATTCTATGGCCCCTCTGTGCTGGGAGGCAGACAGCACTCGGCATGGTGAGGGATAGCAAGCGGGTTTAGCTCTTCCAGTCAAGAAGCTGGCAAAGAAATTTGTCTTCAGGTTGCAAGGTCTCCACAGATGCAAAGGAGAATACATGATGGTATTTCATCTTTAAAGTGGCTTGTGCTCCAGCTGTGGCACAGAGTGTTTTTTAGAAGGGCAGGATCAATGTTTCAGGACCTTTGTAAAGTGGTGATTGTATCTTTAGCATATTTGTGAAATGCCTCTCCCAGCAAATGCACTAAGGTAATTAATCAGGTATATTCCAAAGTTAGGTTTGCATGCAGAGCACATAAACCAAAAAGAGCTTAATAGAGTAAACCAGCCAGGAAAGCATAGCAGATGTAGTCTGTGATCTCTCACAGTGTGGGCCTGGACAACTGGATGTCTACAAGACCTCCTTCGATACTCTGCATCAGATCCATAAAGACATATCAGACAGTTGAGTGTATGGTGTTTTCACATAAATGACAGTGCCTGTCATTCCACGAGACTTTGAGTATTTGACACTGATCCAAAATGTTGGGGAATCACTGTCTTCTGTATCACCTCAAGCTAGAGAAAAATAAAAGCCTTAAATGGGGTGACACAACACTCGGAGTGAGGTTTTCTCCCCAGGATGTTGAGGTATGGTTTGTTTGTCAGTTCTTGCTGACAGTCATCTGCCACACGGATGGGTTTTGAAACACAGCCTGATCCAGTCTATTACCTTCCACATTAGCTCAAGGACTGATCCAAAACCTCAGCTACTGTAAGCACCCAGTTGCAGACTGTCCAGCACAACTTCCAAATGCAGATGCTTTTAGAGCAAAGAGAGTATCTGATGAGAGAAAGGATTTAGTAGGAAGCATAACTAATGATCAGAGTATTTCAATTTGAAGCTCAAGCAGAGACACCCAAAAGAAGGGAAATTTCCACATCCTAAGCACCTGACAGCTGAAAAACAGATGTCTCAGCTGGACACCTAAATTTTCAGGGTATTCTCAGCAGTCACTTTAAAAAATTTAACTCTGAGTCCTTCAGTTAATATAAAACAGGCCAAACCATCTCGAAAATGGACCAGAACCCTGCCCCCCCCAAACATATTATTCGGACAGTTACTAGCTGGTAGCTGACAAAACTGATTCTCCTGCTTCATTTAGAAAAATTAAAATTGGCATCATTCTTATGACTTTCAAAATAGATCAGTAGTAATGTTAACATGAATAAATCAACTGGAAAGATGTTTTTAAATCTTGATCAGCCAAAGAGATATATTTACCTGCTTTAAAGGCAGATAGCTGACTTTTCTACTTCCATTAACTGTTGCCAAATCTCATAAATGTAAACAGAGAATAAATCCTCTCAATCACTGAATATGAATATTCTCCTGGGAAAATCCAGCTGGCATCCAACTTGATTTATGTCCTTTAAAAAAAGCATTTGTTTTATAAGCCTAGGGTGAGCCTTAAAATATAAGTTCACGTGTAAAAAATATTATGGCTCAGGACCTGTTTCAGAAAAACATTACATCCTCTTCTCAGCTTCCAGCCATTCCCCATGCTGAGAGAAAAGGCACATGAACTCAGGGTCACGACATCGGCTCGGAGGAATCTGTTAAACTTGGGTATTGAAACAATGACCTCTAGCACCATAACCCCTTTTCAGGCTGCTACTATGGCTCCTAATCTTTGCACTGAATTAGAAGTCAGGGCCTCAACACTGGTGGGATCTGAGCCTATGTGACTTTTCCACAGCCGGAAAAAAGAATCTAAAGCCTTCTGACTTTTTTGCTGCTTCCCATCTGTGTCACTTCAGGTGACAATACTTCCCCAGCCTGTATTTCATAAATGCTCCTAACATCCATCTTCTAACATGTAACACCAAATATTCCATACCTGTCTTTAATGAGTAATCACCAATTTTTAATAAATGTAGCATTACTGGCAAATTCAGGCCAACTGTGAAACCCACTGCTCTCCTAGTCATAGAGTATTTCCTAAGTGTGAGAGGGACACTGTGTCTTACAGCCACTCATTACTCTTCGATTTCTTTCCTCATTTTAGATGTCCTAATGGAATAAATATAGAAATGCACATCTTTTAGATAGATAGGTAGATAGAGAGAGAGAGAGAAGAGAGAGAGTCAAGCCATATTATTAAGCAAAGGTCAGAAACAGGAATGTTCTTTAGCTGGGGAAGCTGGAGATCTGTGAGCTCATAGTGGTGGGAGTGAGTGAGGTCATGCTAAGAAAGGTTTGAGGGGAACAGTGAAAAATAAACTGATAACTTCTCTGTGTTTTGCATTTATGCCTGATTATTTGGTCAAATAATTTATTCCCAAACTTGAAAATTTTCTGTATGCAAACATACCAACACACACACACACACATGAAATACACACTTGTTCAGTTTATATGAATGGCCCATGCCATTTTATTTTTGGTCTTGGGAAATTGAGAGAACATTGCTAAGTCCATTCTCAGTTCTACTCTGTAGAGGCCCAAACTAAAATTACGACTGAAAAGCAAATGCGGTGACCTTTAAAGGAATTGAGAAGAAGCTATTTCCCGTACATTACTGAATGCTATATTTTAAAGGTTCTAACCTTATTTGCTACAAGAGTATAATATCAAGAAAACCTTGTGAGTGAAGGTTCTGTATTCATCACATAGCCCAAGTCACTTACAGAAGATGGGGAAAGTTATTACTTTCTCCCTTGTAGACATTAAAGTTCAGCTCCCTTTTCTGTAGTGTTTTGCAGCATTAAATAAGGTTCAGGGATCACTCTAAGAATTACAGGCTTCTCAACAAAAATATAGGTTCCTGCAAGCAGCCATAGATGCATCATCAAACAGGGAGAGCAATTTGTGAGATATGCATGTGCTACACAGCTCATATGAGCTAAGGGAACTGGGTACTGCTGTCTGATATTGACACAGCATAAACTGTATTGAACAAAGTAGTCTTTTATGAGAGTTATAAGAGAACTTGATTTACAAGATACAGTTTAAAAGTAAAAGATAGGACAACAAGGGACAGATCAAGCTCTTGCCATGCCACCCATAAGCCTGCAGTTTAATTGCATCAAGTAACAAGTGGTGTGGGATGGTGTGTTTGTGCAGTGCTTTATTTAGTGTCTGTCAGTCAACAGAGACTTTGTGTTTTGATGCTTAAAAGGTCACAAAGTGAAATGTTAACTTTGCTTTATTTATTATTATTATTTATTGATTTATATTGTACCTTTCATATGCATAATGGTACTCTACACCAAATAAATCAAGGAGCATAAAACCTTCATTACAGCAAATAAGAATGAGAACAGACAGAACCAGAAATGCCAGTAAAATGCAAAAGTGGTTGGTAAACAAGTGTGGAGTTTATCTGATTGTCTGGAATTTGCTGTATGGGTTGTTGTGGTGTCAAATATCTCACCAGCTAAGTTCCAATAAGAAAATACAACGTATCAGGTAACAGACAAATGAAAGAGGTGGGAAATGCAAATACTTCGAACCAGTTACAATGCTGCTTACAAAATGGAATACAAATTGAGTCAGGAAACAACATTATGAAAATATGTAGGATCTGAAATTCCTTAAAAATCACTGTAATATTTATAATCAAGAAATACCTAATACAAAGACAGTCTGCTACCACTCAGATCTCATTTCTGCTATCCAAGTCCCTGGCCCTGTAAGCTATAGAACGGGCTTTGCCATGAGCTTGCAATTAAACACATAGTTTATTGAACCATTGCTAGATATTATGTGTGAAAATGAAAAAAATATGAAGAAAAGCTCCAAATATACTGCACGAATTATTTTTTTTACAATTCATTTTTGGCCATCCAAAATCACCTCCATTTGTTTCAGTAGAACAGGATTGTGACCTTAAAGAGCTTAAAGAGTTACAGGCCCTGGCTGTGCTTTAAAGCAGTACAGGAAATCACAGGCACAGATATGGTGCTTGACCTTTAGTGGTGCAATGAAACCACTAAAATATATGTTAGGCTGCAAAATGCTGAGATCTTCTACCGTGAAACAAAACAGATATTGATTTTTCCTATACACCTTTTAGTAGGACAGTAAGTCAAACAGTTGGTGCCAGATGATTCTGGTTTGTTGAGATACCACGCAATGTGTTCTGTAAAAGTCAAGAGGAGTGAGGTTTTAGTGCTTTTGCAGCTTGGTTTTCTGAATTAAATTAACCAAAACTGAGAGTTAAATAAATGTGTCAGCAATGTCTCCTTATACCTTACACAAAGCGAAGTTCTGTAGAAAGTCAGGTTCAATACGTGAGGGGGTGAAACTTTGCTGAAAGGATACAAGGCAATGTTTGAGTGAACACGGCTGGATTTCTGAGTTAACCACTAGGCAGAAACCAAAGGAAGACTTACAAAGATCCCTGTCTAGTGGAGGAGACTATGCCTCATCAAAAAAACGATTGCAAAATTAACCACATATGAGTCTGGAAAAACTTAAGGATTTGGGCATCAATAGTTTTTTCAGTTATTTAAACTAGCTTACCCTGAAATGGAAGTACAGCAACATATACTTGACCCTTTAAGAACAAATGCTTCTCAAGAAGCTTTTAGATGTAAGACCCGATGGCAACAAACTAATAATAATTTCATATAACATGTATGTTTCTGCATTTCTGCACCCCTGAACACGGCATGGATTTTTACAGAGAGATATATGAGCAAGGACAGATTAGTTTTTGTGACTTTGGATATTAGTCTGCAAAGCTGCTTCTCCCACCTCATGGCAGGCCCAAGAGGCTGAAGGTACACAGTATGCTATAGTGTATCCTTTATGCTCTGCTGCTGCATGACTCTACTTCAAATGCAAAGATCTCAGTGACTTTACTACCAGGTGCAGTGGAAATGCATGTGAGATCACAGAGGCCTCAATTTAAACAGCAGGAACTATCAGATTAAAACTGGTTTTCAATCTATCCATAGAGCTCTATACATTTTAAAATTTGTAATGAAAATCCACCCACAATAGCTCTCCTATTCTTAGTGACCCTTCATAGGTCACTACATGGTCTAAGGGTGCTTGTGTACTCAGTGCAGGAGTCTGGGACCAGTCACTGTTTCTCTGCATGTGTTTTGGCACCAGTGAGAGAGGCCAAGTGTTCTCCAAAGGCATATTGATCCAGCTCCAAACTAAGCTACCCACACTGCCCACTTGGAATGCCAAAGCACCAGGCAGAGAGAAGATCCTTAACTGAGATACTCCAGTCTGTTTTGTAAAAGTACCTACAGCCCTGTTGCCTTCAAGTCCTTGAGCTGCTACTTCTTCTCCACTTCAAGTTGAAGTTTTCAGGACTGCCAGGCCTGTGCTATCAGACAAGTGGGGACTCCTGTTCTCTGAACAACGGGAGCAACATCGGCATTGGTGACCCAACCTTGCCATCCTTGCATGGGCAAAATCTAGTCCTATAGCCATACCAATGCTGTCTGAGTTTCAATCCAAGCAGAAAGGCCACACACAAAAACAAGAACAGAAGTCTGCAGCTGACTGCAACAGGAATTCGTGCACAGCAAGCACAGAAAGTCAGCACTGCTGAACATTATTAGTAACTGCAGCTGGGTTCCACTCAGCTAAATCTGCCTCATCTACAAATGACCACCAGAACATGAAAAAAACAGAGGAATTGCCATACCTTAAGTGAAAAAATATGATTGAATAAATCCCAAGCATAAGACTTTGTGCCTAATTAGTTAAATCCCCTTAAGACGTTAAAAAAAATAGCTAAAAAGGCTCTCGGTAATTTGTAATAAGATGCTTAGATAATGTGCTCACTATCAAGGGAAGTTTTCAGTTTCACTGTACTCCATTTTTTAACATCTTGGCAAAGACCTTTTTCTCCCTCTCATGCCGAAGACCTCCCATTGACACTGTAACTTTAGCCTGGGAGCAGCTGGTGACTATTTCTGATGAATGGCAGGTGAGAGAGCTTTTCATGCCAAACAACATGCACGCAAAACTGAATTCTCCATCCTCATTTCCTTCATTTAGCAGCTTTAAAGAAGCCTAAGACAAGGCAGTTTGGGAAAGTTAAGTGCTCACCTTACACAAGCAGACTTTACAAGGGAGCAGAAGCAAAGAGGGAAAGAGCTGTGGGAAGGAGCCGTCTGTCCTTTGGCTTGGCAACAGTATATTCCTGCCCTACACAGAACTCTAGCAAGGCCAATATAGGCCGGAAGGGTACCTGAGCAAATAGATGAAAAGAAGTATCTTTTGGAGCTGACCCAGAATGAAATGGTTTTCCTTCATAACATAAAAAAGCAAAATCAGTTGAAAGGACTAATTAAAATATTACCATTTCTCTCCATGTCTGCTTTTCTAATTTTGATTCTATTTTGGCCTTTTAAATACTTAATATATTACATTTATATGTATTTTGGACTTGAGACTTTATTTCACAGTCAGAAATTTAAAAGACAGCGATTTTACAGCAATTTTTGGAATAGTTTTATTTCTTTTCAACTATTTCAACTGTAGCCCACTCTCTCTACCAGCATGAAATGTGTGAGAGAACTTGTGTCAAACTTCATATCCAAACCTTTCATCAGTGGGTAGATTTAAAGCGTGGAAGTTTAAAGTGCAGCTGAATAATATTGTAAAGATGCTAATCAAAGATGCCTCTGCTGACAGTGGTTGTCATGGACTTTTTAGCACACTGTGACTAGAATCTGTTCTGCAGAATGAAATGTTTTGATGGGCTGTCTGAGGACTGACTGCTCAGTCTATCATTTCAGGTACACCAAAGTTCCTCCTGATTTCTGTCCATGAAGAATTGCAAACACCAAAAATGCTGAGTAGCCTCAGTTGACTCAGATGTTACAGAAATCAAGGGCATTTTGAAACAACCAGGACTGCCATCCCTTCCTCCCCTCCTTTTTCTTTAAGTTCATCAAAATAAATTTTTACATTGCTTCAGCTTTTCTTTTTGTGCCAAGTTCCAGCAATGAACCTGCTTTATTAAACTGACATTTTGCAAGTAGTTAGTCCTGAAAAATGACTAAGCCCTTTTGGTATTAAAAATCATCCTGGAGGCAGCTGAAATATTAAATGAAACAAACAAAAAAAAAAAGCTAACAGCAGGAAATCTGATTAATTTCTCTTTTTTCACAGAGCAATGCTGATGAAGCAAGATAGTGATTTTATTCATCAATGAGGTAATTTATTTGGCAAAAATAGAAACTACCTGAATCTGGGCTGAAAATCTAAACCATGCTTTAGCTGAAGTTCAGAAATATTATGTAAGTTCACTTGAATTGTGTTTTCATATCCCACTCTCATAATGACAGACTGGCATCCATACTAAATTAGGAGCAGCCAAGAGGTGGATGGGAAACCTGAAGAACAGCAAGAACAGCACAGACCTGAAGCAAAGGGGGTAATTCATTTGGAAGGAGATGTTTTCTGAGAAGTCAACATTCCAACTTAGTTACCTGGCAGTTTGGAGCAATTAGATTGGATATTTGAAACTGCAGCAGAGTTACCAGTCACATGAATTAATGTTATTACTCTCTCTTTAGTTAACTAAGCTTACCCTGAGAAGCAAAGTTTTTAAGGAAATTTGGGAGTGGGATTTAAAAAGGGATTTTCAAAGCAAATATTAGGTATGTAGAGTATAAGGATATATACCACCTTATTACATTTGTAGGAAGACTGGATAGTGCATGCAGATTCACTTAAACAGTATGAAGATTTTTCTTCCCTATCCTTTCTGCAATTTTATGAAAAAAGTGTGTAGTCACACACTCAAAGCAGTCAGGTACTCCACATACCCTGCACATATGGCAGTGAGCTTTCTTAACTAAATACACCACATTGAACTGTATGCACTTCACTGAAGTGCCTAAATCAGGTGGGCAATTCCAAAAAACAATTCATTGAACCCAAAAGTCAAGCTGCCACCCTCTGTTTATCTCTACTGATCCTAGAGGGAGGCTACAGAACTTAAAATCTTACTTAAAACCTTATTTAAATGCTTGTATTTTCAAGTGATGAAAGCAGGCTTTACGTGCCTATTATTTTGTTGATTCAAATGCAAATCTGTTTTGGCAAAAACTCCTACTGCCATGAATTTTTGTGAATTGTAAAAATTTCAGAATATTAGTTCATCTGATAATGGGTAAACTCTTGCTAGTTACCACAAGACTTTGATTTTGTTTCTGTAGCAAAAAAAGGCTAGATTTTTCATTATGTTTCTTTCCAATGTGCTTGAAGGAGAAGTTGCAAGTGTTATTGGCTGCCTAATAAAGTTAAGTGCCTGCTCTGAGCAGAAATACATCAGGCAGGGACTAGCTTGCATTTCATTCTCAGGACAGAAAGAACATGATGGTTGTGAACTGAAAATGAGATTATATCAAACGGAACAAAAACTAGATGTGGTCACAAACCAACCAATTCAGAGCTTTCCTGCAAGGCTACTATTACTACAGATGACTCTTTCACCTTATAAACTGTGTTTTCATTATGTTTCTGATAAAGGTACATTTGGAAAAGGACTGTTTCCTTGCCCTTTGAGAGGATTTTATTTACCAGTTGGGTTGTGCAGCACCCTCACATGAATTTCACCAATGAGCAGATCTAATACAGAAAGCTGCAGGACAATACACTGAAGTCATGTATGTGCCTTTTGCTCTTTATATCGTAGAAATTAATCCAAACAAAACTAAACAAAATCTAACCTTCTCCACTCTGCAGTCTGACACATCCCCAAATCCTTAATGTCTCCAAGTGCCTAGCCTAGTCTAGTTTCTATAACACCATCATACTTTGCAGTCCCTGTCCACATCCGAGAACGTACGCTAATCTGGGAACTCTTGATTTAATACATGTTGCCACACTGCCCTTGACCTCAGAGGGACTTTGAAGTTTTCTGGCTCAAGATGAAAGTTACAGTATGTGTGGCAGGGCTGGGCTGTAGAGTAAGAAAGAATTGCTAACTCAACAACTTGTTAAAACACACATTTCCAGGACTTTTTTTATTATTTATTTTTTTAAGACTAATAAACACACCATTTCCAAGATTTCAGTCCTCATGTTCAGATTGATTAGATGAGAGATGAATTTGAACAGACAGATAGATTAAATCAAGAGTTATGGGTAAATTATTTCCAGTCCTCCAAATCTGGCCTGATGGTATCCATTTCCTAGTTCTCCTTAAGGATTTCTGCTGGAGTGTAGCCTATAAAGCTTCCATCCTGGTGCACATCATCAGGTTATGAGTGGCAATTAGATGCGATCTGAAGATACCTTCCTGAAGAGGGCTTTATTCTTTGGAAGCCATAATAGGAGACCAGATTCAGAATGTACTTGTTGGCACTGTTACTGTTCCAAAAGAATAAAGAACTTGCACAGGCTTTTGATATAGTGTGACCAAATCTCTGTGAAAAGCAAGAGGGATGAAACTCCTTGGGATTATTGTTTGCCTCCCTGTCATATGTTCATGCTGTTCGGACCCAAAGCAGACATCTGTTGGACAGCTTAGTCATGTTGTAAAAAGGCCAGATGTAATTAAAGTACGTACTCGTTTCTTGCCAGTCAAAAGGACCTGAAAAGAGAGCTCCCAACCAGAACACCAGATCTGGTGTTCAGTTTTCTCTTTCTCATAAAGGATCACATTTTCATGAGCAGAAGACTCATTCTTCAAATTGCTGCATAGGCAGACAAGCAGGCCTTTAGCAGCAATAAATCCTTGCAGATGTCTTTTTGGACCTCTGAAAAGGTACTGCATTTTCTTACCAGCAAAAAGCAGGATCGGCTCTTGGTATGTCTCTGTGCCTGGAGAATACTAAATTTACAAAGACGAATAAGGAGACAGGAATGCCTTTATTATATAAGATCCATGGAAGAATGAGGTGTCATCCTTGACACTGAATATCTAATACTGAATGAATAGTATCATAGATGGGTTTGGATTGAAAGGAACATTAAAGTTTATCTCATTCCAACCCCCTGCCATGGGCAGGTATTCCTTGCACTAGACCAGGTTGTTCAACCAACCTGGCCTTGAACACTTCCAGGGATGAGGCATCCACAGCTTCTCTAGACTATATGTTCCAGTGCCTCACCACCCGCACAGTCAAGAATTTCTTCCTAATATCTAGTCTAAACCTGCCCTTTTTTCAGGTTAAAGCCACTCCCCCTTGTCCTGTCAGTCACTCCATGCTGTTGTCAAAAGCCCCTTTACAGTACGCTCATAGCCCCTTTAAGCACTGGAAGGGGCTCTAAGGTCTCCCTGGAGCGTTCTCCAGGCTGGACAACCCCAGCTCTCTCAGTTTTCACAGGAGAGGTGCTCTGACTTTAGACAAAGAGGAGTCAAGTAGTCACATGCAAAAAAAGAATTAAGATAATCTTGTGAAACAAGAACTTGTAAGGGTTAAAACAAACAAACAAATAAACAGCATAATCTGGTTTATTTATGTCCCCTACATTTTACCCCTACATGCTGTAGGGATAACTCAACATCTGAGAGATTCAGGTCAGACACTAGCAACAAGTTTCTAATTCTAAGAGTGCAGAATTGAATTAGATTGGCTGGGAAAAAGAGCACATGATAAAATTTTCAGCACTAGGCATTTGTAAGAACAAGTTCAACAAGCATCTGTACAGTAAGATTAAATCAACCCTGCTCTGGGCAGAGTACTAGATGAGTTGATCTAGTCATTTGGGTGACTTTTACCCCAAAGATCCTAAACTCTATGTTGAATCAAAACACTTGTTTTGCCTGTACCTCCTGGTTCTGTGACAATTGCAAACCCTTTTCCAGATAATTAGTATCTTAGGATTACAACAAAAGGAATGCAGCATTACCAGCAGATTTTAACACCCTTTAAGTAACAAAACACTGCTAAATTGACAAGTAAGAGAAATAGAATTCCATCTTAAGGACTCCCCTAGCAAACAGAAAAGCTCAGCAAACTTCAAGTTAAGCAAAATCATTTAGCCATCTTGCTGAAATGTTTTATGATTTATGGTATTGAGACACAGGAAACACCATGAAAAGGAGCAGTGCACATGCTTCCTCCCATCCTCAGTTAGCGAATTGGTTTTTAAACTACTAGTATTTACTGTGATGATGTTTTAGAAATACTTCACTAAAACAGATCCACACTGTCACAAGTTTACAAAGTATTTGCAAAATGTATTTTCAGCACCTGAAGTACTTGAAAACATATGGGCTATTAGTAGGATTCTCCACATTGTGATGGTGGTGTCACTCCTTTGAATTAAGCATCAGGACTAAACCCATCCTTTTGTGGGATCCAAGAAAGTACTGAGTGCAGGTTAACACCTCCAGTACCTTTTTTTTTTCACAATTTATTTCTGAAACACTGTTCTCAACATGTGCCTGGTCAAAACTCCTTATTGCTGGAAATCTCTTCTAACTAACTATTTTACCTAATGTTTCCTATTAATTAGCTGTAGGCAGCTTCCTGTTTAGGACCTTACATGGACCTGAGTTGTTTTTCGAGGCTCTGCATTGACCGGGTGAAGGAGACACAGATCAAATTCAGGCCACCTGCATATGGCTGCTTTCTGCTGGGTCACTCACATTCATATAATTACAGAGGTAAAGGCCCTTTCACAGACACACACGCATTCAGTGATTTTGGAGAGAAGTCCTACCCATGTAAGTGGATTGAATGATATGCTTTAAATTACAAGCAGGACCAGCTACTGGTGGCTTCCTTTTACTGTTCCTGCTGAATGGCTCTGTTCACCATACAAGTGCTGACAGATTGTTTGATGAAATTTTCAAGTTCAAGAGATGAACAAAAGCAAATATTAAACCAAAAGAAAAGGAACTATTTTCATGCTTCATACTTCAAAAAGTGGTACTTCTGTTTCCTTCTTCCCACTTGCTCAATCACTGTTAATATGCCTTAGGTCATTCAGAGGTGGTTAAACAACCTTGAAGTGCTAGTGAACTGATCCAAAAAGTAATTTTTCACACCTAATTAATATGAATGCTTAAGAAGGGGAGAGTTTTTTTACTTTGGATTATTAAAAGCAGATGTGTTGGATCAGAGATGGACTTAGAGTCACTGCGGGTGGACACACTGCATCCATGTGAGCCATCAAAAACTCCAGTATGTTAAGTTTAGGCTGCTTATCAGAGCTGCCTATAGCCAGCAGAGAGGGATAACTATCTTTAGTGTATGATTCAGCCCATCCTAAAATAACTGCCAAGGACAATACAGGTTTATCATTCTATGGAAGTGATCATTTTTGTCCCACCAGCTATAGAGAGAGCCTATATCATTAGGTCAAAGACAATTAATTCCTAGGTGTTTAATTTCTATTAAATGAGGAAAATCTCCCCAGAAACTCAAAAGTCAGCCTCAAATTGAAGTCAATTTTTTGAATAGGATCTCTTCTTTTTTCTTTCAAGGCTGCCAGACTAATCTTGCACTAACATTTCTTCCATAAGACATCTTATGTTACAGGTCCAGAAACTGAACAGCCAATCAAAATATTTTTGGTTTTTTTTCAGCTCGTCCAAAAAAATTGCTGGATGCCTCTGACAAATTTTTATTTTTATTGTTTCCTAGTTTTAGGAAGGGAGAGATAAGCCACATAAGTATCCAAAATTTATCTAGATCAACTCCTGAGTTGTTTCAGGCTCAACCACCAAATTAGCTGATAATTAAGCTTTAACACTGCTACCAAGCTATATTGTGACACCAAACATGCTGCTGTCTATTTACATATCCTTGCTTTCTTCCATTATAAAGTTATAAAGTGATATTTCTTTTTTTTTTTTACAAAGGGGCTATTTAATTGCTTAGGTTTTGGTGGTTTTCTCTTCCAGTTTGTCTTATTTTGTCATACAGCATATTCAGTATAATATTTTGAAATCACCAAATTTCTCACTGACCAAACCTATTATGTTTGTACTTTCTAGTAGCATATGTGCTTTCCTATGGTACATTTCTATCATCTGGTTTAGGCCAAGAATTGTCATCTAGACAGGCATCTCTGAATTCAGAATTCCACATAAACTGTAGGAAGAAACAACAGATCTAAAGGGGTAGTTACAATTAAGTGGCAAATTTCATACTTTGTCAGACTAATGGAAGAAGAAAACACAAAGTCATTCTCATTGCTCTAGGTGGCCTTTTTGCTGCCATCTAACAAATGTTAACAGTACAGCACAAGGCATTTTGCTAAGAGCTGCAATTTCAAGCTTTAGAACTCAGAAACCCTTGTGACATTTTAGAGATTTGTGCTTTGAAAACTGATTTTTGCATTTTATTTGCCTGAATGCAGGGTGATGAAAGATCTGGTAATGTCTCCATGGCCTCAGTCTACCACATTTCACAGCAAAATTCATCCGCTCTGCATTTTCATGGTAGACAAAGAACCAAAAATTCTTATGGGCTTTATTACACCATGATAGAAATGTAGATTTGGGTATAGGATTTAAGATCTTATATAGCTTATAAACAAAACACATATTATTCTTTCATAAGACTAAAGTTTTTAGCCAATCCTCATATTCTTTTTAGGCTTGGTTTCATCTCACAGCCCTTTTTATTCAGTCCCTTCGCAGCTATGACTGCAAATTTTGGAAACAATGGTAACCTGTACTAAATACAGCACAGTATGTGATCTTAATAAAAGAACTAAGAAATCCATCACCATCTCCTTAAGCTTTTATTCTGCATTCAGGCTCTTAATCCTGGCATACCTGAGGCTTCTCTAAATGCTTCTCCAAAACATCGGAATATTTCCAAGAATAAGTCTCCATTCTTCCCCCACCCTGGCACACTACAGCAGCCCGATTCCTCTCTAGTGTACATAGGACAATCTGGTAAGTCAGTTTCTAAATCAATTAGATCAGCCATAAAATATGCCAGTTTCTCAGCTACAAACTGGATACAATTGCTTTACTGAAAAGTGTTATATAGACAAATATTTCAAATCAGATATCAAAGGCTCAGCTACTTGTCTTATGGAAACAAGTCTTGTCATTCCCATTTCTCAAAACTAGTTCCATCCAAAAATAGTCTAGGAATCAATAATTCTTCCTGAAATACACTACAGAAGGCCATTTTGATTTATACATTATCATCATTATTTATTCTGAAGGAAATTAAAATATGGACAAGCAATTAGCACTGAGACACACAACACTGAAGCAAGGGAAAGACCTAAGCCCTGTTTAGTCCATAGGCTAATCTTTAACTAATTGGTTGCACTCCTTCAGTTAAATCTCATAGAAAAGCTTTAAACACTGAGGCAGACAATCCCATTTTAATAGGTAAAAAAAATCTTCTGAACTTTGTAGTTCATTTATTGCCAGCTTACAAAACTTTTGGATTTGCATACATCCAAAATCTATGGTCACTTGGTTCTCCTGTAAACACACAGAAGTCAGAATTGTTTCTAATCTCATTCTCTACACTCTTTCCATAACAGAAAGTGAGAGCTTTCTGAGGATAGTTCATTCCATCCTACAAAAAGTGTTGAAGGATGAATGCACCTTCTGGCACTTCTTATTTTTTTCCATTAGCTGAGGAGTGAACAGGCACTTCCACAGAGCAGACTTGGACACACAGTTTTAAAAGGCTCAAGTCCAGTAAAACAAGCCTGTGCAAATCTAGGAGAATGAGCCTACGTTCTCAAGAAATGGTCTCACTCACCAAGTTGAATATAAATCCTTCATGTAATTCTACAAAGAAAAAGAAATCATGACATCAGATTCAAGGGTCACATTTCAAGGACAGTGAGGAATTTCTGGAAATGCTAGAGAAAGGAACACTTGCTCTGTGTGTGTGATTTAGTGACTTAAATTTGTTTCCACTTTGAAAAATGCCTCATCTATCTTCTTGCCTGTCATATTAAAAACCCCTTACTCCACAAACCTTGAAACAGGTAGGTTGCTCAGGCTTGCTCTTATCACTATCTGGAGTAGCAAGGAGAAAAGATTATTTGATTCCATGCTGATAAATGTAATGAAAGAAGAGATGACAGCAGAGAATTTCATTGTTGGCTTCCCAAATGGTTCCTGCTACTTTACAAAAAAAACAAGACTTATATGTGTGGTAAGGCCCTCTCACTACCACTGTGCAGAGTATCTGTGTTAAGATTGATATCTGAGGGATGGGCAGTTTCATAGAATCACAGAATGGTTTGGGTTGGAATGGACCTTAAAGCCCATCTTGTTCCAACCCCCTCCCTACCATAGGCAGGGACACCTTCCACTATCCCAGGTTGCTCAGAGCCCCATCCATCCTTGAACACTTTCATCGGTGGGGTATCCACAGCTTCTCTGGACAACCTGTGCCAGGGCCTTACCACACTTACAGGGAAGAATTTCTTCTGAATATCCAATCTAAACCTACTCTAAAAGTTTAGGTTACCTTCTGCAGGTTAGGGACTACAGAAATCCTGAATCAGAGTTAAGTGTTCAGACTGAATTTAAGAGTAACCAGAACTATATATTATCCACCAAAAAATGGCCTCCTAGAAATTATTTTGGTTCTGAACACTGAGTTGTAGGAGTTACAAAATCTGGTCTCCATCCTTGCAAAGTACCTCGAAAGGCATAGTACAGAATGTTTAGGAGTATATTTTGTTTGCAGTCAGCCTAGAGATATGGAATGAATTGGTTTCTGGCGTATGCAAAGTAGCTTCATACAGAATTTAAAGTAATGAGAAACATGAATCTCAGTATAAATGAATTTGTGCATATCTAGAGCTGTTCCTGGTATGTGACAAATATGCATCACTCACATTTACTTCAAGGAGTGAAAATATACCTTTCCATCATAGTAAAATTTTTTTGTACTGCCCTAGAAGAAGTACTCATCTTTCACTAGCTATGTAAAAATAAAAAGAAATTACTCCATCAGTAATTTATATTGATCAATTTCAAATATATACTCAAGTGCAAGACCTATAATCTTACATACCTCAACACAGAAAGAGGAGCTAAAAAGTTTCACCTTTTACACAGAAACTAATTTCTTTAGAGTGCAAATACTCTGATAAAACAGAGTATTTCTCACCAGATGGCTTCTTTTAAAATGAAGTGTTTAAAAACCGGAAGTACCATATGAAAAAAAACATTAAAATAACCCATACAGAGGTGACCTCAGTTTCAGCTCCATAATGAAGTACATGTTCAATATTGCTGCCCAAGATTAATGGATTTATTCTATTATGCATACAGTCTACAGAGAGAGAATTAGGCAGCCTTAACTATCATTTCTCCAGCTTTTAGACCCATGTGGTCCATGAAATCTTCTCTAAGTCAGTCAATTCCAATCACATAAAAATTTCAATTCTTATATATCTATTTATAATATTTTTTGAAAACTTTTTTCTCTTGTTCCCAAAGAACTACCTCAGTGGTGACCCCTGATTTCTGCAGTGGGGTTGTGTCTTTCCTAGCCCTTGTGATACCTTCACGCTGTGTGCTCAGAGATACCTTCATGAGAGCATCATGAAGAGAACGGCCCAGAACAAAATATTTCATATCCACAAGGTAGATATAATCCATACCTTAGCAACCTCCAACCTGCCTTCTCCCTTCTTCCACCTGCGCAGGCTACTCTCACATGTGAATTCTGACCCCACACACTGCTGACCTGCTCTGAGGCCATCCCTGCCTACTCCACTGCCTTTGCAGCACATTCTAGGATTTAGCCCAAACATTGGATAGATTGGGGCACAGGAGAAAAGACGAACCCAATAACTGGGTTTTGTTCCTTAAATCCGCATTCACTCCCATCCTCATTGCCTACCACAGAGGAGTAGCTACAGAATCCCAGGGTTATACAGTACAGGAAGGCAGCACAGCCTAGACCCATCACTTAATGTATGCACACATGAAACACCAGAGCTCTGCAAAGCTTAAAGCATTTTGTATAAACCACTAAATATTCCGCCCATCTCCCCATCTACCATCCTCTGCCCATTCCAGCCACAGGTTGCTGCTGGCTTTTTTCAATGATTTAACTCCAAGCATTTAAAAGAAAGAACATTTCAATATGTTCTTCTGACAGATAAGAAATTACCTGGATATCAGGAGCTATTGAATTCAGCTTTAATAGTATCAATAAACATTTCTGATTAAATTATGAAATTGATTTTATAATTTTGACCATTATGTTTTTACATCAATATCATCATATGACAGCAAATGTAGTTACCGCTTCCTTATTGATCTTAGACATAGCACTCCAAAGTACTCATTTGACTATATTACAAAATCAAACTTGATTTCCTACAGTACTGTAGTAACTTTTGGTCATGTCTTGATATGAAGAACCAATAACAAATGTATTTTCAAGTTATGAAAAGATATGCTTTGTTCTCAGAAGCCAATGCACAGTTCTGCTGCCTGTGTTTAGCAGTTTCAAGGCAAGTTTCAGTGCCACGGCGCTATCTGCCCGGCTAGCCACGTTGACCAAGCGCCGAGCACCCGCCCGCACGGGTTGGAGAGGGTGACGGAGCCGCTCGCAGGGGCGCGAGGGAGAGTTGGCGGAACTCCAGCTCGGGTCCACCTAACTCACCGACGGTTCCGTCGCGCGGAGGAGGTAGGAATGAGGCCGGGAGACTTCTTCGGAGTTGAACAGAACTTTACTGAAATGCGGGTGGGCACAAAGAAGAAGACGGAACAATGCCCGTGCCATGGTATTTTCTACTCCCACGACATGGGAGGGGAAAGCACATAAAAACCAGTGGGATAACCGAAACGGGGCGTTACAGAGGTGGGCGACAGGGTACAGAGCCAATGGTAACAGGGGAAGGCAGAGGAGGGGGGAACATGGGCTAATGAGGGACTGAGTAACAGAGAACTTTCTAGAGGGGAAACCAAATACAGGGGAGAAAGGGAGAGGAGATGACAGTGGCTGCATACCCTGCACAGCCCTCTGGGTACTGCTCTTGGGCTCTGGGGATATCAGACCAATGCACCTGCTGGTTCCATAGGTATTGATGGCCAGGGACGGCCAGGGCACACTGCAACATTTCAGGACTTAGGGATGTTGTTCTTCTTTTATGTCAAATAATAATCGCTCTTGTTCCTCTTGATGAGCCATCTATCAGGTTTCTTGTGAGTAATCTAAACACTATTTATTAACGAGAAGGAACAAAGTGCTATTTATAATGCTCATTCAAGCAATCCAACAAAAACTCAGAGTTTCTGTAGCTTAGGAGCATTACTCTTGATCTCACCCTCCCCTCTGTCAGGATAATAGCTGTGTGTTGGGCCACTCCATCTCCCCATAAGGTTTAATGTTCTGTTAAGAGAATGCATAATTCAAAAGGACCACTGTTGCTCTGATACATGCATAATAGTAAATCAAAGGTGTAATGTGCTGGATATTTATGTCTCAGGGTTAAGAACAAGTCTGATCAGATTAAAGAAATTTCAGTACTGGGCTTTTTGGCTGCTGTAAATTTCCACAGGCCCTCCCATGTCTGAACCTTTCTAGGCTGAAAAACTGTGAGGCATCTTCACTGATATAAACTGCCTTCATGGAAGAGGAGCAGTTAGTTGAGACCTCAAGCTGTTTTTTCAGATTGCACTTTTGTAATGAATCTGTGGGTCTGCTGGTATGTTACCCAAAGGTGTCTTTTCCAAACAGTCAGTCATGTTTCTTCCTCTCTAATCATAGGGGCATCTGTTTCCAAATGTAACTAGTCCCTTTGGGTTTTGTGGGCTGAGGGAAAGGGGTGGGAGGGGTCAGCTGGAACTTATGCTCTTATCCCTCTTGCAAGATTATTCCCCAATATTCATGATTCCCTAATATTCATGAAAATATTTAAGCCACTGACAAGTATTTTGCTTCACAAGCCTGTGGAGAACTCGATACACTCTTGTTTGTCTCCAGATAAACTATTCCCTGAAACAAGACATCAGCAAAACATGGGATCTTGTTTCACTTTGCTTTGATTAAAAAAAAAAAAAAAATATAATTGGTAAGCTGCTCAAAAAATATTCGCAATTTAATGCCTGTGGGAATGAGTGATTTATATAATGCTGGTTAAATCAGTCACAGCACAGACAGGCAATGCACTGACTCCATGCAGTAACTCTGGGCCCTGTAAGTGTTGCTGTACCAAAGCCAGAACACGCTATACACCACACCTTACACTATGGTCTGCTGGTGGCACGTGGCTATCACTATTTTGTTCATTTGTTTTACGCCAATGTTCCTGTGGTTTTCTATCTAACCCTGTACAAAATTTCATTATATATTTCAGCAGAAAATGCCTCAGTAGGTCATCCATCAGAATTGGAGTATGACAAACCAGGGATTGGGGCACACTGGGGTTTGCTGCCCCTCGTGACAGATTTGTGTCTGGCCTTTCAGCTTTGAGCCCTTTTGCCAGAACAGGTTCTCCAAATCTTTAGAACACAAAGTCTCTCATTTGTCTGACATTGGCTCAGAAATCCCTTTTTTGCTTTCCATCACTGATTACCCTTCCAAAACTACACCCTTACCTTGCAACAGCTCTGACTTCACTCAGGGTTCTGCTTGAAAGTGTAAAAGTACCATATATCTGCTAGACACTTTGGACTGGAAACAAGGCGATAGCTCTGCTGGAGTCAATAAAGCTTGTTGATTTATCATCTGTTCAGGATGTAGCCTCGGCTGCAGGTCCATACGTCTTTACTGAGCCACCTGCATCCTGCACTGGAGCTCTTAGGTCAACACCCTAACACCCGAAATCTCCTTGAGGACTCCTGATCTTATACAAGGCAGTGAGAAGTTTAAATTTCCCAGAACAGTTCAGCAAAAGGGGATTAGGTTGCTCAAGGTACAAACAGCAATTCAACAGCAATGTCACTGCAAGTGAAGGAAAGCACTGGACTATACAGAAATGAAGAAAAATACCTCTGAAGCATCTATGGTGGCTTTTCAGCCTTCTTTGGGAATTATAAAAAAACAAGTGAGTGCTTCCCACTAACTTCTGAAACACTTTGTCTTATGTAGGCTCTTTGAAAGGTGCTCCTTTTAAAATTAGCATATTTATTCTTACAAGTAGTTACACTGATAAAACATGGAAGTGTGGGTATCCTTGCTCTACAGAAGCAATCAGCTGGGGTGCCATGAGTCATCTCACCTCATCTTAGCTAACTAAAAGCTCACAGCATCTCATCTCATCTCAGGTAGTTATATGTGCTCCAACTGTTAGAGAAATTTCTTCAGAACATAAATCATCCTGTACTCAAGGGACTGCATTAGCAGGATGAATCACTGAAGAAAGAAGGAATTTCCGTGACTGACTTAAATTAAAAGCTATTCTCTAGAGAGGTAAAATCAAGAGAAATAATAATTTTCCTAATCTCACCAAAAAAAATAGCTTGCAGCAGAATAAAAGGCAAGAATTTTTCTCTTAAGTCTCACATTGATACCTGAACCATCATAACATTTATTCCTTGCTGGGCTGCCACCCTGCTTTGGCAGCTACTCAGCATTTATCACCAAGGGAATGATTCCATGGGCTCTCTGGGCAAAGTGATAAAATTGGCAATTTCAACTCAAATCTGGGTTCTGAGCTCTGATCATAATTCACCACTCCATTTTCAAACCAGTTTTTCCTCAAAAAGTGCCAAAAGAACTCGCTGCCTCCTTGGTACTTTACAGACCTCTCTTCTTGGGCCAGAAGCAGCTCATATTGCCACTAGCCACAGTTTATCAAATCACAGATTAAATATTTCCATCCGCAGACTCCATTTCCCTCATTTCGGCAGTCTTCCCAAGCACATGACTAAGTAATCACATAACTAAGGAACAGAAAATATATTTTGGGATAGACTGGGCACAAGCTCTAAATACTTCAATTTCCAGGACCTACAAACAGAAGCTTCATTATTGTGCTTTCACCACTACACCTCTGATGCTCAAGTAAGGAAACAAAAAATCTGACGTTCTCTTTTTGGGTTAGCTGAGGTTAAACAGGTGTTTTTGGTAAGGATTGCAGTTACATTTTGATTACACTAGCCCACATTCTTACATCACATAATGCAATATGATATACCCAAATGAATCCTTCGGTGCCAAACTGGGGCCCCCAGCTTGATGTTGTTCTAATCATGTTTTTCATTAGTCCTTGTGACCTCTGCAAAGCATCACCAACCAAATACAGGCTCTCACAGCTAAGTGTTGGATTTTCTTTTGAGGGTATTTTTTCTATCTCCTTTTTACTTCTCAGTGATGCAAAGCAAAAGAGAAAAAGGAGTTTTCAAATTCAACTGTGATTATTAAGTCTGAGATTTGTCTGAACAAAAATACATCTAAGGAACAAGTTTATTGCAGTTGGATGGTGTGTCTTGTCTGGTAACCTGATCTAGTCTCCAAAAGGAAAACTCTAAACATCTTTAGAGGGCTTTGGACCCAGCCTCTGCTACAGGAATGCAAGTGTGAGGCAATGTATGCTGCTTTATAAAGAACTAATATTGAAGAGGAGGCTGAAGGGAGAGGCCAATTATTGATCTCATCCTGGAGTCACTCCACAGACTTCAAATATGGCCAAATTCTGTCTCCAACCACACCCTGGCAACCTCATTTCCTTTATTAGGGTTGCAATGGCTGTATCTGGGGGGAGAATTTGACCTAGGGGACCTCATTCTTTCCTGGCTGTAGGCCATCACCTCAGGAACTGGGGCTCTCCGCGGCTTTGGACTCAAGAGGAGTCAGAGATTTCTGTGAAATTACATTAGGGATGCTGGTGGTCACTGGAGTCTCCTTATGTTTCGTGCAGAGAAATAACATTTGACTAGAAAATAGAAGTATGAAGTAGAGTGTGAACTGGAGAGATTTCAACTTGGAGAAGCTTCACTGGCAATATGTGGAACAGCACAGCTACTATGCAGCTTGCCTGCTTTTTAGCTCTGTAGGTGGATTTTCACACACTCTGGAAAGCATTTGACAGATGTTCATTATTATGCACAGCAATAACTGGTGTGTATTAAAATGAGCTGCTCAAGAGGGGAGGAGAGAAACTATGCACCTGTTTATGCACCTTCCCATCTACTGCTGTTTCTTTGCTGAAAAATAACTATTAGTTTATGCTCATTTGCATAAAAGGAAAAGACTTTGAAGAAGATTTTTCTCCGGCAGCAAGGGCAGCTGAAGTCCATTTCAGGCACTCAGTCTATCTTCCAGGTACCCACTTTCAAATTCACCTCTGAATTACACTGCGACCACTTGGAGGTACCAGGCCAATGGCCAAGGTACATCAGATGCATTTTCTGCAGCCTGCCCACTCCTGTCCTACCACTTGATAAGTCCCAGCAGACCTCTTCTAGTATTTCCTTCATAATGTCCTATTTTTCCCTGACAAAGGGCTATTACATATAGTAGCCTTTTCCTTCCTCAGTCTTTTTCAGATTCCCAACTCATCTTAGACTGCTTCAGAGTCACCCTTTTCATCACTCTTTCTCATTTCAGCATGCAATGTCTGAAGTGAAGCCCAAGCCACTGAGAAACCAGCAGGAGTTTACCATTAATTTTCACGCTCTCTAGATTTCTCCTTTGCCATCTATATTTTGAGGAGGTAGCAAGAGGAAGAAGTTCTGTCCCACCTCTGACATCAATGATAGAAGATAATGAGTTCCCTCTGAGAACTCCAGGCTTCTGTGCAGGCCTGCTTGTGCCGTACAGAGGCACTGCAGGAGTACACACAGACCCCTTCAGAATGACTGGGGGAAGGAGGAGTGGCTGCATTCCTGTCTCTTGAACCCTGGCAGCTGCTCTAATCAAGGCCATGGCAGAAACCCATGCTGTTGCTGGATGACGGTTTGCAACTTCCCTGCCTTCCAGCCTTTTCCAGAAGATTGCCCAGGGCTCAGAAAGGTGCCTAGACCCATGGAAAAATGATCAACAGACAAACCAGGTGAAGCAGGATGGAAAACCAGTCAGCAGCCTCAGACTAACTAAGTATTTTAGGACTATTTAAGAGCTAAGGGTGGTTTCAGGAAACAGATTTGCTGTGGTAAAGGCAAAGCAAAAAATAGGCTGCGCTTCCTACCTCTATAGCAACAAGAGATTGTGAATCCTTCAGCCGTCCTGTGCACTGTCCTGTGCCCTGATGTCTGGACAACCCTCTGTCCAGCAGACTGGCACAGATGCTGTGATGTAGATGGGCAGACAGAATTCAAAACTTGGCCCATCAGTAAGCTACACAACCCATAAACACAGTGGAAAATTTGTTTGTATGTAGGTTTCTCATATTTCCTTAATCTTCTCTTTCTCGGCCATATGAACCAGAGATGGGCAAGGAAGGAAATCCCACATCAGCAGCTTGAACACAAGCCTCTAATATCAGTAAGACTATTTAAGAAGTAAGGCTTAGGAAGGGTGTCAGAATAAGACTCCATCTGGATTTATTACTTCATACTGTTTCCAGATACTTTTCTATTTCATCCACAACAGATTATTCCTGACACTTTTAGAGGGCCCCTGGCCCATTTGCTTATTGATCTGATCTTTACTAGCAATGAAACTAGAAGTCTTTGCTTACTCAACTTCCGGAGAGTTAAGAGGATACCCTTTTATAATATTGACTGAAATTGTTTCTTGGCTAAAATATTCTCTCATCAGTGTTTTTCATGTGTTCGGCAACATCTGCAGGATGTGGAAAGAACAGAAACAAACCAGATGTTGCAAAAGGTAGTGACACTGAGAAACATAATTATTACAATATCTTGTTCCATTTTTTTGGTCCATCTTATGCCTTCATACATCAATAACTTTTACTGCCGAAACAGTGACTGGCTCATCTAAGTTCTCTCTAAACAGATTTACAATCATTTGTAAAAATTGACATATACCTCCCATTAAAGCCAAATTTCCTTTAGCAATTTCAGAGGAAAATAGATTAAGGGAATGTGGATATTTATCTCCGCCATCAACATTTATTCATTTAGGTAATTATCACTTCATTATGCTGTGAAAGAGAGCATGCAGGGAAATTCACCACTGATGAACCAACCGCCACAGAAGTCCTCCACCTCTCATGTGAGTTTGGGGTGCCAGCTCATGCCCTCGCGAAGCATTTGTCACAGTGATATGACAAGGGCCAGGAGTCCAAAAAGGGTACAAAGGGAATCTCCTCTGCCGTGCAACTGAAAAAGTGCAGCCTGATCCAACAGCGCCCCCAAAAGCAAACCCAGAGAACTGGACACACCAACACTCTTCCAGCCTACAGACCCAGCTTGCATCTGCTCCACAAACTTGCTGTTTACTTTGAAAGCTGTTTACTCCATAAGAAGAAGGGAAAAATAAAATAAAAATTAAAAATATTTTTTTAAAAATCTGTTCAGTCTCACAAATGCCTGCTACAGTGCAAAAATCAGGAGGGTCTGTTAGATTGGGAACATTTTCCAGTTATTTTAACTCAGACTTCAGGAATTTCGTAGGGGGATCAGAAGACCTGCAAGCCCTGCCAGATTCTGAGGGAACAAAGTATAACTAGATTAATATATAAATCTTATTAACTAAAATGTAGCTGAATACAGTCATTTGTTATCAAAGTCTCTCGATTGTTTAACAAATTGCAACATTTTGGTCTCATGGGCTCCCTGCCAAGTTGAGGCCTAATTAAGGTGGTTGGAAATGAATAGTGTTCTAATTAGTTTAATTACAATATGATGAATTATCAAACTAATTTTTAAAAACAATGTGCAATTAGCCTTTTAGCATTCAACCCACATTTTCCAAAACAGGAAATGAAGCGGAACATGCTTGTTTTTATCAGGAGACTGGAAGCTGAACCACCCCAACACAGGAGATGCTGAGGATGCAGTCAGACATGCTGCTCCCCTCCTCCTTTCACCCCACTTCAGGCTTTGAACATTGATTCCAACACCTTTGGCCATATCTGTGGGAAAGCAGGTTGCTCAGTCCAAGGATAGACCAATTCTACTTTTCGTGTTCTCAACCCAGAGTTTTCCCTGTTCCTCCCCTTAATCCTTCCCTTCATTGGGGTTGCATAGAAAATTCCAAGTTGTTACATGCATGGTCATACTGACTTGCTGAGTTTTTTTGATTCTTAATTTCTAAGCAATGAACAATCAAACTCCTTTGCCCACAAACCATTAAGGTGTACAAGCTCCTACCTACAGCACATAGGGGAGCATTGTGGCTGTAACCACTTAGTCTGTGCCATATAATACCAACTGCACAAAAAGCATTTTCCATTTTCTGAGTATGTTTCTTTTATATTTATCCCCCTTAGGCTATTTTCTGCCTCTGGCTACCAATCCCACTGTGCCACTCCCTGACGCAGGAAACCTTTCCACAAATACACTTGCACCTGTATAACCTCAGTAATGTTGCACCCTTGGAAGTGAAAGCACCATCTGGTCCTACTGTAGAGAGGTTCATTACTGAAGGAGTGGCCAAAGGTCATCACCTTTCATTAGCACTGCCAGGTATATAAGCAGAGTTTGGCTCAATTACAGCATACCTCACTGCTAAGCAATAGTAGAGGAGGAATTAAAAATATAGGCACCATTGAATGGAAGGAAGGAGCAAAGAAGTTCCCTTTAATGACATGAATCCTTTAACAAATAATCAGGTTAAAAATGATCCACTTGGTATTTTGATGAAAATGGATTTTCTCATCCTGTGAACCAGAAAGAAAATGTGGCAGTAAAATAGCTTTCGGCATGACTTAATTATCCCCAGAAAGACTCAGGAGCCTGCTCCAGTAAAGCACTTAAATGCATGCCGAACTTTAAGCACATGGGCATTCTCAAGGGACTATTCATATATCTAGAGATAAGCATGTGCTTAAGTGCTTTGGCAAGACACAGATCAAATTGAAGTTTCTCATCAGGGCCTGGAGTCACAGCTAACACATCTGGCAAGCGTGACAAGCACTTGAGATGGCCTGTCCACCTGGGTGCTTATAAAGTCCCCATTGTCCAGCCTATCTAAGTGTTTCCCAATAAATGAAAATAATCAATCACCATTTCCTTGCTTTCTGACTGGCGTGTAGGAAGAGAATTTAAATAGGTACGTGTATCTGTAGATTAAATCAGTTTACTAGAGGGAACCAAAACAAGGAGATGAAGTTGCCATATGTTTCTGCTTGTGCTGAAGCTAGTGGTCATGCTTGTTTTTCCTGGAAATTTGTTCCACAAGCTTAGTCTGGATATTGCCAGAGCCTTCATTTATTTGTCAGCAGTGGCAAGGATCCAGTAGATGAGGCTCTTGCAAGAAAAAAGGACTGCAGGGAGCACTGGCCTCTCAAGTAACTATGTTCAAACATACCAAAGAGTTGAACTCTCAAAGAAAGTGTCCATCCAAAAGCCACAGGACTTGGTGATGTTTTTTGGCAGAACACATGGCTAAGGTCCTGCATCCAAAATCTAGGCATGGTTGCTCAAACAGGCTGCTGGGGTCTTGCTGCTGCCCCCCCTCTTAGTCAGTCACAGCTACATGCATCCAGCACCATGGAGGCGCCCAGGTTAGAGACTGCTGCTCAGTCCAAAGGCCAGTGCTTTCAATACAGAGGATACAGAATAAACAGTTTTCTGAAGAATCCCTCTCATCTTTTATCTAATTCTTAAGTAGGCAGCTGGCTGTGTACCTTCCTACCAGCTTCCCCAGATAATTTTTGCAAGACTGCAGCTGTAGGGAGAACTGCTTCTTATAGGGCCCTAAAAGCAGCCTTCTGGCTTGAGGAGGATGGGGAGGCTGCAGCCAGGCTGGGTCTGTCTGTTCAGTATCAGCGATGCATTCGGTGAGGTGAGCACTTGAAACAGGTGCATTGCCAGCCATGCAAGCTTATAAAAGTTAAAAAAACCCCAATAACCAAAAAAGAAAAAAGATCACTTCTGGCAAGAAAAGGTTAATAGAAACAGTAGGTATAAAGATAACTTGAACCCGTCATTAAAGAAATTCAGTTATTTAGTCAATTTTACTTATTTACAGGCTAGAAGATTAATGAGCTCAAATACAAACTGAGACAGTAATTAGGTTTCAAAAACATACTATAACACAATCAATCATTGCTTGGGAGTATAATGACATTAGGGTAGAGCCCTCTTTCAGCTGAAGTTATTAGCATGTGATTGGTGAAGACTGGACTTGAAGAGAGAGTCTACCCCAGGGTCCTGTAATAAAATGAAAGAGGAATCTTAAATAAGGAGAAACTATGTCTTTGACCCTTTGTCCTTTGCCTGTAGATGTAGAGATACTGTATTCGGGATTTAGGGCTCTGTAACAGGACTTTAGGGAATGATGGCATTTCAAAAGACAGTTGGTATTTTACTTTAAACAAGACTTTACTTGAGACCTAATACGACACAGGCAGTATGTATATGTCCTCTAATCCGGTCTTCGATGCTATTAGCAGCTCCTTCTGAGGCATTTCACATCTCTTCTCAAAGTCTTTGCAAACACATCAACTTAGAGAAAGAATACCAAATGTCACAGAATACAAAGTGGGAGAAAGGGTGAAAAATATAAGGAAAGAAAAAATTTGTACAAAAGCAAATTTCTCAGTTATTGTTGCTAAAGCATTTTACTTTTGCTGAGGAATCACATAAATGGTTTTTATATATTCTCTTTATGAGGAATCTGGGTAAATGTTCCTGAAATCCAGCATCAGTTGTGTTCACAAAGAAAGAGACAGTGTGGCTTTTAAGTCCAATTTCAAAGTCAGGTTTTTATGCATTCATCAGCTGAATCCAGCTCCCACAGAAATCAGTGGTAATTCTCCCACTGATCTGAATAAGAGAAAAGTTACAACAGTGTGTATAATTTTTCCAATTCCACCTAAGTAGCTAAAAGCAGACACTTCAAGCAAAGGTTTTTAGGAGGCCATGGTATTTACTCACATTCTCTAAAATGTCCTTGAAAATCATATTCCAAAACAATGTTTGAGCAGCTAAATAGAAGTAGCCTAATTTTCAGAGATACCAAGTACTCCCAGATTTCAATAATTTCAGTATTCATCAGGCGTTAAAATCATACTACATCCTTTCACATACCTATATGCAGGGTTAATTACCTCAGTGACAAAGTCTGAAAAATGTCAGCCTTTACCCCCACATACATTTCTCATGGTATCCAAGTAAATACACACTTCCACAAATAACTTATGCATCGCCACCGCATCTGAAACGAAATCTTCATAATTTCCTTCACCTCAAGGGCTCAGTGGCACATCCCCTGCATTTTGCTACCATGATAATTCTCTACAGACATTTAGTTGCTATTATTTATTCACTGTGGTATTCTCAGCTATCCCAATTCCCTAATGAACAATTGAAATGGATTGCAATAAGGACGTGACACACAGGAATAAGAAGCTGAAATGTATTTCCCAGCTTCAGCCTTCTAACCTGAGGGAAGGTTATGATAGTTGACATGACTGAGGTCAACAGCAATCGGTTCTAGTGGTTACTGTCACGTACTCAGAATACTTTTGACAGCATTTCAGAGCAATTCTAGTGGCTGATAAATCAAATGCAGAAGAACCTTAACTCAAAATGTACTGTAAATAATCTCAAAATGCAGGGGGGAAAAAATACAAAAGCAAAACTACATTTCTAATCAAGAGTGTGAAAACATAACAACATGCACCTCAAGTCAATACAATCAATCCTGGTAACAAGAGCAGTCAATGCAATTACATTTTATGAAATCAAGTATCCTTCTACTATGAAAACTGAGAAAGGAAGGAAATGAATGAACATCCTCCTCTCTAGCAGCATATGACAATTACAATTTCATCAATGTGGTGGTTTGAACCTGAGTTGATGGACAGTCGTTTAGACCAATAACGCTTCTTGAAATTTACATATTTAAACCGTGTGGAGGCGCGGGAACTCTCTCTTGCTTGCAGCTTTTGGACAGGTAGCTGGGCTGCCAGCTGGGCCCGGCGGGCCAGGCTGGGCCTGGCCGCTGGTCCCTTCAGCGCGGCTTAACAAGATCGTGGTCGCTCAGCTGAACATCTCAGCCGCTCCTGCTCTGTAGAGCAGCCCCGCGGGTCTGTGTGGGCCAGGATAGCCCCTTCTCTCTGCTGCCCGGCCGCTCATGTGACCAACAGAGACAGATAAGTTCCAGCTGCAGGCCCGGGTGAGAGTAACTCCTCCAACGCTGTAAGTTCTCCAGAAGAAATGAAACCCACAGACGTCAATCCTCTCGCAGGTCAGAGGAAAGGGAAAGGCAAAGGCACATAAATAGACACCATGATAGTGACACCAAAGTCAGCGAAGAAGAAAGAGCTGAAGCCCAGAGGCAGGAGACAGAGGAGATGCTTTAAATTTAAAAGCTGAAATTCTTTTGTAAAGCTATGGTGATGGACTATGATACTTCAGAGAACCCCTTGTAATTTCATAAGCATGGGGGGTGGAGCGTTCAAATTAGCCACGAGCAAAGGTGCCTGTGCTGGAATAAGTAAATGTTGAAGTAGCCATGATCCAATGAGCAGCCTGAACAGAGAGAGATAGTGATGAAGCGAAGACCCTTGCTCCCAGGGAAGAAGAAGACCTCTGTTCCTAGAGATGAAGATGATCCCAGAGACAGATGAAGAGAACCTTTGTTTTTGAACAGCTCATCCTTAAAATAATCAGTTCATCAGCTAAAATACCTCATCAGCTAAAATTGAACCCTCGAAAACAGCTGTGGGGAAAGCTGTAAGTCGAGAGAAGGGACTTTGACATGGCAAGTAGAGAACCATTTCCCGGGCAGCTATCTTGCTGTGATACTGAAGCCACGAGAAGACTGTTTCTTGTGGAGAACCCCTCTAGCATGGGCAAAAGAGACTCCTCTCCCTAAGTGAACTGATGAAAGACTGTTATAGAGGTGGTAAACTGACTGAAATAATCCCAAGTTTGTGTCTTCATGTTGTAACTGGGAGGAGGGAGGAGGATGGGGGGAAGAGAAGTGTTCTGATGATTTAGTCTGACCCTTCTTATTCCTTTTTCTTTTAATTCTGTTAATAAACTTCTTTATATTCTTTTAAGTTTAGAGCCTGCTTTGCATTTCCTCCTAATTCTTATCTCACAGAAGGTAAGAAATGCGAACAAACCCACTACACTTAATTGGTGTTTCTGCCCGGTTTTGAACTGAACCCACTACAACCAAACACAGCTAAACAAGAATCAGAATAAGTGTAGGATCTGGAAACCTTGGCAAAGGAGCCAGTACCATGTAAAAATATTTGGCTCGATGGACAAGATTTTACCTGGCTGTCCTTCTGACCCTGTACATGTAACCTAATTTTCATCCACTGATAGAAAAATGTAGTCCTTCCAATAACATTTTTCTAAATTTAAGCTGCTCAATCTTCTTTTTTTCTTCCCCCCATGACAGAAATACAAATGTGATATAATGACATTAAATCAAACCGTATGATAACAACTGCCCAGGTACGAGAACTTGTGAGCTATCTTTTACCTTTCCATCTAAATTTAGATCATAAAAAAGCCTGAATGGAAAACATGACTGTGTTATTTACCCATCTGAGAATTCTTTCCTGTTGACCAAAAGAAAATGCAAGGCATTTTCAAAAATCAAATAATGCCTCCAGTTATCTGGTATAAGAATTGATAACATGTTCATCTTCCCATCTTTTCCCCTTCCCTTCCCACAGAAATCAGCACATGCCCTGCCCATGGAAAGCCTGAAGCATAAGGATCTCAATTCAGTAAGTTCCCAGGTGGGAATTTTAGATTTCCCATTAATTAGGCTCCATGCCCAGAATGAAATGATGCCTTTCTTATAAAAATATTACTGCTGACCTGAGCCCTGTGAAAGAAACTGAATGAAGAGAAGCAAGATAAGAGCAGGCAAAGAAGTCTTTGTGATGACCCTCCTTAATCAAGATGATAGTTTTAGGATGGAGAATATTTAATGATCTTGTGACAGATGTTTGAAGCTGGACTACCCAAAAGGAAAGTATAGTGGTCACAAAGCATGAGGTTAGAGATCTGCACCACATAAGCGTGGGTATCTAGCTGTGGGTATTAAGCCCTTTACCTACCTCCAGGGAAGCCTTTTCTGTCCAGAAAGAACACAAGAACTTTGGCTGCCAGACAGGGTACCTGAGGAAGACGCACACCAGCAGCACACACAGCTCACCCTCCAAGAATACGTTGCAATGTGTGTGCATGTCCAGTTGAAGGAGAAAACATGTTTTAGCAGGTCATATGTAGTATTTCCTGCCATCAGGCTTTGCACACACTTATCCCTATCACCTTCTCACCAGCATCTGTTTGGACATCTGTCCAGAATGCAAATGTCATTAATTTCATTCAGGGTTGCAAATTGGTTTTAGCCATAGCATCCTTATGCAACAGGCAGTTGATCATCGTTGCCTGTAAATGATGAAAGAGAATGACAGCCTTACAAAACTGAACCATGAATGACTACTTTGGTTTGTAGTATCCTAAGCAAAAATACTGCAAACATACTTCCAACAGATCATCTATTTCTCATTTAACTGGTACGAAAGAACTGCAGATACAAACAATTATTGATATTACATTATACACTTGCACATGGTAGAGAGAGAGTACAGTTTAGCTGCATTTTTCTTTTTCCTCTTACGGAAGCCATTTAATCTTAACACCCCTTTCTCCTGGCAGAGAAAACTGAAGTTAGTATTTCCTGATATTTCCATCTTAGTGACTACTCATCTGTCATTTTTTCATCACCAGTGTTTTACACATCTATGTCCAGCCTCAAGCAGTCTCACGATGACAAAAGTATTTGTGGATCTCTGATTTGTTACCTGCATACTTTCCTTGTAATATTTCCTCACCAGTTCTAAAGTGTCTCAGGAAATCTCTATGGGATTCCATGGATCAGATAACATGAAAGGGTCTGTAAATCTGACATATGTTGAATTGTGGACTACTATGACCAAAACAGTAATCCCTAGGCATCTTCTGGATCATTCATAAAGCTGCATATTCAGCCTTGAAGACAGTTAGGGCATGATCAAACTAAAATCATTGAGAAAGAAATTAAAGAAAGCAATTCTAAAGGTGAGAGAAGGAAACACAGAGTATGCCTTACCATCTTATTTAATATTTTTCAAAACAATAATAAGGATTTAGTAAAGCAAGTAGTTCTTAGAGAGAAACTATCTTCAATTTCTACATAGTTTAATGGCTTTCAAAATTAAGAATACTGCTCACCAATTAGGAACAAAAGAGAGTCACTAAGTAAGAACTTGCAAGTTCTTCAGCTTGGCAAGTGATGCTCAGTTAGACTTCCAGGAAAGCTGATGAGAAAGCTGGGCAGCACTGCATGATCAATGCAGCCCACATCACATGACGGGAATCTGAACAGCTCTAACACACCACCGCTACTGCTGTGGGGAGATACTGTGAATCCCTGTCACTGCTGCACAAGATTCTGACCCTGAAGAGAACTGGAACGAATGTGGATCTTCCCATCTTAACTCAGAGATTCTGGAAAAACACTAATATATGCATTCAATTAGAAAGAGTATTCCTCTTGGTCATCACTGATGTCTACTTCAGATTAAACGAACTATTTCTTACTACACAACCCAGCTGACTAGACCACAAATTAATACACCAAAAGAGCTGAAGGTACTCACCTTCAAGCAGGGAATAGTCACACTGGTGTAAGATCTGGGCTATAGTCTATATTACAGCCACTGCCAGCTTCCCTGGCTTTACAAAAAGAAGGTCCTAAACTGAACAGTCACAGGGACACAGCTAACGGCCAGGTTTACAAGACCAACTTGTACGAGTGGAAGTTCCAGCAACTTTTGGCAACTCAAATCTGTTGTGGTTGCTACAGCTGGGTTCAGCTTCACGGTCTCAACAAGACCTTCAAAAATGTTGAGGGTTTGAGACAGAGCCAAGTTTCTTGTCAGCGCTTCATACTTCAAGGCATTTGTATTTATAATTCCTGCTACTTAACACAACAGATTCTAGCATGACAACTCCTAGAAAACTTATGCTGGGGTCTTCATTTCCAGGATTTGTACCAGAGCTTAACTAAATTTGAAAGCATTTGTATGGCATCTCTGTTTAAACTGCTGGTTGATGTTTTATGTTTTAATGTTTTAAGTAAAGTTTATTATGACAAGCCAGTGAAAGTGCTTTTAGTAGGTCAATAAATCATGGACCTATCATATCACTGGGTGACAGCTATGCAAAGCATAGAAGGAAATTTGATATTATTCCAACAAAATAGCAACTACAGCTACTTGCAGCTTAGCTGCATAGTCACACCAGCCAGTTGATTGTGAATTGAAGAGGTAAATAATTATATTTTGTGGAAGGAAAACAAGCTCTTTGTAGGGTTTTATTTGTCTAATATTTTTTAAATGCTCTTGGGTGTGGGAATTATTATGTATTTAATCTAAAATGGTCCCCTGGATGCCCACCATGAAGTTTTTTCTATAATTACCCGGTGCCTAATGTGGAGAAGTGGGGAATGGGCTGGGGAAAAATACAAAGCAGCTGAAAAAAAAGAGGATAAATAAGATTTCTGAGAGGTTGAATTCAGTTTTGGCATCTCTTCAACCATATGGAAATTGAAGGGATGTTAAAAAAGTTCTAAGACAGGATGCACAGGACAAGGGTGGGAAGTTTCCCTTATTACTGTCAGGAGACTAAAATACAAAATAATCAAAACCCCTGTCAGGTCAGGGTGGGTGCCTAAACTTCAGCAGCAATGACCCAAATGAGTTCTGAAATTGTTTACACCTGATCAGACACATACAAAAACTCTTTTAGACAATAAGGCAGAGATTGAAGAAAAATTCTCAGGGATAAACTATTATTATTATTATTATTATTATTATTATTATTATTATTATTATTATTATTATTATCTTCTGCTCCAGAGTGCTTTGAGATGCCTGGTATAGCTTTTGAGAACAGCAGTGCTTGTTGCCTGGTGTAGAAGCACTCCATGTCCAAGCCTTGGGTCTGGACTCAAGGGCTGCAGCATAAGAGATGTTACATCACAGAAGGACTCATGGCTGGAAGACATCAGGCATGACCCAGGTTGAAACCAAGCACCTAGTTAAAATTACACTGGAGAATCTAATGCCATGTTTTCTTCAAATGTAAAGGGCAAAACCATGTGTGTTTATTCTGGATACCATTTCTTTTTTGACTGTAAATTAAGGGATTTAACACATATAAATCTTTCTGTGAGAGGACTGCTACACTTAAAACCTGATAAAATGCCCATGGCCATCAGGGATAACCAGTGAATCTGTTACACAGCACAATGGTATTTCACAAGCAATTTGGAAAATTTGAGAAAGCTTGGGAAAAGCATTTTAACCTGCTTTTGCCTTATCTCAGGATCTAAGCCTCTCAATCATTTGCACCTCCTCTAAGGTGAGAAATATACCGCAGTTTTAAAAGTGAATCAGAGTAGAAGGTATGATGCCTCTGTGAAGTAAGGCAAAAGATAACTACATATCAAATCTAGGTCTTTGAAGAAGATCCATTTGAGGTTGTAGAAGGTAGTGTGTGAATATGTTTGCCTGCAGCAGCAGGACCTTCTGGGGCAACACTCAAAATCAAAATGATATCTGCAAAGATGTGTCACCAGGATCTCACTTAGAATAACTTTGTTCCTAAAGGCTTGGCAGGCAGGTTACGTTGATTTTGGGGAATATTACATGGGTCACATGCAAACCCAAATCATCTAGGTACACTTGGGAAATATAGCCAGAGATGCTAGCTTAGCATACAGGGAGAAGTGGCAAGCTTAATCGAGGAGAGAATTGGAAAACTGGCTGCAGAAACTTCTCCTTTAACTGCCCCAGTTGAAAGGCTGGGTCACCGCACTGGCACTCCACAGACTTACACTGTGGTGTCAGATCTCAGCAACCTTGGACAGATCACTTTTTTCCTGTCTCTCTCTGGTCCCCTGGATAACCCTGCCCTTTGAAAGTATAAGTCCATAAGGGTGAACTATCATAAGCATTCAGTTTTAAAGTTATTGACTGTCTTGTGTGGAGAATAAGACTGTAACCCTGACAAGTCTTTTCATTCCAGTTGCATCTTCAGTCTTTCCTGTGGGTTCAGAGTCCTTCTCTTCCTGGTACTGCATACAAAAAAAAAGGGACATTTTTTGATCTTAAAAAGACTGTCTTGGTATGTGAGGCACAGAAGAAGATAATCTATTATCACACACCGTCCTTTACATTAAAGCACCATTCAAATGACTTGCAGATTGAGGTCTGAATGGAAAAACCGCTAAATAACAGTATCTGTAATGCAATGGGGTTTACAATTAATGACTGAGGAGAAAAATTAACCCTAAAAATTTATAAAAAATAATAGACGGATGATCTTAATTTTGTTTTACCAAGTATGAAAAAAGACAGGCAGAATGGCAAATAGGAAAACACAAACATACACTGCTAAACTCAAATAAGTAAATGTAGTACTGAAAAAGGTTCTTGCAGTGAATCCTATGATTCAGTGGGATTAATTATAATTAAGAAAACAACTTACGTAAAAAATTTCTGTATCAAATATGGAGTTCAGCAGTGGAGTGTAAAGATCAGAGGGCACAGTTAAAAATTTTAAGAAAGGCAAAGATGGAGAATTGAGCAGAGAAAGATCATAGCAGGGGTTAAGATAAATAAGACATTTTTAAAGTACATACAGAAGGAGAGGGCAGTGAAGGAGACAGAAGGGCCTCTTAAAAATGGCAAGAGTAATTTATTGACACAAGTAGTAACAGCATTGTTTAAGGGGAAAAAATTGAAATTAATTCTTCGCCTGAGTGTGCAGAGAGGAGAGGGGACAGATGCCAGAAAGAGACATAAATTTCCCAGAGGAGAAAGAGAAGTGCTTAAGGAAATCAAGATCATACTGGTGTTGGTGATCAAGAAAGTAGAATGTTGGAAAAATAAAAAAAATTTGCAAGAACAAACATGCATCCCAAAATCCAAGGGAGAGAGGAAGAAATACTGCAGATGCTTAGAACTTGGAAAGCACTTGGTGGGAAGCTGTATGTGCTGGGAGAAATCTGACACTGTTCTACCATATGGTTAAAGCTAAAATCAGGTTGTGGATGCCACCCAGCAAGCTGGTATTTTTGCTTCAAAGACCTTTTGGCAGTAAAGGGAGTTTTACTAGCAATAAAAAGGCCAGTCTTCTTTACTTCCTTCTTACATGCCTGGTTTCCTTTCCACCACCTGCTTTTTGCCAAGTCAGCCTGTGACAGAAAGGGCGCCTGTAAAGGAATGTTCCCAAGGAACACTTCTGAGGAGTGTGGCCACCACACTTCCCCACAGTGTATCTCAAATCCCCTGTTGCAGCTGCAGTACTTGGAACTGCTCCCAGTGTGTGTTCCTACCTTTGAACTACCTTTTAAGCAGATCGAGAAAACAGAAGCCTTACCAAAGACATAGAGAATCCATACTGAGTTGAAAAATCAGTGACCTTGGTCCATAAAAGCTACAGATCCTAAAGGACTTGGTCCCACACACACCAGTTCAGCTTTAAACATGTGACTCTTCCATCGATGCCACTGGAATTGCTCACGAACATCCATCTGAGTACACGTGTTTCTGCTCCAGTGAAGAAGCAGTAATTAAACTGGGCCTACAGCATGTGTATCACACAGATGGCAGTAGCAAACGGCAGTAGTGGGACTAATGTTGGAGGGAGATGGTGTCAATGATACTCACTTAAGCTAAAAAGTCAGGCCCTAAAAGAATTTGTGGGGAATTTGGCTACACTAAGAATAGACAGTACTTGGAGAAGCAATGGGGAAGCTGCTATTCGTAGAAGTTTAGAATGGCTCTTCTAAACTTAGTCTGCAAGTATTCAAAAGCGGTCAATACTGAAGGATATGCACAGATGCTACCAGGAACAAAAAATTGCTGAGTGATGAGCATGATCAGGCAAGGTGTTGAGTGCCAGTTCCTCACAGGAGCTCCACTGATCTTTACCAGTTGAAATCCAGCCTCTACTTGCTTCCTTCTACACCTAGCAACATGATTTCAGAGCTCTGAATCACGCAGAAACATTTTTTCACTATGCAAGATTATGCCCCTAGGGCCTAATCCCACTGACATCAAGGGCAGGCCTTTGAGCAGCTCCAGGGGTTGGTATGGGCTTCCAATGAACATATCCAGTCTCATCATCTACAGCACTTCCCAAATTACCCCTGAGTAACTGGCTTTACTTGCCTGGGGATGGCTTTGATAATACTCCCAAGTATTCCAGCATAAACTAAGGCCATGAAAGTAAAATGGGTTGATACCAAGTGCAATTGCATGCATCAGATATACAGAGTGCAGTTGTGGGGAGTACAACGGTGAGGATTCAGTGAAATGTCAGTGATCAGTGGCCAGGGGCTGTGCTCTTTGGGTGAAACTCTGCCCAGCTATCACTCGGCAACCTTTGCAGACAATTATAACACCCCTAAAATAAATAGAAGTGCAACTGAGAAATTTAGGACAAGACAGAAATAAGAGCAGAAGCTGCAACTCTTTGGAAGATTTATACTTTATGACCATTTCATGGCATGAGTTCAAGTGTAACCTCTCAGCTGGCAGCTGTCTTTATGCTGCTTTCTCCTTCCACCTGCCTAGTGAGAAAAGAGCCACCATCTCTGTGAGCATGGATAAATCTGTCATACTGACTTACACAATGAACTCTCTGGAGAAAGACTGAAATAGTCCAGAGAATAAATCTAGCCCTCAGAAACAGTAGTGAGGTTGTCCAAGTTGTCCAAGTATCTCCTTTTAACCCCTTTCGTGTGGACCTTAGTGACTATAATTATAACTGGCACTATCTGACATGCTGAAGCCAGGAATCCTCTGCAACGTGATGGGTGTCTTGCTCAGGACAAAGTCAAGAGTCAGACACAAAAAAAATCCAGGACAGGCCAAGGTTACAATCAGCAGCTCTCATCTGGCACAGCAGCCCTAGGCTTTAAAGCCTTACACAAGGACATCCAGGTGGGAAAAAATGGTTTTACAAGAGGAAAATGTCTTCGCAGAAGTTTTCAGATCACAAGGACAAAGCACTGATTTTGATCATTAGATTTTAAGGCCCAAAAAGTATTATTGGTTTAGATGGATTAGTGGGGTCCTTCCACTCCTCCTATCCTTCTGATGGGAATATGGCAGATATTAAACTGATGTTGAATATAACCCATGCCAGAAAGACATAATAAAATCCCTCTAAGGTAAAGCATCTTCATATGCTCCAGCAAAGTACTTTAACCAAACCAAATGGCTGGCTGTGGTGGGGCTTATGGTTTGCAAAAGAAGCTAATATTATTTTCAAATGAACGGTTTAAAAAAAAAGTATCAGGGAGTAATTTTTGCTCATGGTTAACATTAAGCATTTATATCCAAATAATTTATAAGAACTTTGGACTGTGATTCACCCATGTAGTATTAGGTGGTAAATTCTAATAATTCTGACAGGTAGTCAAAAAAATTGCCCATCACTGTAGCTTACTTTGGACACTGCCTACAGATGTGCTTGGACACCTTTCAAACATATTTACAACACCTATGACATCTGTTGAGCCACACAGAAATAGGACCTTAGCACAAAGGCAAGGAAACTACAGTATGGCCAGGACCAAAGCCAACACCACAAAATCCCCTTCAGGCAAGCCCATTATTCTCACCAGACATTAGTTTTATTCATGCAATTTCTTTCTCCTGTTCCTCTAGTTTTCATCTGATCTTAATACTATCTCATGAACAAGGAAGGTCAACCTAAGACTTCTGCAAAGTCACATTCAACTTCACCATAGCATGGTTTTGCTCTGGAGAAAGCAGTAAATGGTAGAACAAATGGGTGAAGAGAGGCTCCTGCATCCACCTTTTCTTCTGGAAAGGCTACTGTGTAGCAAGGATTATTTTATTTTCCTTCCAGGCCCTGAAGGGTGCACTGCAACTGGTCTATATTATTTTTGTCCCTCTATCATTTTCTTCCTCATCCCTGTTTTGTATAAGATTTAGAGTCAAGATTTAGACTCTGCAATTTTATCTTGAGTGTTCCTCAAACTTTATCACCCACATCAGACAGGGCTTTCTCCTATGGTGCTTAAGTTGTTTACACCCTTTTTCCCTGCAGTGCTTAGATTCCAGAGGTCTACAACATTTGCCATACCTTAACTAACAGAGGAAACTACTGTGCAAAAACACTTTTTGTCTGAAACTCATGAAATTACAAGGCTTTCGATTCTATTATGGCAATAACACTCAAACCTTCTGTTCTCTACATCTCCGTCATCAATAATATCAAGACTTTTCCCTCAGCCTTTATCCATATTCCTGCTTTGTACTTAGAACCTTCAAAGAACAGGGAGGCCTCTGAGGGGATGAAAAAGAGCACTGACCAAAGGAAGGCTCAGTTTCTGCAAGGGTTTTATTATAAAATTGAGTGCCAAACCAAATAATCAGAGGCACTTGGTAGGATTCACCTTCCAACTACTTGAAAGATGGGAAGCTTTTTTGCCATTGAGGCAGCCTGCAAGCAAGAATTAGACTGTGAACCTTCAGTGGGCTTTCCTAAAGGAAAAAAAAAACCCTACTTGTCAAGAACTTCTGTACAAGCGTTCCTGTCCAAGCACCACAATAACATTATGAACAACTGTGTGAAGAAATCATGCAATGTGCTACCCAGGCTGGTAAAGCCAGATGTTCAAAGGTGCTGAGTACCCTCAACTTCCCATGACCTGAAGGGAGCAGGGGGTACTTAGACACATTTATTACCTTGCAGAACTGGGCACTGAGAAAATCACCTTGTGTGTGTTTTTCTCTTAAAACATGCATTTCCACATTGCTTAATTATCTGATTCTGAAAGCATTTGGTTAGAAGCTGTGTGAGGCACATTCCAGTAACAGACATGGACTGCAGTCTCCAAGATTTAGTTCATAAAAGCACTGTGGCAATCGTAATATCCCACATACTGCTGACAGTACAGTAATGCAATGCAGCATAACTGCTGGCTGAGGTAATGATCAGGTGGCATGTGAAAGAGGGAAAGGAGGAGAGGGAGAGAAGGAGAACAAACTACTGGCCCACAGGGGGAAAATTGCTGCACCTTGTTGCTCTCAGGCCTTTCAATTCTACATTTCAGGTCTCATTCTTTTCTTCTCTTTTCTTACCTTCCCCCCCCCCCAATATGACTTGTATATTCACAGAGACTCACAGCTCAGTCAAGAGTTTATACCCCTGTAGCATTAGATACAATTACATGGCAAAAAACTGACACCACTTTTGTATAGATCTAAGGTGACAAAATTTCTGTAAGAATAGGTTTTTTATAGGACCTCCTAACTGACGGTCCTTCTTAGACTGCAAAAACCCATTTCTAAGCAGATCTGTCTTCAGGAATTTGATTTGCCGTTCTCCCTCTTTTGCACAAAAGGAGAGCCTCTGCCTTGTCTGAACAAAAGAAACCCTCTAAAAATGACAGAGAATGGGAGGAAAACAGGTAAGTCAACACACCAAATATCTTCACCAAAACAGCAATACAAACTGTCAAACCGGGTCTGAACACATCCCTGAAGATCTGAGTCCCTCAAGACCGTATCTAACTAAGCACAAAACTAACACCTTCAAGAAATTATTCTAATGAGCATGAATTTTCACAGATTAATCTATTTTTTTAAATTTTACTTGCTAGTGGCTAGATTCTAACCTGAACCACAATGATTTATACTCATGGTCTCCACTCCTGACCTTCTCCACACACTGTATGACAGTGCACAACCTGCTTGTATTACCAGCAAGGTTCCCTTCACTACACAGGTTGCTGTCCAGCCACCATGGTGGTGTCTGAAGTGATGGATTGAGAGAGCTCAGAGAGTCACAGCACATGCTGCTACAACTGTAGCAAGCTGTTTTCTTCTTCTTTGTCATTTATGTCTGGAAACGGGATATTATTGCTGGGCCTGAATGTGGAAACTTAAAAAAAAGTTCTAGGGAATAGCAATAAGAAATGTTGCTTGCTCAGCAAGATTTGGGAAGAAAGGAAATGATCTATTTTGCAAATTGAAATTATCCCCTTAATGAATCTGGCTCACTATTTCTAGTAAAAAAAAAAACCTCATGCTTTATTTTTGTAAAAAAAAAAAGTGTCAGCTGTCCAAAAGTACTGAACAGCTGTCCTGAAATAGCAGATTTTCCTGTATGTTTTTTTTATGATTCAGTCAATTCCATAATTTTGCAATGAGAATTGCAGACAGTTCTATTTTGCTTGCAAGAAATATGCACAGTATATCGTAACTTTCTATGATTAATGTATAAAAGCAGTCAGAACATATTTATACAATGGCTTGTAGAATTATAGAGATTGATCTTTGTTTCACTCTCAAACCAATGTCTAAGGAGCACTTTAATCTGCTACAGGTGAAAAGGTAATGCAAACACTTGTGTTTATTTAGGACAGTTATTGGGAATATTTCATGCCATATTTCAAATACAAATACTCTTTGGCTGTCTCCAAGTTAAGGAAATATAAAGTCATTAGTATATGGTTTTCTACAATCTATTGTAAATATTAAAATTACACAGGTCATTTGACCCAAATTGAGATTTCTGCCTAGTTTCTTCACGATCTTGGCTTCCAGGGGCCAGTGAGAGGAAGCAGTCTCCACCATGGCATCACAGTGCTGCAAATCCCACACCATAATGCAGTGGGAATGGTATTTCAGGACATTCTTGGCAAAGGCTTCAAACTCTCTAAAGACTGAGAGAGACTGTTGCCATCTGAGTCAGTGGAGAAGCCTCCTTTACCCTTCAAGACTAAACAATGTTTTTAAAGAAATGTTTTATGCAAATAGTTTTCTTGAATATTTTTTTCCCCTGATGTACAGGTTAAGATTCTCACCTCCTGTCAGCTGCATTACATTTTTGGCACTCACACAAGAACCCTTACTAAGCAGCCTCCAAGGAAGAGCTTATACATGCCAGCTACACTTAGTGTTCAGCAGGTCAGTTGAGAAGATTATTTTATGTAGGCTCAGACTCATTTTCATAGCAACAAAGGAAATATCCCACAAGGATCTAAGAGGCAAGGTGTCCCATACAAATCCACTCATTCTATAGAGCACCCATTCAGAAGGGCCACAATTTATTCCATCTATTACCTCTCAGGAGGTTTTTGTTCCTTCTGCAAGCTGAACTTCCAAGTCTAAAACTACCTAATGTAGCTCTTGCACTTTACATGCTAAGGCATTCATCTCCATCCCAAGTCCCTCAGACATTATTGTCTTAATTTTATTCATATTCTCAGACAAAATACTGGGTCACTGAACACTTCAACAATGAATGACAGGCTAAAACTCCAGCAGCAGCAAAGTGCTCATGCGCCAAGTAGCATTCTGATCCCAGACACTGTCTCCTACCCCCACCTAACCACACTATCTTTCAAAAATCCCCATCTGCTTAAACTCTTTCTCTGCTGAGTTTAGAAGCTTTCTACAATTGGTCTCTGTTCTGCAAAACCTGACATGGAGAAAGACTGGAAAGAAAAAAGAAACAAAACGAAACAGGAGAGATTAAAACAATCCCAAATATATTCTGGGTCAAACCGACACCTGATACAGAGACTACATCTTCACTGAAGCCTGTCAGGTGTTCACTTCCTGCCCTTCAAGGTGAGTTTGGCTCATGATACGGCCTGACATAATTTATTGCCTGAAGCCTAAAGTACCTTAGCTCAGCCTTGCAGTGATGAGGAAACTGCAGACAACTGTTGAGCTACTTTTCATTTTGAATACAAAAGTGGCCCAAGTAGTCAGTCTGTCGTGAACAGCAGTATATGAAGCCTTGTACATCTTTAGTCTAGGAGACTGAAAATATCAGACAGAAACTACTTCCAGTGGCACAGGGTTACTCTGAAAAGTGAACTCCAGTTATTCATTCAGATGACAGCTCTCCTCAGTCTAAGGGTAGTTATAAAAGAGCAGCCAGCTACTAATGCACTAAGGCTTGGGCAACTTGGTACAGTACCTGGCTCTGACAAGGACTCTGTGTGCAATTTACACTCATGAGAGTTACTATCAACTGCAGTACCTGAGTTAGGAGTGTATTAGGGGGATCCACATATATTTAACAAAGAGCGACAGGACTCCTGAGGTGGTCAGACTTTAGGAAAAAGCTACTTCTCTACCTCAATTGCAGCGCAGTTTTATTCCTAACTAGGACATAAATATGCCCACGCTTTTGCACAGCTCTTCCTCTTGCCCTCCTGTTGCTCCTTGGAATGTGGGGAAATGCCAACCATGCTTATTGCATCATCTGACATATGGGAGATTTGCATCTTGATGGAGTAAATGAGCAGTGATACTCATCTCTCTACAAAAAAAAGCAGTGATACTACATGTCTCTCTACTCACTGGGGGTGGATTAAATGTATAAATGTGGCATAGGGTTGTACAATCACCGAGACCAATTCAGTCTACGTTATCAATGACTTAAAAGATATGCTAACTGATGCTCGCTGGGTAATCTTGAGTAGCTCCTTTTGAACAGGTAAATATAACAGGAGATAATACCAGCTGGAATCCCTTTACTTCCTATTCCACATGACATTGTCTGTGCAGAGAGAACAGATATGTGGACATCCTTGAGACTTCTCATTCTTGGAAAGGTATTCCTGCTGCAAGAAGTGAGTGGGCTGGACAGACAGTACATGCTGAGGAGCTGATGGCATCGCATGGACAGTGCATGCTGAGTAGGCTGAGGACAAGGCTGAAGAGTGCATCCTGAGGAGCTGATGGAGTCACTGCCTCCAAAATAAAGTTGATTCACTGCTTTTCATCAACTCTAAACCCTCATGCTGAAACACAATAATAATAAAATTATAACAATAATTTTTTTGGAAATACCATTTAACACTCTTTCACATGGGATTCCTCACACAAGTTTCCACAGCACCACCCAACTTTGCCCTGGAACAGCACACTTCTAGGCACTCAAACACAGAGTTAGTATGCAGAGGGGTTACAGAGAACAAAGTCAGATTAAAATATCATTTCATCCCTTGGGTCTGCAAGCTACTGGCTGTGAATGTAAAGGAATTATCACACACAAGCTTACTTCTACAGGCCGCCTGGCAGGAATGCATTCCCCTTCAGTTAAAGATCTTTCACAGGGAGAAATAGAAATGTTCTGTTCCCTCAATATTTTTTCATTTCTTTTCAAGCATTTATACAAGTATTCAGGGGCTTAACCAGAAATGAAAGTAATTCATTTTAGGTTATGTGTATTAAGAGGCTTTGGGACTCTTCTACCTGTCTGACTTGCGTCAAAGATTTTGTTAGCTGACTTTTTTCTTACCTCTAACCAGTAAATCCCAGGACTGGATTATTCTGCCTACCCAAAAAAATTCTCTTTTTACATTGAGAAGCATTCAAAGCACTTGAAAATGTATGGGGTTCATTCAGCATATTTACCGAAGAATTTAGTTTAACTGCTTATAAACATCTGTTGCATTTTAGCTAATAATTGTAAATAACAGAAATACAATATAAAATTTAATGGCACGTGCACATGAGATGCCATCTCTTGAAAAAAGAAAAGAAGTTACATTTCTCTTACCCAGCACCTGATTGCTAAAAAAAAAGGGAAAAAAAAAGTACAACATAGTGCTTGGGGAAGCAGAGTTGATTAATGGACTAGCCTGTTAAACCATCTGCTCTTGAGGACCCAGCTCTGAATCCCAGTGCCCCCAGCTGGGTCAGCACTTTTTCTGGTGCTCAGAAGAGATATTAACTCAGACAGCCTTTGCTTTATGAAGGAAGAAACAGTTCATGGAATTTCATTTGCCTTAGGAAAACATAAATATCTTCCCAGATTCTGAGCATCAATGTTAGCAAAGTTTGGTTAAAAGGAAGTATTTGATCAGCATTGCCTACAAAAAAAGAAATCAGGTAATGCCACAACTCTAGAGGACTGAGTTCAAAATGTGCTTCTGGGAGCAGAGAATAATCTGATCATCCTTGGAGTGGAATGTCATAAAATTAAAAGGAGGAAAAAAAGGAACCTGGGGCTTCTCTGTAGCACGATGAATAAATGTGCTTCCTGACATTGTCTTTGATACGGTCCCTATCAGCTTGTCACTTGGACAAAAGGTAATGATGTCCAAGCAATAAATGCTGTAATAATGTTCTGAACCCTTTGAACTAGAGATCACAAAAGCTGAGGGCAGTCAAAATGCCTTATAAAGTTAACTAAGCACAAGAGTGGAGGCCAGAGACAGATGCTGTGAGCTGAATGTCAGATCAAGAGATGAGATCAACAAGGTGCTTTAAGAGGTATTTCCTGGTTAACTCAGGAATCTCCAGAAACCTTTGTAGTCTTTCTTCCAAGCCTTAACAGAACAGAGTGTGGGTTTTATAATGGACATGGGTATGCAAACACACATTCATTTGAACTCATCAGATCTCACTAGAACAGTTTTGGGGAGCTTCCCTCCCCAGTGTAATGTTTTGATTAGAATTATCATAAATGATAATGAATTAATGACACAATGAAATAAGAGCTTTCAGCTCCAAAAAAGTGGCATAACATTTGGTTTCTTGTCTCCAGTGCCAAGTCCTTTACGATACAGACATTACTAATAACTTCTTTTTTTTCACCCCTATAAAACTTACTAGCAATCACTTTCATCAATAGTAACATTTAATTACTAGTTCACTAGTATTTTTCACATGAGAAGTATATGGAAAATGAATGATAATTGTACAAAATACTGATCACTCAGACAGAGACATTAGCTTCACGTAAATGCAGCCTACGTAAAACTGTGACAATTCAAAGCTAGGCGCAACAAAAACACAGCAACTATAAGCAATGGTGGAACAACAAGTGTCCAGGATACTGAACCTTAAGTGTTGCCAGAAGATGAGAAAGACTTGAGAACCTGTGCCAGTGCAATTGCTAGCTGCAAAATCCTCAGCTAAGCAAGACATCTCCCTTTGGCTTCGAGTGCCAGTGCATTACTACAGCATTTCCTCCAGCAGCCACCTAGGAACAGGATTCCCAAGGTACCAGTGATGTTCTAGCAATTTTGACCACACTTGTTTTTCAAGTCCAGTTTCAACTTGGCGACTCTGGGCTATGTTTAATCTCTTACTGCAGATACCTCCTTTACATCATCACGATTACTTCAGTGCCCAGGCTGCAGAGGGAGCCAGGAATGTAGAAGATCAGGCAATCTGAATGACTTTTTTCTCTCACGGACATAAATACACACAATCTGTGTGTAAACAGATTATGATTTTCCATAGCCGTTACTGACCTGATGCCATACTGTACAATAGAGAAGGTGGAATGTAGATACATACACATGCAGATACACGTATGTGTTTGTGTTAACATGGTACATATGCCAGACAGATATTATGACTACTTGGTGGTAAGTAAGACAATATTGTCCCAGATGGGAAACACCAAAAGTGGCAATTTTTTTCAACTTGAATGCAGTCTTCAAGTAACTCTTGCTATGCCTTTCACAACACAGACAGAATCATGATCCAGTGTTTTCAGACTTCAGTGATTAGCCATATGTGTTTCACTGAATGTGCTGAGCCAGATACCACTGCCAGCGCTCACTGAAGTCCATACACTTGCATGAGAATAACAGGAAAATCTGCCTCTGATTACTAAAAAAGATTTTTCTCACCACTGATAGTTTGTGCTGCTGGTAGTATAACATTTAACACTGGCTTATGGTATATCTCTCCCCTAGTTCCTTTACTCTTGAAGACATTACAGGAGAGAAATAACAAAACCATGCTGTTCTCACCTCCCTTCATCCATGTGTCTATGTGTGTGCTGCATCTTCTGACACGGGTTTCTCACTGTTCCACAGCAGCCCACGTATTGGCGTTGTTAGGTGAGTTATAAGTGGAATCACAGCCCTGATGTGCTGCGCTCTGTAGAAATACACTTCAAGACATGATCCCAGCTACCTACCAATTCTAACAGATGAGATAAAAAATGGTTGGAATGACAAATAAAGTACAGAAGACACAAAATGACACATACAAGAGTTAGAGGAATAGAGTCTGATTCATCCTGCCTAGTGCATTAATCCAAGGGCACTGCACTTACCTTCATTTATCTTTTGGAACCAGGGCAGAAGAGAAGCTTGAGCAGCAAATTTTTTCACATTGAGTGGACAAGAAATGTTAGAAACAAGCAGTAATGGGTGGCTTCTGACTGAAGTAATCTTGACATAGTGAACACTGTAGAACATTAAAGTAACGTCAATATTTATTGTACAGATATGTGTATTGATTGAGCAGTAAAATGATCCAAAGTAATATATGCTATAATAATAATTGAACTCCATTCAGAAAAAGAGCACTGACATGCAGAGAAGAAAAAAAAATCACAAAAGACAATATCCATTTATTAAATTTGTTTGCATGGGCATCCGATTACTGAGCAAATAGGACTAGCTACTATAAAGCAGTAGACATTTTGCATGAGCAAAACAAAAAGAAACAAAGGCCATATTTCTAAAATGCACAATTTACAGCTCGTTGAGGTTTGCCAATTTAGAACAGCTGAGAAATTGGCTGTAGCACTGAGCAGTTCAAATTCTGTAAGGTGCCCTGTATCCTCTCTCACTCTTTTGCCTTTTATTATGAATGACTAAAGACTTTCCACATTCAGCATTACCACACAACACATCAGTGCAAACACTGTGCTGTGCTTTGACCATGAGGGCATTGCCATTTACAGAACAGGAACTGCTAATTCAGAAAAGATTTGGATAAAATAAGAAAGATTGCACTTACTTCCAAATTCAAACAGATGTGGCACCTCTTTATTCCTTCCCCCTTCCCCTTCCTCTTCAAGTGTGGGTTAAGGGAAGAAGTAGCCTGCTTTAGGATTTTCTTTGTTTTTATTATCTCTGGTGCAATTGGATTTATTTTACTAAACTGGCTGTATATTTAAGTATCCGAGTTCACAAATTACCCACATAGTCTTCCCAGGTTCCATTTTGCATAATTGCTGGTAACAATTCCAGCCACAGGACTGCTTATACAGCATATTTCCCACTCCTTCTCCAGATGACTTGATTTTTTTTTTCTTTTTTTTCTTTTTTTCTTTTTCTTTTAACAGGGGACTGATAACATTGAGTATTGAATTAGCAATTATGCTCCAGTTGAAGACTGTGAAACTATTTGGACTTGCAAGTATTTTTAGGAGTGTCTAGCTACATGGTGCCTGGTGTTGGACTGACTTGATGAGATAAACTTGCCTCAGAAGCCTGCAAGCATTCAAGCGGATTCAGTTCAAGATTTAATATTGTATATACACCTATATCCAAAGACTGTATCTCCTTGCAACAAGCTTATGGAAGGTCCCAATTTACTCTGTGTTCAGTGCTGGCTAGAGACATGTCAGGAGATTTAGAGATGACCATTTAAAGCAGTGCTGAACTTAAATACCTTGCTTCTCTGACCTCTGTTCATCTCATTTCTTGCCTGAATTGCATGATCACAAACCAAATCTGTCCTGGGCCAGGCAGATGCAAGCTACTTTACTGGAATTTGCAAGACCCATTTCAATCTGTCAAGTTACTTCTATCAGTTAATATAAACCACAAGCAAAACAAATTATCAGTACTTTTGCAATTTCTTCAGATAGCTAAACTGAGAACTGGGGAGGTTTCCCTGTGATACTGCTGGGCTTTCTGTGTCCCAGAGAGATGGTTTCAGCACTTTCCCCAACACTGGCTAAACCCTGGACATCTGTAATGGCACATGAAAGAATCTTCTGCAATGCTTCCTTGTGGTTCTCTCCTCCCTCCTGTTTTTCGTGGTATGCTTTTTTTGTGGGTTTTTTAAATTTATTTATTTGTTTTTTAAATTTTAATTTCTATTGCTTTTGTCTTTTGTTTAAGAACAGCTTTACTGGACTTCCTAAGGCTGCTGTAAACCACATTTTAGAAAAGGCAATGTTAAACGGCCCAAAGAAGATCAAAATTGGCCTGGAATAAGACCACAGTCTATCTGTGTCTCCATGTAGCATGAAGTTGTGGGTAAAAGTCAGCATCAAACAGTGAAATAGCTCCCCAGACTTCATTGTCTTTGTGTGTTTTTCTTGTCCTGTCCTCAAAGCAGAGGAGAACAAGGCTCAGAAAGCAGCAAAAATATCTCCAACACAACCCTTCTATCTCTGGAAAGAACAAATTATCACTATTATCTCTCCAGCACAGAAAAACCTTAGTCTCCAGCACTAGAAGGAAAGGGATGAGAGGCTGTTAAAATAAAAAAGTTACTGAAAAAATTACTATTGTCCATTTTATACCATTTTCTAGTAAGATAAAAAAATATATAGGCAATTATTGGTTTTTTCCATGTTCAAAATTTTTGTCTTTATTCTACATTTTATTACCTGCTGGCAGCACCAAATGAGGCTTAAATTTTTGTGGCCTAGCCCATTTTTCCCAGAAGCGTAAGAAAACAACCTCTAAATCCCATTAAGCAAGAGTCTACTGAAGCAAACCTAATTCAAGAGTTCCTGATCACTTTAAAGCTCTCATTTCAGAGAAATTCTTCTTTCCAGGAAATTTTTACTTGCTCCAGCCGTCAGTATAACACAATACTATCAACATACTACCAAGCTTAGTTTGCTTAACTGCCTACAGGTGGCAAGAGTAAGAGGCCATGCCTTGCAGCTTTGGGGGAGGATGCTCCAAAATACAGTCACCCACAGCTTCAAGCCAAGTCCAAAGATTAGGAAGCCCTGTGCCATTGCTGTCAAGGAGAAGCTGCTCCGCAGCACTTACTGGTGAGCCCACTGATACCACTGCATTTTGGGGGTGCTACAAGAAGACACTCCAGGCCCTAGTGGATTTTGTGATGGGGTCTAGAGACACCTCAGTATTTGAGATTGCAGTCACTATATAACTAAAAGAGAAAAAGAAAAAAGAGAAGGCATGGGAGGAAAGCAGAATCCATGTGGAGAAAGGGAGAACAGTCTGGTTTGGTTTTGTTTTGAAAGGGCTTGTTTTTTTTTCCCTGAACTGAAACTGGTTGCATTTAGCTTGCAGCCCTGTTTGTATGGTGCAGATACTCTAACGATTAATGATGTGCCAAGTGGTTCAGAGAAATTCAATTCAGACCCACAGATACATGTCAGTCCCCAAGGAACAAGAGCATTTTTAAAAACTGACCCATTAATTACCCATGAAAAGATTCAGGTAGTAGAGCACACTTGACCTTATTCTCAATGGCAGCAGCAGGTCTGATTCCAAGGAGTTCGTTTTACTTCTTTAGTTTTCCTGCCTCAAAACTTGAAAGGCCACAGTCAGCTTCCACTCCTCAGTAGTTTCCTAAATTTTCCAGATGATATTTTCTACAATGATGTGTCATTTCATGTTGTATCAATCACATTATAGTATGTCACTTAATATAGCATAAGGCAATATGATTGACACAATCTGAGATGACTTGTCACAACACAGCATGTCAACTGGGACATTTATATGTTTTGGGTTTATGTACACACACACTGAGCCTTCAGAGTTGGGGGGTATAGAGAGAGGACACCCTCCCTTCTTTAAAAGTTTTCATAACACTTTCCACGGTGGTGATTGATAAGCATCTGTTAAATATACTGAAATTTCTCCTGTTATCCCTCTAGGCTACCTCTAATAATAAACTACCAGAGCCCGGGTTTATTCCAACCTCTATTTATAATGGACACCTTCTCCTGACATGTATTGTGCCCTGTTCCTAAGAACAATCTTATTGTTAGGGAGTGGCATAACACAAAAACTCATTACAATTAACCACTTGTCCCTTGGTGGCATCTGAAGCTAATCCAGCTCCCAGACAATTCATTTGGAGTAACCTCACAAAGCGATCCCTAAGCAGCAATAATTGGCTAATTCTCCTCTACTTATGGTTATGCTCATTATATTACAGACAACTTTAAATCAGGCTGTCATGAGTAGTTCTTGCTGTCACCGAGGCAATTCAGAAGGATGAGTTACCACACCCATGACCCCTTGCAGCCCATCTGCAGACAGAAAGCTCCATCCAGGAGAACTGGGAAGTTGGGAAATCCTGAGCCACGTTCCACAGGGGTTTGAGAATACAAAGACAACTGCAATGGAAGCTGTAGAAATTACAGCTGAATTAATTCCTGGTGAAGGAGAACAGCTTCTTAACAAAATTTTAAGGAAAGTAGGTTTGCCATAAGTTTTTCAAGTAGTATGGTCCGGCAGAGGAGCCCTGCCTGGGCACTGGGACTTGAGTCATGATATTATATTCTTTGTGTTCTTAGAGCTTGGCTGTACAGCAAAGCACAGACACCCACCAGCTAACCAGCATCACAAGCAAAGAGTTCAGACATGTTTGTGTCTACCAGCAGGTTTCATGTTGTTCTTGCCCATGCCTTGATTCTCCATTTAGCAGACAGAACTTGTACTTCACAGGAGTGTTTTGAAGCTAAAACTCACAAACAGCTGAAAGATGCACTGTGATTATTGAAAAGCAGAGTACAGAAGAATTTCATGAGTGTGTTAAAGTAAACTGGATCTTTCTTGGACTGCTGCCACTTTTTGCATCTGGGGAAATAACTTCAAGTGGCAACAGCACAGCCAGATGTTGCAAATCCAATATTTCGGGGCAGGGGGAAGGGGGGGGCGGGCAGCGTAGGAGAGAGAGAGTAGGGTTTGTGGGGATTATGGCACAGTGTGGTGATACATAGAGATATTGGAACATACTCTAAATATGTCAACTCAGGTACCAGGAATGGTACACTCTCTACAAGACAGCTCTGTCATCAGTCAAAAGTCATAGCAAAAACTATGTGATTGACTTAGCATCTCCAGCAAAGAGATGAGACAATTCTGCCATGGCATATGGTGTATCCTGACCTGACAAGCAGCTGTAGGGAAGTCAGAAGTGCAGGTGTCTGCAGATATGCCATCTCACATCACATCTGAACAGTGGTGCCTGGCCAGAAATTCAATATCACATATTTGTTCTGATGTTGCAGAACTACAGAGGTGAACAAGGAAAATACTAATTACAATAGATGCAGATTAACTTTGTCCATCCCCCCCCCAAAAAAATCTTCAAAGACCAAATGCTTCTATTTTCCCTGATATGTTCACCAGAGTTTTCTGCAACACAGCAGTTCAAATCATGTTGCCCATATGGTGAGACATTTTTTAAAATTCAACATGCAAAACTATTCAAAATCAATCAGTAATTCATAAGGAATTGTGAATAAAGAAATGCACTGTTCTGTCATCAGTATTTCTGCCAAGTACCACAATTCTCCCTGCTTCTTAACCTGCACTTACAGATGGGGTAGAAGCTCAGTTGCTCAGAAAGAGCAAGAAAACTGTACCAGATGACACTGAATAGGCATCACGTTTAATTTGCAGTATTCCTAATCTGGAAAATCAGAGACCTCAAAAGCACAGATTGTAAAACAGCAGAAGAGACCCCATCCTTGGGCAGTATTTTGCCACAACTCTCAGAATGACCATCTTAGCATATTTAGTATATCATAAATGGCAGCTACAAAAAAAACCCAAATGAAACATGTAGACCAGTAGGACATTTCTTTTCCTCACTGAAGAATAATCAAAAGTTCAAAGGCAGCGAGATCAGGTCTGAGAATTTCCCCAACTTTTCCCATAAACACTACCCTAATCATCATCCTTCCAGTGAGGCAGCACTCATTGCTGCTGCTCTTCCCCATCCCACACTTGGGTCCTTGGCTCAGAGAGGCACTTTTTCCCTTCAGAGTAAACTGTCTGAGCAAGGAAAAGATTTAGCACAGACACCTGACTGTGAGATGGACGTTGCTTCTGCAAGGAAATGCTTTTCTTCCTTCCTTCTGCAGAGCCAAAGCTCTCAGTTTTACACAATCTTGGGGGTTACTTATTGCTGGTGACTATTTCGTGTTTTAGGGAGAGAAGACTCATTTTCAATAGTTTGTCTGAATTGCAAAAACACGAGATGTAAGGAAATAAAAGAAAAAGCAACTGTAGACTGAGAATCGTGCCCCAAGGGCACATGAAGCACTGTACAAAGAACAGAGCACAACTAGAGCCTCCTCACCTCCAAGCTATGGCAGGTATAAACCCACTCTCCCTTATGCTCATGAGAAATTCTCCAGTTTACAAACTGACTCATGAGAAATTCTCCAGTTTACAAAATTATGTTTTTAAAGGCTGTATCAGTTTCCTGAAACAATTCAGCACAAGGTGTCACTTAGTGGAGAGGGACAGCAGAGAGCAGGGACAAGCCAGCAGGTTTGGGAACCTGAAAGGGCTCTATCTCTAAACACACAACCATTCTATTTGGTTAGGTGCACATTGCACATTGCATTTCTTTTGGTGTTTGAAGCAGTGCCCTGACATTCAGTGATTTTTGCAGCAGCACTTGTCTAAGATAACGTTTCCACATGGTTGTTACAGAGCTAGCCAGAGAATTCAGCATGGTTAAAAATAACCATGCAAATAAAACCAACAGTATTTGGGTTAAATATAATCCAAACTGTTATCACTGCCAGGAAAATACTGCGTAGAGTCACTTGCAAGGACAGCACCTGAGCCAAATTTCCTCTGGAGCTCCTAGTCAGTATGATCTGAAGGTCTCATCACAAAAGGCACTTAACATTACCTTCCCATCATATCATGTAAATTGAGAAGGCTTAATCCCCACAGAGTACATCTACAGTATAAAAAGATCCTTATTGCTGCACATAACCTGCATATAAACTTAGGCCAATACAGTGACATATATAACAAAACCCAATCTCAACTTTTTTCTGGGTATGGTTTAGTTGGGTTTTTTTTAATATCGTCAGTGCCATTATTTTCACTTATTTCAATGGGGAACACAGCTGGAGCTGGCCTTTTTGAATACATCACCTAGCTGATGCACAGCTAGTACTAAGCACAAAGCCCACTCGTTGCCAAGTTTCGGCATAAGCCCCGAAAATCACCTTATGCAGTGCATTAACCTAGTGCAGTAACAATTTAGCTTGGTAGGTTTATCCAAGTCTTCTCCCAGACAAAGTTTCAGCTCACTGGGCCAAACAGCCAGCTATTTATTAAGGGACATTGACATTTCTGATTTGAAAAACCCTGGAGCCAAAAAGCCTGTGGCAGAGCCAAGTCCAGATTCAATACGGTCATGTGAAACTTGATGTGAACTCAGTGTGAACACCTTCCTTCATCCACAAGGACTTTGCAGCCTTTGAGTTTCTACTTTGCATTTCTCAACAGAAAAAGCCCATCTCTCCAAGCAAATCTTTGGTCAACATAGTCAAGTTTCACACCAGTTTGTCTCTAAAATATCATACAGAACTTCTAATTTGATGCGACTTCAATGCTCATGGTTATCTGAAACTGATCTAATGAATATCAAAAGTGGATCAAAGCTCCATCAGCAGAGTATTTAGAAAAGCAGGAGTAACTCTGCAGTTTTTGCTTAAGCACTGATTCAATTTTAGTTGTTAATAGCCTCTTTGCAAGGGCTTGCAGGTTTGATTGCCAGCATCCCACTTGGTTTTAGCTGAACTTAAGTGTGGCTCATTATTATATCCTTAAGTGAAGGTAATATCACACATGGTCACAAGCTCCGCAGTGACCTCAGTAAAATTACAAATCATGATTTGACCTTCCATGAATATTTCTACTTCTCTGTATTAAAATGCTAACATCACTTCAAGGTCTTTTGTATAGTTTAATTACATATCTTCGGTCTGGCATAGATAATGAGTAAACGTATTGCTATTGATGAGCTAGAATTATCACCACTATTTCATTTATATAATTTGATGGAATAAGGGAACAATAAATTCTTCCCCTGTAAGTGTAATAAGAGATTGCTCTTGATGTTGCTCTGAAGGGAGGAAAAGGCTGCAGGAGCAGAGCTCGCATCACAGGCAGCTTGCTGCCATGGAAAACCGACTTGAATTAAAACAGTTAAGACATTCAAGAGGGGAACTGCCTGGAACAGTTCTTAGCAAAATATTTATTTTGATCAAAATATGCTGATTTTGTGGGAACATTTCACAGTGATATCTATTTCAGCGAAGTTTTCAAAAGGAAGATCTCTGAGGCCTGGGCTGGACTGGTCTGTCACTGGGAAGGAAATAAAATCATAAACCTGACTTCCACAAAATTCCCTCCTGTGAAATGCTCAAGAGCCATTGCCTCTGTCGTAATGAAGAAGAAAAACAAATACTTTAAAACCTCAAAAGTTGTTGCAAACACTTTCATTCTCTGGCTGGCTGCACACTGAAAGGCTGTTGCTGACTTTGCCTTGCTAGCTCCAGGTATTACAAAACTTGTGGTGTGCAAGTGAAGACCACACAATGATGTAAAGTCTGCATCTATAACATAAATTTCTGCAAGACCTTTAAGATCAGATTGCACACAAGGGGAGTGGGATGGATATAACATTTTCTTTTATAAAATTTAAAATATTGTTATTCATTTCCTTTCTAATAGCAGCCCAACACAAGCAAATCAAACAGGTGGGGTACAAAGAGCTTTAACAGTGAAACAGCCACAGAAGGCAACTACTGATGTAGGAAGATCAGCTGTGAGGAGGTAAAGATATGTAAAAACCCCCAAAATGCAAACTCTAGCAAGTATTGCATCTTTTAGTTCACTTTGTACCAGTACTTTATGCACTTTTTTTTGAGGTGTACAAGAGCTGACATAAAGGACCTTGAAGGTTTTAACATCGGAGGAAACGTTTGCACCATCAAAAAAAAAAAAGTATTTCCCGCCTTTTAAGACTTGCAGTGAAATTTCTCTTAACAAGGTCCTCAAGGGAACGATGGAGTGAGGCTCTGCACCCACTTCTTACCTCCTCTCACTGCCTCACTGCTTTAATTTCTTATCATGCCCTTCTCGGCCTCTTGCACCTCACCAAGGAGCTCATCAATCCCCCGGCACTTTCCACTGACCTTTCCCATATCACTCCAGCTGTCTCTGGAGCTCAGTTCTCAGGCTTCACTGCTCCAGGTTTCCCTAGCTGCAGCATGAGCAGCCATAGAGCATGATCTCATCTGCCATGTTTCATTGCAAAACAACAAGTATTAACACTAGAGCTTTTATAAATTACGTTTTTGAGAAATCACACACCAAAACTGTGGAGCACTCAGCAGCAATACGGCAAAACCAGCAAATACCAAAGGTGAAGATGTACATCACCAGAGAACAGAGTCCCTGGGTCCTTCTGTAGAAAAAAATCCAAGGAAATTTCCAAATTTTAATGGAAGTTGTTTGCCTCATATTGCATTCAGTAAACCTGGATTTTTCAGGCTGCTGGAGGCATGTTTCAGAGGCACACATTCTGCTTCCCCGGCAGAGCCATGTTGATTGCAGGGAGAATAATCACAGGAACCCAACAGATCATAACTCCCATGATAGGGCATGAAGTGGGAGTGGGAGGGAGAAGCAATTTTCTTAGCTAACCTTGTCTCAAGCCTTTAAGGGCTTAATAAAATCATAACCAACATCTTGAATTATATTCTGAAATAAACAGGTAGCCAGAACAGAGCACAAAGCTCAAGATTTATGGGCTAACAGTAGGTGACCTTCAAGAGAAAGGTTGCTGCAGGCTGTACTCACTGAAGTCCTTTGCAAGAGCAGCCCCAAGCACTCAGTGCTAACCCTGAGGTGATGAAGGCGTGGAGCACATGCATCACTGGAAAGCCATCTCTGCTTTCAGAATAACCATAAATGAAAGAAATAGTGCCATAGGGATTGAATCTAATGAAGTCTGGTTTCTTTTTTATTTGGTTCTTGTGGTTGATTGACTTCTATGTCTAAGACAGCACAGGAGTCTGAAGGTTTTCTGGCAGCAGAGTATTATGAGATTCCTTCCTGTGTGGATTCTCTGGTGTTAAATAACTTGTGAACACACACTGAAACCATGCCACTGAAACCATGCATCCAATAAATGCTCTATTAGTGTGACTCTTCCCTATCAAGTTTCCTTTTTTCCCCAACACTGGGGAAACTTAGTTACCCTTGAATTTAAAACTCTTCTTTCACACAGGATTAAGAATGGACAACACTAAACCATTACATGAAACAGGGGGGAGGCACATGCACAGATATACACAGAATGCAGATTCAAAGCTAAAATGACAGTTGGCTATATGGAGAAGTTTTATTCTCAGTGGCAGTGAGAGGATTCAGTGATGATGTTTTCTGAAGAAAGCAACAAGTTCATCTTTTGACTTCTAGTAAGTGATCGAGGGACATCATAGTCCCCCATGACAGTTTGTGGAAATATCATGAGTCAAAGGCAATGCATAAAAGTTTGTTTTGCTAATAAAGCCGGGGGATTGGTTGCCCATACGGAACTGAAGGACCTGTCTCAGGTCAGTCTCTACAGACCCAGTAAGCAGATGCTGAAATTTCATACACAGGAAGAACCCATCTCAGCAAGCAGGTTCAAACAAGGACCATAAAGCAACTTCCCAACCCCTTTAAAACCACAAGCTCCTCTGCATTGGCGCGGGCAGGATGGGCACACAAGAAATGACAGGTCAGAGTAAAGAACTTGTGATTTTCAATTCCTTGACAGAACATGCTGCTAATTTCCAGTCCTACCAATATGACAGATTTAACAAATACTCTTTACAGGGAGGAAAACAAAAATAAATAAGGTGAGGTACAGAGCAGAAAACCCTTTGCCAGACCAGTTCTCTTGATATAACTGAGTAGTATAAATCAGAGGTAGCACCCAGTCCAGCAGTGCTGGTTTCCTGTGCTGAACCACAAACCAGTTACTAAAAGATTTTATGCAGTGCTGGAACATACTGCTTAGTCCCACTCTCCCTCCTCACCAAGTCAACTGCAGATATATTGGTCCCGAAGGCCACTACTTGAAATTTTCATCAAGTTTTCTGAAAATATAAAGAGCTCAGTAACCAGTACCATCTTTTAAGAAACTATGAGCAAAACCAGGGATTCAGCAACAAAAGTAACAGACATTGGTTAGGCAGGTGGCTGAGCTTTACTTAATCCCAAACCTGTACTACAAGGAAAGATGAAACATAGCCCACTCTGTGTTGCAATTAATCCCAAAGGTTAATTTTGTTGCAGGCATATTGTAAACAAAGGGGATATTTATTTCAGAGTCCAAGTCACAACAGAGGGAAGGCAAGGGGAAGGCACTTTGCACTGTGGATTAAGAGAAGGTTGCAAGACTGGCGAAGCCAGTGCTGACAGATTCCCTTATTAAAAAGTGTAGCTTTGTGGAAGGCCTGCCATTGACAGCTCTGATGCAGCCCAACTTCAGAAAACCAGGCACAATTGGCAGACTGTGTTGTGGCAGGGACAGTGGGGCTAAGGGGCACTTCTAATTTGTCAAAGTTGTATCTAATTCCACTGAACAAAGTTCGCAAAGAGAGATGAGCAGAATCCATAAATGATTGTTCATTCACCAAGCCCTGATGGAAAGATAGGCCAGCACACAGCTTGGGCTTTGTAGAGTAACCTGAGCTTCTCCAATCAACTTTGGATAATTCTGCCTTGTGGGCATAACAGTTTTCCTTGTTTCTTCTTTAATAGGATTATTCCTTACAATATTAAAAAGATAACATCAATGTCTTTCAGTGTCCCCATAAACTGTTTCTAGGTATATGAATGGATGCTTCAGGTGGTTTTGTTACTATTTCTGCTATAGACTTATGAAAACTGAAGATCTAAGAGAAGAACATTTGTTCTGTGAATAAATTAAAATCTCAAACTTCCTTTTAGAAGGGAGATACTCAAAATTGACACATTTAGAGCAAAAAAGAAGAAACTTATTTGCTGAGCATGACTGTGAAACAACATCTGAGTTCACTCTATTGAGGGAAAATCTTGTCAAAACCAGGCAAACAGCAATCCAGTATTTACAGTTGGAGAAGGCTTTTCATTTACAGCAATGGATGTTGGATCAGGCCCTCAAGTACCAAGTTCTTAGGCAAGAAAGATAATTAATGCATATTAAAAAATTTATTTCTCCAAATTAAAAGGGAAGCTATAATATACCCTATCATAACTTAACGGTATTTTCAGGAGACAAGAAGAAAGAAGACAAACATCTTCTCCATTCCTTTCCTCTCTGAGGAAAAAGAGAATTTATTATTTTTTAAAAGTATCACCTATTACAATATAATATAATATAATATAATATAATATAATATAATATAACATAACATAACATAACATAACATAACATAACATAACATAACATAATATAATATAATATAATAAATTATTGTTGCGGTGACCCAGCCCTAGAGTGGGCTGTGGCCCTCAAACGCCCATCAGGCCCTTGCCATCCAATGGTGGGAAAACCAAGAGATAGAGGACAGCCCTGAAGGTGGGTCCGAGGGCGGCACTGAAGTCTAAGGTTACCGCCTCCCTCTAGAAAGTTCTCCCCAGTTCAACACCCCATTGGTTCCCTGTTCTAGCTCCCACCTCCATGTTATCCCCATTGGTTGTTGTTCTTATTGTTCCACCCCTTCTGTTGTACCCCATTGGTTGTTTCCCTTTTCTCTGCCCCATTTTTTTCCCTCAATATAAGAACCCTGGATGCTTCCAATTCCGCCGTCTTTTGTCCCTGGACTCTTGAGCTAATGAAACCTACTGGAACCCGTACAAAAGACCCTTCCAGCTTCTTTACCTCTGGCGCACTTCAAGACCTGTGTTACTTGGAGTGCCTTTCCTCTCTTGGGGAAGGACAGTGGAACAAGACCATCTGCAGCAGCCCTGCTCATCTCAGACACTTGCAGGAAGGACGCTGGTTCCCTTTTAAAGGGCAACCCTGCAAAAGTGTCAAGTTACTTCTATTCTATTCTATTCTATTCTATTCTATTCTATTCTATTCTATTCTTATATATATTATAAATTATATGACAATATTATATTGTCATTTAGAAATTAGCTCATTTCTGTCCTCATACATTATTTCAAATGCAGCAACCCTCACTGAGACTGTATGAAGGTAAGACTGAATAGAACGTGGATATCTTAATGCAGCAAATTAGGCAACCAAAATCAGCATCCACTTTGAATCAAAATATGAGTAAAATCAAATCAAAAACTGAATGGTTTGCAGCTACACAACACTTTCATAAAATTAAGTGCTGGAGAGTTAAAGAACTTGCCTTAAAAGCTTCTTTCAGCAGTGTTTTTTCATTTTCTAAGGTACCTTATTTGGATGAGCTGATGCACTGCTCTTCACTTCATTTCAAACCAAGCCACAACAAGATGACCATTTAACATTGAATTTGTCGACACCTGGATCTCATACACAGTGCTCTAACACAAATCTGGTCATTGAAAATAACTGCTTACTGGAAGGCAGAACAAGTTTTGCCTGGAAATATGTTTCAGATCCCAATGCTATTTATGGGTTTTCAGCAGCCTCAGCAGACCCCGTACTCTCCCTACATCAAAAAGACCACAGACTGGATTCCTGGAATGTTATCCCCATCAGGATGACATAAAAGCATTTGCTTGATGCTACAATTTTGCATAAAGATGGTGCCCACATTTTTAAATGTGGCTAGTAAATTCAGATGCATCTCAGAATTTCATTACATAGCCAATAACCAATCTCATTTAAGGACCACCTATTAAACAACCTACAGTTTGAAGCAGCCAAAATTACCACAAATTTGTTTTTGAGAGACAGACAGACAGACAGAAAGAGACATATCTATATAAAATACGTATTTTTAACGTTTTTAAAAATTTTTAATTATCTGCACTGCCAATAAGCCACAGTTAAAGTAACAGAGATCATTCCTTCTCTAAATCAGATTCCCTAAAAACTACTCAGAAATAATCTTTTTTATTAATCAGACCTCTAATAAAGGCTCCTCCTTCAGCCAGGTCTTTTCACATACTCACAAAATCCTGCTGTGTGAGAGGCAAGGACAACCCTGCTCTTTCCTATGCCAAGAGAGAATATATGTGTTGTGGTGCTGGCTTGCTTTTTCTCCCCTTAAGTACTAGCGTAAATGAGGATGTAAATCTGTTTGTATTTTGTTTACATTTAATAAATACATGAATTATTAAGCCAGGCAGGACCATTTATCTCCTAGATAATCATTTGACCTTCTCTCTAATCTAGAGCAAAGAATCCACCTCAGGGATTTCTGCAATTCAGAAAGTCTTCATTTAAATATTCAATCTATCACATCTCTTGGGGAATACTTCCACTGATGATTTATGTTTATTACTAGACATGTGCATCTCTTCTTTAGCCTAAATTTGTCTATTTTACACATCCAGTTAGTGGACCTTGCCATGCTGTTTTCTCCTAAATCAGTAACTTTTGTTTTGGAGAACAAAGCCAAAAAAATCTGAGAAGTTTTCTCATGAGTCGGTGTGTATAAATGCCTAAATTCTCCCTTGATGTAGTTTAGACTTTGCATTCTGCCTGACACATTACAAACCAATGAACAAGCTGCTGAATTGCTTTTCTGAGAAATAAATATAAACATGTACATTGCTTGATGAATGGGCATGTGGTGAAGAAAAAAGGTAGAACCCAAAAGACTCAGGACAGTGTCACAGCACATCACACAGTGCCTTTACCCTCCCACCAAAACCATGACATCACCTTTTACAGGTTTGACTAAAAAAATTCTTCTCTTAACTGTAAATATAATCTAACCTGGTGCTTCACTCTTTGACACATTACTGTTTGTGCTCTTTGAACTGTCCACATGAGGTGGCATCCTGAAAACACCATGCAGAATTCTTTGTTGCAATTCAGCACAAATCTGATTAAGCTGGAGGCACATGCAGGCTCACTCCAGCTGATCATCTACAGTTCTGAGCGCACTTCAGGTATAGCAAGAAGTCATTTGGGCACAAAGTATCAAATGCCAGTCTTTCCTACAAAGTACAAAGAAATGAAGAATAGTAAAACATTGAAGATTGTGCCCTCTAACTGTAGCCTGGATATAAAAATCCAGATTTTGCTACTGTACCTATGCACTTGGGAGCTGCTGGAGTATTGGGTTTCTCTCACAGGGGGCTGCCAGTATCTCTTCACCATTTACAGAAGCAGATGGGATGCAGATATATTGGGTTACACACAAAAATCCTTTTGTTAGAACCACACTTTGGTTCTAACACTTTGGAGACTTCCCATGAAAAGAAGAAACATTTTTAGGTAGTGTCTTGCTCTGGGCAGTTTTCAGGAAAGCTTTTGCAGGCTGCTTAGAATTTAGCAGCAAGGAGAGCTGGGTGCAGGCTATGGAGCATCCCCTTAAATAAAAGGGGGAAATGAGAGGTTGGGAAATTGAGGTCTTTACTTTGGGTTGAATTGAATCTTTCGTTGTACTTAAGAGCTTAGGCACAACCTGTCCATATATAAATAAGATATAATTTCATTTGCTCTGAGGATCTTTCCACAGCTCCCAAAATCTTATCAGATAGTCTTTCATGTCCTGACCTGACACTTCCAGACAAAAGCCAAACCCTCTATGGGAAGGGCTGGATCTCACATCCACGCCACATTTTCTGGTGCAGAAAAGTTGCTAAGATACAGGTGAAGATGCTTTCATCTTTCTAACACCTGCCATCATTAAATCCAATAACACTGTAAGATTTGAATAACACTACATGATGGTTTTGTTATCATTACTCACCCTTTCCTTACCCTCCTTAGGCTGCGTAATAAAGAAAATTGTCACATGCATTTTCTGTTTATACACATGCTTTTGGCAATCTCATTTCCAGGTTTTCAACATAATTTTTTTTCTGCAGCAGAGCTAAGGTTTACTTCAGTTTTAATTGCTTATACTGCTTGTTACTTGTTTACAATGCCAACTTTTCATTAAACATTATATTGCCTTCACATTTTTTTCAAAATATTTTAAATTACAGCTGTTTAAAAACCTGATTGTTCTTTTAATTTTATGAAGGTAAACTGCATAAACTGCCTTGACAAATAACCTTGATCCTATTTTCAATGTCGGCAAATGTTTCTGATCATATTCACAAGCTGAATAATACTGCTTGAGGAATTTTGCTGTATTATTATACATATCTGACATGTAGGGTCATGTTATAGTGATCGCTGAGATACTTAAAACTCCATGGGAGATGGGTTTCAGGAGAGAAGCCTTCAATCTGACTCTGGATTCAGTACAGCAGGAAAACAGCACAGGCCTAACAGGTAAACTCAACATGTATGTGGGAAAAGACAAGATGCTGTTATTCCTGTTAGGTGGGGGAGTTAGAATTGGTGTTTGGTTTCTTTTTTTTTAGAATGCAACTTTATGATGCCTGTCTCTCCACAGCTGTTATTCTTCACAAAAGCCACAAAAACTAAAATACTTTCTATATTTTCATTTCAAAATGACATCTTACAAAAATTCATCTCTTATTGCTCTCTGTAAAAAACTGATTACTAATACGAAAAATACTTCACATTTATTTATACTTGAGATACTTTTTAAGCATTTTCCTAGAAGTACACTTTTCATCTTACAAACAGCAATGCTTAAATGAAGAAAAAACCAAACAAGTCTCAACAGCAGTAGGAATAAGTGAGGGGTTTGTTTCCACTGCAGGAAGGGGGCTGCCTGTTCTGTTCCAAGAAATCTTTTTGTCTGGGCAGAAACATCACTGATGTCAGGATGTCTGCACCTAGGAAGAAAGAACAGGGCCAGCTGCCCACATGGCTGCCAAGTGAATGATGGCATCAACTCCATGTAGAGTTACTGGAGCTCCTCACTCATGGCTCAGAAGCAGCAGGGCCACATTTGCATGGCACCTGGCCAGGACTTGGCCGTATGTCTCGGCAAAATAATCACCACACTCCTTCACAGCAACACTGCTTTTGCCTTGGAGGGGTCTTCTAGCTCAGGAGTCTGAGCTGCTTTCCTTTACCCAGTATGGATACACCCAGTGGGAAAATAACTCTTCAAGGCAAGGAAGATGCCTTCTACACACTCCAAAAAGTACCAGGTACTTCCTTGGGATCCATAAAACCAGTCAAGCATAATAGTGAATGAAACATATGAACGGGGTTGAAAATGTTACTCTGAAAGACAAATCTCTGCTCTCTCTCTTTGTACCCATGCAGACTCAATCTGTACTTTAGCTCAAACGCAGACATCTTTTTCTTTTAAGCACCATCCAGTTTAAAAAGCAGAATGAGAGATTCTGCCACTTCTTGAAGACTCAGCAGCACTAGTCAAAAGGATGGGTGATATGGAGAGACATTTATGGAAGTCGCTGGGACAATCATAATTTCATGGATAGGCTTGAAAAGCTCTTTTGGGAAGATGTAAAGAGCCCACTGAGTCCTTTTAAAGGATTTACACAAAGAACTTATCAGTTTTGTAGCATTGTTGTGAATTAGAGTCCATACTGCTTCTGGTGAAGTTTCTTTATAAACAGAAATTGTCCATTAATTTATTGGGCTTTTGTAATTGACTTGGGAATTCAGGCCATGAAGAGAGCTCTCAATGAGGAAGAAGTGACACATGGCAAGCATTGTAGTTTTCACATGATGTGCAGTATTTTCTTGATTTGAAGAGAATTCTGGCTTTATGAGGACTAGCCTTGCTTTTCCTTACACCAAATAAAGCAATTTCAATTGAGAAATTTTTTTTTTATGATTCTCCACTATTTAATATGCATTAAACAGCAGCACTCCACAGTTTCTGATGAAAGAGGAATCAGGTATCATCTTAATAATTCACAGCCAATATTGCTGCCATTGGAAAAGAGCCCAATCCTTTCAACTTTATTCTCCCAAATAAACTTCACTTCATATATTAGACATTAGGCAGAAGAGGGAGGAATAAAGTGTCCTCAGGGTCAACAGGATTACTCAGCAGAAAGAAGATTACTTGAAAAAAACCCAACTGTGGAAGCATCAATTCCTACCTGACAGCGGAGTCAGTAACCAATAGAACTGGCTTTAAGAGATATTTAATCCATGCACGGTGGATTTTGTCAGCTGAAAGAAAGGTGAACACCACAGCCTGGTGATGACTCAGTAAGCAGATGTCTTTCTGCACAGTAGCTAAGAAGTGAGACCTAAAAATTCTTAGCTTTAGCTTCAAATAAAATAAAGGGCTTTGTTCCCTCAATTGCAAAAAGAAACATGTAGCTTAAAAACACCCGTGACTGACTTTGCAGCCAGGATGAACAGCCAGGACGGACCACCAGGAAAGGTGTGGAGTCCACTGGGAGCTGCAGAAAGGTATCAGTTCATTTTGGTGGTGCATTAGCTCTGAAACCTATGTCCATTTAAATCTCACCAATGTCAACTCTCCCGGCTCATCGAGTCCCACAGGGAAGAAAAGACATGAAGATTTGCACAAGCTGCCATTGCAGGCAGATTGTTACAGCACTGAGAGAGGGTAAAACTTTGAAGAAAAAAGCTGCCGCCCTAGCTTTCAGCAAGTTAGTGCTTGCATGAAAATATGAAAGCCTTGATCTCAGTTAGGGTATCTAAACATTTTGCTAATACAAATAATAAATGAAATATACTATGTTGTAACCTTCAGTTTGGTTTTGGGGGTTTTTTTTCTTTTTTTTTTTTTAATATGCAACATGTACATTTGACAAGATAAATACATACATGAATTTACCATTTCATCACACATCTCTACTGTAACTATAAAGACAGCAGCTGTGAACATTTCGTACTGCCTTGTAGTATTTTGCAGTAAATCAAAGTAATCTGCAGGTTTCACTGCAATCTCAAGGAATTTTTCTATTGCCTTTCTTGCATTTCAACTGAGATCATTTAGCTGAAATTATGAAACATGCTTTAGCGATTAATGCTTCCAAAATTCCACATTACTGTCAAATCACTAATACATTACCTTTCATAATCTAATTTGTTCACACACTAAAGTACACAGAACATGCAGAGCTTAGCAAATCGCCTTCTAAAATGTCACAGGTTTTTTTTAATTATTCCTTAGAGGGAAAAAAGACACCCTGCAAGCTTTCTTTCTGCCTTTCACGCATCAGCTTCAGGACTCAACAAAGGACACAGCCCTTGTACACACTTTGCTACTGAGCCTTTACCAAGACAAAAAGCTCTTGCTGCGCCACAAGCATGTCCTGTAGTAAAACATGAACATGTCTTATTGGACAGAACTGATCCACCAGCTAGAAACGATGGATCAAAACTGCCGTACATTTTTTGTATTTTATTCTTTTGGTTTTTTTGAGGAGGTAGAATAACAACCAGATGCTTACTTTTCACTTACACACCAGCCAGCATTTCCAGTTTAAACTGCAATACTGTAATGTGTACCGAGGCCTGGGTTACTGAGCAGTTGGGGACAAGAAGGGTTGGGGAGGCAAATAGGACTTTTAAAAAGCACAACACAAAAGCCTTACAGAGTATCTGGTTACTCTTGAGACATTCCTACCTCTTTTCTTCCTAAGACGAACAAGTCATAAACATATTTATTTGAAAGTGCACAGCAGCACCCCACAGTACAAAGAAGCAAGAAAGTAGATGTGAAATTCAGTAATAGTTTAGCCTTCAGCAGGATCAGGACTTCCTCTCTGAACCCTCTAAATCAGCTGATATTTCTTCATTGACTGGCTAATGAATAAAATCAGGTTATAAAGTTGACTGTGAAGAGGAGAGTGGCAAGGAAGGAGTGACTGATTAGTGACTTCAGACATCCTCCTCCTCCTCTCAGCTTTCCAGCTGCATGGAGGCAGGTGTGTCCCGGGTAGCCCTTGGGAGCACAGAGGAGGGACACCTGGTAGATGCATCAGATTTGTCAGGGTGAGTGAGACTCAGAGAACTGAGAAAGGTGCTGAAACCTGTATAAGGGACATGAGGAATAGGCAGAAGACAGTAACATGGTCAGATGTAGAATACACAAGAGGGAAATGTATACACTTCAGTGAAGAATGGAACAGGGAGGAAAAGAAAAAAAGGTTTTTCTTACCCCACAACTAACCCTGGAGGAGGAGAGAGAAAGCAGAGGGCCTGGCTGTTCAGAAGTAGATTGATGTAACAAAATGTTGGCAAAAGATGATATGGAAGATGAAATGAAGGAGAGAGCTCAGGTACCAGAGGTTAACAGAGTCTCCTGGCTAACACAAAGAAAATAGCACAAACAAAACATTTTCTCTTGTTCAGCACGGGTTTCAGCAGACTACTATGCTTCCCCAGATAAGATACAATCCACACTTGTTCTACTCAGTGTTAAAAAAAAAATTAAAGGCACATTTGTGTAAAAGCTCTGACACCACTTGATGAAAGAGCAAACCCTCTGCTTGAAATGCTCCAAAGGTCTCATGAACCTCAACCTCCTCAAGATCTTTCCCCCCCTCATTTCCCCACAGAACAGCCACGTGAGCAGTGCCTCTTCTTTTCCTGGTCTCTGCGAGCTCAGTCCTGTCAGTCTCTAACACATGAGGACCATCCTTCAGTTCTTGCTCAGAGGATGGTAGTAAAAGTTGACTGCCATGCAGTCATGGTGTTTCAGCAGTCCAAGCTGTACTGGTTTTGGAAAACCAAAGGGAGTGGGGCAATAGCTGGAAACATCCAACTGGCTGCCAGACAGGGCCAGCATACCCCAATGAGGAACTTCCTGTGCATGACTACAGTTGACCTGTATTTTTTTCCAAAGCAGAGGTGAGTTCTTGACTCCACAACCCACTAGTTTTTAGAGATTCTTTTCACACCTTGAATGTACCTTGTGTGCAAAGCCTGAAGAGACCTAAGTGGCATTTCTGAATTAAAATGTGAAAAACAATGTTTGAGACATGCTAAGGTATGCAGTGCTTGCTGTATGCAGCACTCAATACAAAATCTTGTGCAGAAAGTTTGTCTTCAGTATAAAACTTCGCAACAAAACTAAAACCAAACAAAACCAGCCAAACAATCTCAAAAAACTTGGCTATGTTCCTGCCTCTGCCACAGGCTGTGTTGACCCTGCCTTTCACAACCCACATGTAAAATGAGGTTTGACACGGCTGTATCATTACTGGGGCAGCATTTTGACACTCTGGTGCTATGATGCAATGGGGTTTGGTTGGTTTTTTTACTGACTAGCAAAGTTGTACGTTCATATGCCACCCTTCACCCCAGTGTAAATTTCTCATCTCTGTTTCCAGCTCAGACTGATAGAAGGGATATCTGAACTCAACTGGTCTCTCAGCCCCAGCACTCTGAAGTGTCCTCTCTCTCTATGTATCATCCAGAGTTCTCTCACTAACAGGACGTACCACTTTGGTTGGTTAAAGCAGTAAGTATAGAACAAATATAAAATGAAGTCCACAACAACCCTCATTTTTGTGCCCATTCTCCCTCATTCTGTAATCAAATATCAGGACTCTAAGTACATAAACAAGGAGAGGAAGACAGCAGATGCTATGGAAAGAGACTGGCCCAGGCTGATACAATCTAGCACACAGTGAGCCAAATCTCTGTGCAGGATTGGGTCCTCAAGCCTTCCCTTAATGACTTCACTGAGTCTCTGACCTCAGCAATACTGACTACAAACAAAACCTGCACTAAAGAAGGTGAAATATTGTGCCAAACTACATCACTGCGGGACAGAGAGGTACATGACAGCAAGGGATAACACAAGCCAGCCTGTGGGAAATAAGCAACTGTCAGCACTCATACGTGAGTGTTAAAGTTATATATTTTTAAGTGTGTATTTACACAATCTCAGATATCAGAGGTTGAAGCTAGTCACATCATGCTGGCTTCAGAATCACTGCACAGGGGAAAAAAAGCAAAATGCTCTTTCCTATGAACAGAAGGCAGCAGTGTAAAAAAACCCATGCAGCCTTTTATTAGCTGAATCATCCTTGCTGTAGCTGACCTAGGGTCTTTTGTACCTAATGTTTTCAGGGAGATAATTTTCACAGCATACCTCAGCTTCTTAGAATGCTCTCAGAGAGCAAAGTCAATCCTAGGTCACTCTTCCAGTGTAGTTTCCTTTGTACTAAATCCTACTTTCAAGAAAATTCTTGCCATGGTTCAATGGTATTTAACCTATCATATAATATCCAGGTTTACTGTGTTAGAAGAAGCAGAACAGTATTAAGCTTTTCCCACAAGCCTGTGATTGCATTTGACCCAGTAACCTGTATTAGATTAACATTTATTCTACAACTCCACAGCAAGCCTTGGACCTGGCTGAGCAGCACTTTATAGAGGACACTAACCATTTTTACAAGTGGAGCAGGAAAAGGGAATTGAATCTGAGGGAGTAATTCCAAACAAGTATGTTGCTGCAGCAGTTAAATTGTTTATACGAGGAGTTGGGGAATTACATCTGACTGACCTCTCTTTTTATCTGCTTAAAAGACAAAGTGCAGGGCTCCATGGCAAGTGCTAACTCCTGCGGAATGCAGTATAAAAATGCATCATGGCAATAGAACTTCAATCCCCATCAAGGAGGTGGACCTTCAAAGGAATTTAAGCAAGTTAAAATCACCAGGATTAAAAAGGTTTTCACATTAGCCTACAAACATGTTCCTAAGCATTCCTGCTCACAAACCAGGCACTCTCCTGCACTTGCCAAACAAGTTGGGGGACAGGAGGGAGGGGGTAGGGGTGGTGTTGCTTTTTATTTATTAATGTACTTTTGCATTAACCTTAACCTCATGTGAGTTTAGCCAGAATAGGATTGTTATTGTCAGCATTTAGAATAGAGGGGGCCAAATCTTATGCTCTATTGACTGATTAAATCCTCTGAGAACTTTAGTTCATACAGTTGAAACGGCTTCTAAATACTACTGAAAAGAGATAAGCTTTAAAATCTGTCAGGAAAAGCACTAGAGAAGGCTACTAAGCTTAGGCTACAACAGGCAATACCCAGGTCTCTTTCATTTAAAAATTTACAGGGTCAAAAGCTGGGCAAGTGGATTAGCATAATCAAATTTCATTTCATGTGATGTTTCCAAACATATCTAAATTTATTCATCATCATCATCATCTTATCTGCCTCTTCTCCCACCAGCATCATACAACTAGTAGATGAGTAAAGCGTATGTTCACAAAAACTTCAAACAAACAAACAAAAACAAACCACATTACAAAAGGAATTAAATGAACTTCTAATTCTCTCCCATTTCTCCAAATCAAAAAGCCACTCATTTTCCTGCAAAATGCAAGAAAGCTCCCAGAAAGCAATGATGCAGCTGAGGTAATACAAACTTAATCTAGGATTTTCAAAGTTCAGCATTTAGAAATGAGAAAAGGGAGAGAAGAGAAAAGGTTCACTGTCAGTATAATTTGGATTCATTCAGTCACTCTAAGAGCTGCTTCTGAATGCAACAGGAGGAATTTATAACCTGAACTCCAACCTTCAAAACTGTTGGAGAGCTGGACAAGAACAGGCCACTTAAAGAAAGTGGGATTTTCCCCCTCACACCCAGAGGACAAATCTACAGTGTTTGCAGCAGATTCCAATTGTGTTGCTCCTTTGCAGAGAGCTGAAATTGTGCTGAAGATCCCATAAGCAGAAGAGTCCAGAGGGCAGCTTGTCTGGGGTCAAACGTACTAGGATGGCACATAGAAAGGTACTGGCTTGGTGTAGTTTTTTAGAGACGAAGACTGGCACTCATTGAAATGGATGATTGGTATTGGGTCCGGTGAGATGGAGTTAATTCTTCCCATAGCAGCCCTCAAAGTGTAGGGTTTTGCAGTGGTAGCTAGAAAGGTGTTAATAATACATCAGAGTTTTGGCTCCTGATGCAGTGCTCTCCACAGCATCAAGGCTGTGTCTCCAACATTCCTGACTATCACCAGTTGTCTGGGAGTGGACAAGACCTTGAGAGGGGACATAGCTTGGGCAGCTGACCCAAACTGACCAAAGGGATATTCCATACCATATGACACCCTGAAAAAGAAGGGGAGGGGGCATTCATTACTAGGACATTTGCCTTTCTGAGAAACCATTCCTTCCTGGGAAGTGGATGGACATCACCAGCTGATGGAAAGTAGAGAATAAATCTTCTGTATTCCTTTGCTTCCACACATGGCCTCTGCTTTTGTTTTTCTAAACTGCCTTTATTTTGATCCACAAGGGTTTCTTTCCACCTTACTTTCTCCCTCTCCACCCTGCTGAATGAGGAAGGCTTGGTAGGCACCCAGCCAGTGTCAGCCCACCAATGATCATAAGTTAAAACAAAAAAAACCATAAAAGCAGGGGAAGGTACATGTGCTGGAATCATGCACCAATCTTGCATCTTTTTTGTTCCTCTAACTCAGAGCCCAAGATTTCCAGGAAGGCCATACATCCCAAATTGCAAGGAATTCAAAAAGGATATAAATTGTGACCTGTTTATGAGACATTTACCTCTTCTTGGTAAGGCTGTTTAGACTCAGCAGCACAACCCAATTTGACCCCATTCTGTTTTGGGTCCAATTAAAGGCTGATGAAATGCTCTCTTACACAAAGATAAATAGGTGCAATTCTGCAGCCCTCAGTGCTATGTGGTTATGTGCCACTGGAGGAACTGTCCCTCCTCTGAGAACAGGTGGAAGCTGGAGGTTAATCCTGTAAATCTGTTAGTCCTCACCCAAAAGAAACTGAGGATTTGGCATGGGTTTTTCAAACCATTTTATTCAGAACAGGAGAAGAGGAAAGTCAGGGGAAGATGGGATTGGGAAGAAAAGCAATGCCTAAATGCACCTGGGAGATGCTTTAAAGACAGAAATGGAATAGGCCTGTGTCTCAGATGAGAGTGGAATCTGCCCTCCGGATGCCACCTACAAACAGGCTTGAGCACATTGATGAAACTGTTCAGCTGAAGCAATTCCCGTCAATACAATGAGCACTGGGTAGAAAGAACAGTGTTTACAAATGCCCTACTTTAAAGCTGCTGTGCAAGAAAAACAAAATATTTTCAAACAACAGAACCAGACAGTAAGTGTAAACTCTATGCAGTCCCTCTCTTTCCTTCAAAATAATCTCATCTTGCTCTTCCTCTTCCCATGCAAGGCACTGAACACAGTTCAACTTCCAGGAGCAGATGTGAATGGAGGGAGCTAGTTATAGCTGGCTGTGTGGGTTTTGCATCCTCATGCTTTGCCTGGGCACAGGATGCCTAGTAGGTCACCTCTTCCTTCCTCTGCTTTTCTTTTTTACTGTGCTGGCCACTGAGCAGCAGTATTTGTCTGGAACTTGTAGAAAAACAACTTTCCCCAAAAAAAAAAAAAAGATTTAAAAATTGCAAGAGGAAGATGACAACAGAGAAAAATCTCACCAAGAGGGAGCTCTCTTTTTTTCCACAGCATTTCCTGCTGTGGAAACACTGCTTAAATGGAAAAATGTGATTCTTCTCTCACTACATGCATTCAAGGACTGATCCTGCCCCTTGTAAAGCTGATGCCGAACTTGCCATTACACCACTGGGCCCTGAATGATGGATGTATCATGGTGGTGATGGATGCAAATCACCATCGTGGAAATGAGTGGAAGAAATTGGTTCTGATTTAGCCTGTTCAGCATTAGTGGGAGTCGTAAAGCATCAGGAGAGTTCTCCTGTATACAGTGTGGGGGATTTAAAGTTCCTGCTAAAGAAAATGTGCTCAGGTAGAGCCATTTAGCAGTAGTCAGTAGCATTAATTACATGTGTAAGACACAATATGGCATCAAGGCAGACTTTTGATTCTGTACCCCTCATTAACTGTTTCCCCATTAACCTTGACTGGAATCACATTCTAAGCCTAAGTAGTAAGATTTTTCTTTTTATTTGTGAGCATCCCCATTTCATCCTTGAAGCTTCTCAAATTCTTATTCATTGTAAATGGTCCTGCTTGTAATAAAGTGCTAGTGGAAGTATTTACTGTTTGCTGCTTAATTTTGTCCTCATGGAAGTCAATGGATGCCAGCTCCAACAGTAGTTAATATACCTTTGAGCACATGCTGTGACCTTTCTCCAACTCATGCCTGACTTCATTTTCAGATCTCATTAAACAGGAGAAATTATCCTCTGAAAGAGCAAAACCAGAAATGTGCAGATTTGCCGCAGAGCTACAGAGAACAGCTTGATTTAAAATGCACCATGGTAAAGGGGAGGGAAAGTGGTGGGGGGAAGGCAAGATCCTTCTCGTCATCTGACTAACAGTCATGAAAATAAACCTGAATGAGAAAGAAGAACCTTAGAGAGCCCCTGTGTTGGAGCATTTTGAGTTTTGTTTCTTGGATGTTTTTGGTGTTTGCTCTTGCTAATGCAAACAGTCTGAATGAGGAGTTCAGCTGCCTGGATGCCAGGAGTTTTATACTTGCACTCTGGCTCAAACACTGCACTTCTTTGGAGATTCCTCTTGCATGTTTAGCACCGGAGGGCTACGTTCACATGTGGGCATAATACACTACTCGTATAGCTCCCCTCTTCTCCTATTGTCTACCCTGGAAGCAAACACCCAAGCAATCCTGTTTGTCTAAAACCAGCCAGGCAACTCTCCAACATTTTCCCCATTCAGTGAGTACACAGTGGTAGCAAGATACTGTTTATGCATTGTCTCCCTAAAGCCTTCTAAACCAAAATTATGGTTTAGTTGCTAAAAGTCAAATGTGCCTTGGCTGAGAGACAACTATGGGCATTCCAGCACAAAGGAAAAAAAAAAAGCTATTCCACAATATACTAGCCTGAGAGAGCCCACAGGAGGGCATCAAGAGCAATCAGAGATCCAGAAAACTTGGTCTAGGGTGGGAGGGAGGGGGATGGGGGAGACATTAAAAAAATTTGGAATGCATAGGCCACAGTAGATGACAGGGAGAGGCAATGGCTGCCCTGCAGTATGCCATAGCCTGCTACAAAGAAGAAAATTCTTTTCTGTCTCCTCTGAGGATAAGGCAAGAAATCAATGGGTTAAGTTACAGGAAGGGAGATCCAGGCTTGTCCTTAGGAAAGCCTTTCTAGCAATAAGAAGAGTTTTGCTTTGGCAAAGATAGCATGAGGAAGGGTGTCCAATTTCTGTTATGGGAGCTTTTTAGAACAGGTTTGCTGCATATCTGTCAAGGAGGGTTAGGTCTAGTTGATCCTGCCTTGGGGAAAGAGACCAGGCTAGATAACTTATTGCCCTTTCTAGCCTCATTTGCTAAGGTTCAATGGTACACCTTGCTGTACTAATACCAGTGAGCTAGGTAGAATTAAGAAGTAAAGCTTCAGTGTCTTCATGGGCAGCCTTGTAAATTCTTACCAGGTAGAAAAATCTAGCAGCACAGGAGCAAGAAATTTATTCTACATATCCTGACCTGGAAGTCCAGATGAGCCTTGATCCTGCAGCAGGCAGGAGGCAAGCAGGTTGTGAACCATGCTGGGCTGTAACACTGCTGTCCGAGTTCAGAACTGAGGCCCCAGTAAGACAGTAAGGAAAATGATGCTGCCCTCAGAAGATTTCCTTCACAAAGACAAGAGTATTTGCCACTACCTGCAAATTCAACCAGAGCTATAACAAAGGGCATAAGAACAAATTATAAAAGCTGGAGCGTTCAAACCTACTCGACAGCATTTACCAGTGTGTGGAAACAAAAATTCTAGCAACTCTGACCAAACCCATAAACCAGCACAAGCTCCAAGGTGATGTGACCAAATTCAAGCTAAACATATCAGATGTATCCACTGTAACAATGAGTCAGTGTTCCTGCATATTTCCTGAATAAGAGGGGTTGGATGGTGGTTGGTTTTTTTGCCTTGGGGTTTCGGGTTTTTTAAATCACTTTTCCTTCTTACCAAATAAGTGGAAAGCTTTGAAGTATTTGTAAACCACTAGTACACGTAAGTATAGAGGTCTGAACACTTCCAGCCTACCACTTTTAAAACTTGACTCATGGTTTTGCGAACAACAATGGCAAGGGAACAATATAGTAACTTTAGATGGCTCGGAAATACCCAGATTTTGTATTTTTAAATACAGATGCGAAATTTTATATTGTTCCCTTTGTAGGTCATTAGTTTTCACCTTCTTTTTATGTATGTCATAGTGATTTTCTCCTTTATTATTCAGTCTGTTTCCTTTATTATTCAGTCTGTTTCCAGTTCCCCTAGATTTCTTGCCTCTCCAGAGAAGACCTACAAAATCATAGAATCATAGAATGATTTGGGGTAGAAGGGACTTTAAAGATCACCTAGTTTCACTCCATGTGCCATGGATAGGGATACCTTCCAATAGATCCACTTGCTCCAAGCCCCATCTAACCCCACCTTGAACACTTCCAGGAATGGGGCATCCACAATACTTCTATAAGCAACCTGTGCCAGTGCTTCACCAAACTTAGCGTAAAGAATTTCTACCTAATATCTAATCTAAACGTGCCCTCCTTCAGCTTAAGGCGATTCCCCTTCATCTATGAATACCTGCCCTTCTAAAAAGTCTGTTTGTAGCTTAACTACTCTTCCATACTGCCTCTGAAATATGGGACTCACGTTCAACCCTGGAGAACTGAAGGAGCTTTTGATTATACATAGCTAAATAAAGGCTGTGATACCTAACCTGTCTTGGCAGTTTTGTCAGACAAAAAAGGCCAAGTATATTTTCATTTCCAGGTCTTCTGGCCACTGCCTGCATTGATAAACTTGTTTTTCTATAACTTCAGGATGGAGAGTTTGGACGATCTCTATTTTTACTCAAGAGGTGAGTGCATGTATGTGCAGGTAACTTTTGTGTTCTTAGAGTATTCTTGGTATTCTCATGTCCTCTCCATTGCTGATAAGCTGGAGAACATCCATAAAGGAAAGGAATAGCAGGAAAACATATCCAAGGAAGGAAGGAAGGAAGGGAAAGAAAGAGCCAGCAGTGTTAGAAATGACATGCAAAAAGTAACCTCTGACATCATCTTGAAAGAGGCATAAAGGTGTCTACTTGGCCATATTTCTGTGAAGCGACAGCTACATCCAGTGGTCACTGGAGCTAATTGACACAGGGTCCTTGCTAAAATCTGAAGAGACACGGGGTTTGGAGGGAAGGGCCAAGGAGAGGAGTAGTTTGGTTTTCAATGCAACAACCATTGCTTCTCTTCTCAGGCCTGCCGTGTCCCCATACAGTTCTGGTTTAACTACAGAAGACAAGCCTAACAACAATGAATTGTAACAACAACATATTCTGTTTATAATCACTCTTGCAGGGGAAAATCAATTCTGATTTTAGTAGCCTTTCTGCATGCCTTAAAACAAGTTCTTTGCCTTTATTATATATATATCAGTTCAGAGAAAATTTGTTGTTGCTTATTGACAATTTTTTGTTCCGTTGGGAAGCTTTCTGCAACCATTCAGCTCTGCTACCAAGACACTCTCAAAAGCAGCATTTCCAACCTTCACAATACCTGAAAGAAAAAAACCAGAAAAGGCTCCTTTCAGCACATCAGGGGCAGCTTCACCTGTGCAGAGACCTCGAGGTCAGAGCAGGAGTCCTTATTTCACAGTTTTTCCAGGCGTTACATACATAGATGGTTCTTAGATGCAGCCTGCAGTGCCCATCAGAAAAGCATGATGTGTTTAAAGACAGGAGAATTCACTTCTGCTTACCAATTCAAATAGACAGTGCAGAGCACAGGGATTACTTGTTTTGTCTGTTAGCTCCCATTTGGGAAATTCCTATGGCATTTAACTGAAGAGAAGGTTGTTTGTACAGAATTAGTTAATCAGCTTTATTCTTCTGCCAGAATTCTGGAGAATAGTTAAAGATTAAGGGAGTAGCCTTCGTCTAGTCATTAGACTTCTTTAATTTCAATTAATGAAAATTTAAGTTGTGTAGACGTTTCATTCTTCTTGCACACTGCAAAACACTCTTATAAGGAATGGAGCAAGTCTAATGGCTGCATGAAACACTGTCCACCATCCTTACAGGCAAAGAAGAAAAAGCCGTATTCTGCCACATTTCTTGGACACAGTTTTTTCTCCTACATGCTTGGATGCACCAAGAAAGGCAAGCAGGCCTCAAGGCTGAAAGATAGTTAATTAACTCTTTTGAGTATCAAGCTCATTAGAGCTTTGCTGAAAATGCTATGAAGTCCAGAAAGGTAGAAGGATAGAGAGAAGAAGGGAGAATGGAGAAGCACAGTGCTGTAAGAGAAATGACATGCATCAACTTGGTCTTAGGCATTTAATATGACTCACTGCATTAACAAGAAATCACTGGATGATTTTTAGGAGCTACATACCAATTCTTAAAATGGATCAAAAGTATTTTGGGCTATTTCTACTCAGTCATTCCATAGAGGATCACTTTTATAACATAAGGTATAAAAAAAAAGACGTTATGCAAAGATGCTACCTTTCCTCAGCTCAAGCAGCAGCTCAAGCAGCTATGTGATTTTCTAGTACCAAACACATAGGTGTAGCACACTGAAAACATTTTGCCCGAGACTGCTGCCTCCACATGCTCCCAGCATTCCTCCATATATATTTCTCTTCCCCCTTCTGCCACCCTGAGAAAACCCAAACCAAACAAAAAAGAAATCAATGTTAAAGCAGCGTGTTTCTTTGGGGTACCAATGCAAACAGCACATAGCACAGTTATAGAGGAAAGCAGTAAACTTCCTGAAGGTGACAAGCAGGCTGAGCCCCAGGAACTAGCTTTCATGCTCATAACTGATCACCAAAGCACAGGAATCAGCATTTATACACAGGGTCCAAATTTCACAGCTGCACTTCTCTTTCCACCAATGCAAACTGCAGTAAGGCAGGCGCACAAAGCATCATCTTTGCTACTCCATCCTCCCCCAGTGAGGTGAAGAGTGTGGTCCCCATCTACCAGTTGCTATTTTTACTCCTTTTTGTGCTTGCCCCCCGCTCCTGCCCCCCAGAGACACTTAGGAGCCTGATGAACAAAGCAAAGATGGCACTGGCTTCCTAGTCCCTGTGTGTTTCTATGTTTGCCTGCCTGGTGCTGTTAGGAATTGAAAAGGCTTCAAAAGTTTCAAAATACCCATGATACCATCAAGCCAAAACATTCAAGGAATCTAAATAGACCTCTAAGGTTCCCAAAATCAGCTTTGTAGTTGTGCCAGCCACAGGCTGCCAGCAAAGCCAGTCTTCATCAAAATCAGAAGAGCTGGAATCAACATTTACCGTGAGGGGGGAGCAGAATTAAACCCAGTATTAACTGTTAATGTATCTGCCTTCAATAAATAATGTCAAAAGGATGCAGCTGAGAAGTTCTAGAAAAAAAAAGGAAAGTTGTTTTGCCTATTACAGAGTATTCAAAACCACAACACAAAGAAAATTTTTGAACAAGTGAACATATTTCACAGTATTTGGAAAGCAGAGGGACTTGAGAGCCAAGGTGGTGTAACTGGAGAGAGATGCACTCACAGAACTTGAGAATCTGCCTCAAAGTCACCTTTTAGGGCAGCAGGGGGTGAGGAACAGAAATTAATCTTGGGGCTTAACTATAATTTGACTACTCAAATGAGACACCTATTTTCTTAAAAAAAAAAAAAAAAAGGAGAATATTGCTTTGGAAGACATTAGGTGCCAGCACAGTATTGTTACCCTTGTATGGAGCAAGCACTGGAGACTACTAAAGTTGGCCAAATTAACTTGACAGACAAGAAAGTGGCTATGCCGTCCCAGAATACTCATATCTCTCCTGCTGCATCCCTTCCTGACAGAGGACAAAAGTCCTGATGTTACCTTGATCTGGATGCATTTATTTGAGAAAATAAGCAGGCTGTGGTTAGTTTGTTTTTTTAATATTTGATTTAGTCAGACATGTGGCTGCAAAAAAAATACAGTACTTAAAGACTGAAAATCTCCGCATTTATGTGGCATCACACAGACTACAACGGTCACTTAGCTGTCAAGATTTTGCCATTCCTGATTTTAGAGGACAGTCTCCCTAAGAACATACTGGTTTTCAGGCAAACGGAGGCAATGCTACTTCATTCGTCTTAAAAGAAGAGGTGATTTTGGGCAAAGCATGATATTTCAACAGGTAAAAACTTCCCTGGACAGGATTGAGGGGGAAAAAAAAGAAAATCTGGATTTGTAGGGTTGCCAGTTAACAGTATTCTTATCAGAAGGAAGCTTTCAATACTTGGCATTTTTCCTGAAGCTTTAGATCACCAAAATGAGGTGGTTACATTACAACTTCACCTGCCATTTTAGAAGATGTGTTTCCAGCTGACAGCACCACAGGGACAAGTCTGAACACTGGAAGCAAATGTGTTCTGGAAACACATTTGCTTCCAGTATTCAAAAGTTCCTCTTGCATTTTTAAACAGCCCAACTCTGAGTTTTGATTGTACAAGGCTGAGTAATACATTACATTTGATTGAAAAATGCTGCAGTTTTAACATTTTCTGTTCGTCCCAAGAACAAATTAAAAAAAAAAATCCAGTATTATATCTGGGAGCATCTTTGAACCAAGCTATCTCATGGTGATGTCTACCTTCCAGCATTAAAATGCAAAATTAATTGAATATCAAAGTCCCCCTTGAAAATTGCATTGCAGCAAAAAGAAAGAGGAAAAAAACCAGTTTCCTATGAAAAGCACATTTTATTCTCCCAGTTGAAACACAATTGAGGTCCAAAGGTGGTAGGAGTTGGTTGGTTGGTTGGTTGGTTGGTTTTGACTGATCCAGTGAGCTCTCTGGTCTCTTACCAGGACTTAATCACTCAGCTCAGGACTGTGCTACCTGTGGACACCTTAGCCTCACACCTCCCCTTGCAGTAGGACACTGTAATAAGGATGAGCATCATCAGAAGTCAGGTCAGTCTTTCAATCGTCCTCTTCCCCCTGCTCAGTCTTAACAGGATCCATTTTTCCCAGAATAACAGCTTTCAAGATGAACAATTATTGAACATTGCCAGAAATATGGCGGTGCAGAACGGAGGCCGAGGCACCCAAGTTTTGAAAGTTCTGATTCTTATCCAGAGCATGAAATCGAGACCTTGAGAAAATTCAAACATAGCAGGAGAGAGCAGCCTTCAAATGAGGACATCTGGCACTAGACAGACATCTCTTTCGGTAACATTAAGGGCAATCACGTTCTCTCATCATAGCAGAGTTAAGTGGTTCATTCAGAGTCAAGTTTCTGATGATTTTGGAGTATTTAAACTGAACAATGAAGCTTACAGCATGCAGTCATGTCAGGACAAGAAAACATGCCATTTCTTTCTTTCCTTGCAACTGCAGTGGCCAAGATGGGGTTTTTTTTCAGAATGGACTCTAGCAAAAGAAAAGTAAATATGCAAATTATTTTCATAACTAGAGTTCCTTGACTTCTGCAAGTATAAATTGGATATTATCCTATCAGTGCAAAGGTCACATACACCCCATTCCTAAATCAGACTGCTGCAAAATCCCTCAACAACTGTGGAAGAACATTCATGGCCATTGTACCAAATATGTTGAAATTGTCATTTCCCAGACTACCACATCTTCCTCTTTACCTTTTCCTGATTCTTTTTTATTCCTCCAGTCTTATCCTAATCTCAGTTTTTCCATTGTGAAAGACCACAATCTTAGCCCGTAGCTGGAAAATCCCTCCTTCTTAGTCAGCTATGCATCCATATGACTAACCTTCTATCTTTCTATTTTTCCAGTTTAAAATTCAATAGTTGAACAACATAGGAGATCTTAAGTCACATTTCTGCTCATGAAGGGAAAAAAAGCCCCATCAACAAAAAACACTGTCATCTTTTACCAGAACAAATTCATAAACCTACGATTTATTCATAAAACCTACCTGCCAGCAGTTTGGAAAAGAATACATCCTACAGCGCCTCTCTGTCCGAAGGTACACACAGTCTTGTCTATCAGTAGACAAGATAACAAAAGAGACAAGCAGCTTGCACTGAAGTAGTTGCATGGCTGATTTAAAGAGTGATGTTCCCTCTTATTTTCTTATCAAAATAAAGGGTAGATTCTAGACTTTGCCTGATGTTCCTTTTGAATGTGTTTTATCAATTGTATTAATGGCTCTACATTTTCCTGTTTTTCACAGAATTACAAAATCATCAAGGTTAGGTGAGACCTTCAAGATCGTCAAGTTCAACCCAGCACCACCATAATCACCCCTAAACTGTATCCCCAAGTGCCACATACGGACACCTCTTGAACACTTCCAGAGACAGTGACTCCACCACCTCTCCAGGCAACTTATTCCAATGCCAAACTACTCTTTCAGTGAACATTTCTTTTCTACTATCTAATCTGACCCTCCCTTGGTATAACTTAAGGCCATTTCCTCTCATCCTTTCACTTGAGACATGGCAGAAGAGCCCAATCCCCACCTCACTACAGCCTCCTTTCAGGGAGTTGTAGTGATGTCCCCCCTGAGCCTCCTTTTCTCCAGGCTAAACAACCCCATCTCACTCAGCTGGTCCTCTTAGGACTTGTTTTGCAGATCCTTCACCAGGTCCTTTGTTCTTCTCTGGACTCACTCCAGCAGCTCAGTGTCCTTTTCGAAGTGAAAAGCCCAAAACCAAACACAGGACTCGAGGTGCAGCCTCACCAGTGCTGAGTGCAGTGGGACAATCCCTGCCCTTAAACTGCTGAAATTAGTACTTTACCGCTCCAATACTCAAAAGAAAATTCAGCCCTTACAGATAAAAGCCTGGCTGCAGCATAGGCAGCTGATTGCAAACATGCAAATCCTCTTTAGGCTTTTGTATCCTGCCTTGGGACCAAGCTGCCGATGTCCAGAGATGGTATGAATGAGGCATTACTGCTTGCACCAGAGCCTGGAATAAATATATTCTTTGTGAAATTAGTACGAAAGATGGAACATGTAATATATACTTACCATTGGTTTACATGCATTCTGCACCCTAAAGTAGCTTGTTTGTGTTTGCAAAGGCTTAGCTGTGTTTCTACAGACCTGGCTCAGCTATCTATTGCAATCAGACACTATCCTGCACTGTTAGTCCTGGGCTCTGGATTCCCCACACCTGCTCTGGCCTCTTAACCCCACCAGTTCAGGCACTGTCAGCTTGATCTCCCTGACACAAACGCTTATTGTTTAGGATCCTTATTTTGAGATGCTGTATCTACAGTCCACCTATTATCATCAAGAAGCATGCTGTCAAATCCCCAATAATGTAAACTTGTGTTCCAGTAAGCAATATCCCCATCAGATGCCTCGGCTTAGGGTTTAACTCTTCGTGACTTAGCTGAAAAGAAATATCTTTGCAATATACTTTGCTCAGAAACAAAGCACTAGAGTCATGAACCTGAGCAAGAAATACCAGATACAGACCTGTCCCCTCCGCTGTCTAGAGTGCACACAGTGTTCTGGGCTGCACACCATGTCCTCCAAGTACCTTTCAACACCTCATTTCATTTTCTGACTCAGACATGAGCCTCTGGCCAAGCATCTTGGCTTGTCTTGCCCACAAGACATCCTCCTAAGCAAGAAGTAAAGTATAGATAACAATCAAATATGGCAAAATCCACTGGAGCTGGCATACTGAAGTAGGCAGTACAGATACATATTAATTTATCACAGCTTGTAACACAAAGTAGTAAAAATCCAGAGATTCAAGATGTGGCCTATACGCTCCCCTTGTGCATGCAATTCTCATTAAAGTTAATGGGAGCTGTGTGCCCATCATATGTGGAGCATAAACTCTGAACAGTGAAATGCACCATATGTTTCAAAAAAACACCAACAATTGATACTAGTTCTCATTCTTCTGGGAAGTCATACAGGGCACTGATGGCTGGACACAGGGCCTGAACTCCTTTTTATACAGTGAGAACTCCTCATGCAGATGGCTTATATTTCCTGAAAATATAACTCCAGGAGTTAGTTACAAGTCTAGAAAATGAAAAGGCAGCGAAACCTTTGATGTTTGACCTTCTTTCCCCCGCATTTTTATCTCCCGCCCAAGGACCCCAAATCCTCCAATCTTTGTATCAAACCCCAGAAAGTGTTGCATACTCAAAGCTATTTTCACTCAGGTAAGAAAAATTTAAAAGTGACAAGCTGTGTGAAGTGTAAAGTGTGGAGTTCTACCTCTGCTACTGGCACAGCTGTGCTAATAAAGTAAGAGCTCAGATTCCAGAGCCAGCAGAACCTCCATTTCTAGGTGCATACAAAATGAGGAGTTTACAAGAGATAGTGATGAACCACTCTCTGGCAGTTTGGGAGGTTTTAAAGCCATTTAAGCTACAGCAGCAGCACTGAATCAAGGACGCTGAGTCAGCATTAGCCACATGACACAGCACATTAGCCAGCATCTTGGGCAGAAAGCCTGCTGGGAAAACTTCTGCTGATTACTTCCAAAACCAGAAATTCAAAGTACAGGATAAATCTTTGGCCTTCAAAAAGGTCACTAGATGTTAGCAACACACAGCAGCTCTGCCTGCCCCTTCCTGGGCTTTCTGTTTCTTTATGGCATACAGACTCCTATGAAATACAAAACATTCCCATTGTGTTACAGCCTCTTGGACAATGTTTCCTGCAATGAATATGACTAAATGGTATCAAATAAATGTGGAAGAAGCTGGAAAGATGTCAGGCACAATGGAGAAACTGAAAACCCATTGTTGCAGTGTGCAATGGTAGGTTCCCCCGGCCAGCAGCAGAATTGGCCGCTGCCATCTCCCCCATTCTCACCCCCTTTCTCCCCTGTGTTTGGTTCGCTCCCCGGGTCCCCCGATCCCCTTGGCCCACGCTGTTTGTCCCCTCCCACGCTACCCTCCATTGGTCTGCCCGCCGAGATTCAAACCCACGTCCCTGTGTTATTGGTTGTTTCATGTTTCCCCCTCCCACTCTGTAAGGGGTAAAAGACTCTGACCGAGGGCCCACGGCTCTCTTCTCGTGATCTCCAAGTTCAGTAAAGTCCCTGTTTTTCCACGAGAGAGTCTCTCCATCTCCTTGATTCTCCTCGGTGCGCCCTCGTCACCGGTGGGCTGGGCGGAACCTTGCTGGACCCCTGCCAGCACACCGCGCGCCCCGCGAGCCCGCCTCCATCCCCCTCCTGGGAGGATGGATGTCTAGCGCTCGGTCCAGCTGGACAGACAGCGTTGCGACAGCCCATTGCAAAGTTTGGAAGATAATTCTGTCAATTACCACTTAGCAGAACACCAGATATTAGGCAGCATTTCATTATAATTTTCATGTTTGTAGCTCATACTGCTCAGCACTCTGCTGAGAGGGTGAAAAATTACATGAGTGGTCAACAAGCAACTTCAAGTAAGTATTAAGCCTTCTCCTTTCAAAATAACATAAAGCAACAGTTTGATCAGGTCTCAGGCTGGCTTCCAACACTGATAAATAGCTTTTTCGTCCTCAGCCTGTCAACCAGATATATTGATCTCAAACCAATCTAGAAGGACAATTCATTGAAAACTTAACACCTTTCAGAGTATGTAAAATAAATTTTCTCCTATACAGAGAACTGGGAAAAAACCAGTATTGTATCTCTGAGCACATGTAGTGAGTGACTTTGACATTATAAGTTTATTCTATAGAAGATATGGGAAACTTCGTATTTCTGTGTGGAAATACTGTATAACATACAGTCTTCTGTACACACCTGGATTTGGTACAGACCTCATTACAACAGTCAGCCTTTACTGCATTCCCACATTGTTGGTAATAGCATAGAAGTAGTCTGCAAAATCCTCTCCGTTTTCCCTCTTTGTAGGCAACCAAGCACACATCCACACAAATCAGTGGCAACAATTCTAGAAGCCAAAGGAAGGGGCTCTGTTTAGTGCTTTACCCTTGAACTTATTATAATCAATTCCTTGTATTTAGGAGGTAAAAGCAGGCAAGTTTTCTGCCCCTGTACCATCTCCTGTTCCCTCAAAAAGGAGTTTTCCTTGCTCTACCCTACAGGCTGGGCTTGTTGGGATTTAACTGGAAGTCAGGAATGAGCATGATGATCCTTTGTTAGATCAAATCTTCAATATCCCGGTAGAGTAGCCAGACTGTAAATCTTCAGAATAACTTAAGGTTTGCTTTCAGTGTCATCATCATCTTTTTACAAATAGAATACCTTCTTTGCCTCAAGCAGGACCCTCTCAGGTGCATCCAATGAACCAAAAGAATGGGCCATACCTCCTCCACAGCAGGAGCAGAGTAGTGAGTGTAGCAGGTAAAGTTCTGGGGCTCTAACACAGACATAACCTATTTCAGCAGGGCCTATAGAAGTTCCCAGAGATGATGGGAAGCCTGTGCCATTATAGGCAGGCAGGTCAAACCCACAAACCAAGCTGATGATTTTTCATTTCATCTCAGCCTTACCATGCTCTGATTTATTATGATCTATTTTTTCCTTCTTCAGCTGGAGCTAGAATTGGTCATGTCAACCACAGTGATCACCCACCCATGATGTGGGGGATAGATATTGTCTCTGGGGAATGGAACTGAGACAAGTCCACTTACATCTTGGGGAGAAAAACAGTTTCATAAATTTAAAACAAATTTTACAAGGTAGATGTGTGACCACACTTTTTCCATGTAAATAATGTCATACTTGTGAGGAGGGGGCCTTCAGTGATATTTCATGAATGGGCTCCTTATGTTGCACCTGACCCACAGACAGTTCAGTTGCTTTTTTGTTTTATTATTTTTCTTATTTATTTTTGCTTGGTGTATTGTATATAATCAAATGCTTTATGATGCCAAATCCTGTTAAGATGTTACACTTTGCAGAGGCATAATGTCAGTAAGGTTAATCAATCTATATTTTCTGTACAGAAAGATCCTGCTGTGACATTTGATCATCATGTGATGCTTCAAGGAGGAAGGAAGGACTCTATGCACAGGTATTTTCAGAGCTCTACATCAGAATCTTCAGAATAACTTAAGATTTGCTTTCAGTGTCATCATCATCTTTTTACAAATAGAAAAATAAAAATTGCATTAGCAGGAGTGGGCCAGGCTCCAGATGGAGGCCCTGTGGAAGAATTTGCACACAGTCCAGGTTAGCTCAGATTCGTATTGGCCTCCAAGAAAAACATTCAGGAGAAACATTAAATCCTCTGAAGGGAAATATTAAGATATTCATGAATGGAAACTGATTATTAATTATTTTTCTCTCCCTTTCTCTACATTTTATATTTTTAGTGTAAAATGTCATGTAAAGCCTGACATTGATAAAAATGGCAGGAAATGTTCCTTGCTCAATTAAATTACCATGAAGACCAGCTTAACATCTGCTTGGCAAACCCTTCGTAAGTGCATGGCATTAATATTTAATAAAAATATCTATAGCTTTGGTTGGTCCTGAAGACATTTCACACTTTGCTCACACATGGTGTTTCATATAATTATTCTCTAAAGGCTGTCACTTTAGTCCTTTAGCAAAATAAAAGCTCCAAGGATGATTAAATATAGCAAGTATATCTTCTGGAACATAGTCTTCCTCCAGGAGACCATTTCTACTGACTCTTGTGTTATAAGGGAGAAGTGCAGAAAGGAGAAAGCGGAAAAAATTAGAGAAAAATAGAAGAACTCAATACTATTGTCAGTACAGTTTGAATAAAGTCAGAGTTGGTATGTTCAAGTAACACTACAAAAAGCAGAGCTCATTCAGAGCAAAAAAAGTAAAAGCAATTCCTTAGCACTGTTTAGTCAAAGTATAGCACCTACTTGCAGAGAGTTACACCTAAAACCTTATCAATAAATCTACTCCATTTACTTGATTTATTCCCACAATAATTCTCACAAAGCCACTGCACAGCCAGTGCGGCACCTCAAAGATACCCAAATCCTTTGTTTCCACCACCTGGATTCTGCTAAACTTCCTAATCCTAGAGACCACCCTATAGGAAGGTCAAGCTGGAGCCAGATGCACCAAGAGGGGGAGACAACGGTAGTGTTACCTGCACATCCCAGCTGGGACTGAGTGCAGAGACCAAAAAGGCCACACTCAGCACTACTAAATAGACCTAAACCCTTCTGAATCACACTCTGAAAAGTGTCTTGGCCGTTTGCATTCCTTTCCAGATACAATGATGTCAGTCTCATGAAAGAATAAAATCTCACTTTGAATGAGACAGACATCAGTATTGTATTGAAAGTTGTTTGTACACAGAAAAATTTTAAAAATTTCTTGAGAGGAAAATAAAAAGCAAAGAAAACAATAAACGCAGCCCCCCAAGCTTCCCTCCATCATCTCAGATATTTGGGGCATTCACTAAAGATCCTACAGTAGGGTTTAGTACTTAAAATACACAGTTGAATGATTTTGTGTGTGTGTGTGTGTGTGTGTGTGTGTGTGTGAAGCACCTCCAGCTATTAACACTTCTCAATTCTTGCTAGAAAGAAGGGGACAAGAAAGAGATTTCCCTAAACACTGGAAATGGAGAAGCTTCATCTTGACTCAAGCCTTTGTTTCTTCCTCCCAAAGAAAAAAGGATTTTTCTCGTGAATAAGAAAGATTTTTTATCAGTTGGCTCATGGAAGTATAACTAACTAGAAGTGATGGGATGAAACTGCGTATGGAGCAGAGGAAGAGATGGCTATCTGGAAACATTTAGCAAAATGGCTAAATGTTAGCCATTAGATTGCGGAATAGTCTCTCAAGGGAAACAGCTGAGCCCTATTGATTGAGTCTTTCTGAAACTGCCTAGACAAAGCATGGGAAAAAAATTCAGTATAGTACAGTCCTCCATCTGCAAAGAGCAGAAAAGATGGTTTTCAGTAAGCCTCTTCTACAGCTAATTTTGATGGCCCCCTATTTTGCTGAGCTCTCTGTTGATGGAAAATGAGTTCTATTTGACAGTTTGTGGCTGGGGGGAAGGGGACACCCCATGACCCCATGATGAAGTGCTCTGGCAGTGTGGAAGACTTAAACTCTCTCCATCACATTGCCCAGATGGGGGTACAGACTGCAAGGCAGCAAATAGGTTTCACTGAACTCATACAATTTTTGCTATGAGTAAAGGGTCAAGAAGTTGAGACAGAGTTCAAAGAACAATATGAAAAAATAATATATTTAGACCGGTTTTGTCCCCTTAATTGTTTATTGGTAAGTATGGACTTTACTGCCCCATGAAAAAGGCTACAGGAGAATACAGAGTTCAAAACCATGTAAAAAGGTTTATCAGATGGGAGCTTACCCCAAGGATCTATCTAATTATGAAAACATCGCCACAAAAATCCACCAAGGAGTAACAGAAAACTTAGATAAGCTTTAAAGACATAAAAGTTACAGGCTACATTCTTGACCCAAACAGATCAACATGGTTTTCTCCAGCCAGTGGTACCACTAGGATTTACATCATTAAAAATCTGACCCCAGTCGTGGAGCTGACTCTGGCAGTACAACAGCCTTTGCGATCTGAACATAAAGCAGAGCTGCCCTGAGCATAGCACTTAGTATCACACTTAGACAATTTTTTTTTTTTTTTAAAAGAGATGTCTGGTCAAAATAAAGTTGTGAATTCCATGAAGTCCGAATTGACTTTCTGTGGGATGGGCAGGGCAAGATTTATCCTTGGTTCTTATATTCCTTCATAAATACCTGCTAATGTCTGACACTGAATGCACAATTATGTGAACCTTTGAGTTTCGCAAAGTATAATCATCCTTTTCTTAGTTATGATCACTTTGTGGCACTCAACAGTCCAATCTTTGGTTAGCATTTCATGTAGCCTTGCAATGAAGGAAAGATGGTGGCAGAGAAGAGTACTGAAAACGCACCTTAAACTCACTGTCCTTCCTCAAAAGAAGTTAAAGCAAAAAAAAAAATCTCTTTTTCATGAAACGTAGTTATGATCACAGAGCTATAGGAAGGGTAGCACACTGGGGTACACTAATTTTGTGCATAATTTTTCTAGAGACCCCTCAATACAGAGACAACCTACAACAGTTACTGTTCATTGAAACAGCATTTTATAAGCCTGAGAGCCTAGCTCAGGCTTGCGGCCATTTTTCACTCACCCTTGCTGTTTGCCCAACTGCATTTCCAGTATTTTGCATATGGCTACATCAAAGCTAAGCCTAAATAAAAAGTTAACATCCAAAGAGCCATTACATCCTATAACAGTGTGCTTGTAAAGTGCATGTAAATAAAAAGTGACCTTTTGTTTCAAGCTTATGATTTCAGCTCTGCAGCTTTAAGATAATTTTTTTTTAAAAATCACAATCAAGTTGTGTTAAAGCAGAAACTGATAGGAAAATGTTCACAGCCAGAGCTCCAACTTCTTATTTTTATGCTTTAAGACCACTTTTCCTTGAAAGTTGCTTTAAATTTGTTGTGTTCCGCAAGAATGCTGTATGGAGCTAGTTTTCCAGATTCCAGTTTGAGCAAAGCAAATGGTGACAGATCCCCCGATTAAATGTTTTGCAAGTCAGCTCTTTCTTTCAGTGTTTATCTATCCACACCAGTCATTCAAACTTTGGTCTTACCTGCTCCAAACTCATCTTAATCACTCAAGATTATTCTTAAGTGTTGTCTGGCACCAACTGGCAAAATTACAGGACAGCTTTTCTCAGCTCTAGGGAGGGTAAAACCCACAGTATTTGTGTTAACTCTTCTTTGTATTTAGTCCATCTGAAAAATTTGAATTGGTCCTTCCCTATACCACTGTCAAAATACTGTGTACCATTAGTAACTTCAACCATGTTCTCACTGTTGTCAGATATTTAGCAGAGTCTAGGAAAACTATATGCAACATGCTCTATTGGACAACCTCCCTACAAATATGTTTCTTCCCCTCAGAGTTTTTCTGCCCTCCTGAATAGCAATATTCTATTCAAGTTATCATTTCCCCCTTCCTCCTCCTGTTGCTTTTCAGCTGTTTTTCAATGCATAGTCAGAGAGAGAAGCACACAGTATTCTTATTCAGGCAAAGAATTATCCTGCTCTTCCTGCTGGCAAGCAGAACAATAAATATCCCTTTCAAAAACTCAAGCATGGCACACTTGAGAACAAGTTGCAGTAAAACTGCAGCAGAGAAGACATACACCACTGACACTATTGCTGTTTGTCCCACACCCCTCAACGCAGAATTTGACACAGAGAAAAGAATAGACACAAGCAGCAACACAAGATTTTGGCGGGGACAGAGACCTGGGCACTCAGGAGAGGGGCTGTACAAAAATGTGCTAACGGGTAATAGCAGAGCATATTGAAATGGTGAAGACAGGACTGTCTGGGGCATCATACTTCTGTTTCCTAATGGTTATGGATTCTGTGGAAATGCTAATGTTTGCGCTAAAGGCCCTCTCAGCAATATTTTGCAGCCTGAAGAACTCTTTGTTTTGAATTGTTTAATTAGTTAGTGAGGTTGGGGAGAAGTCCATCTTAGGGATCATTAGTTAAGGCTTCAAGACATGGAGACTGAAGAAATTACTGTCTGAGGAAGTAGCAAAACTTCCTACTTGTCAGCCAAACACATAATTACACCAAGCACAAGAGCTGCACCAGCATTTCCTGGTCTTGATGTCCAGTTCTGGGCCAGGCAGGATGCACGTACATAACCTGAGGCAAGTACCTGTGACTTCTTATAGCAGTCCCCGCTGCAGCTCAGAGCCACATAGCAGTGACAATACAGAGGGAAACAGCACATCTCATGATGAGCATGCTGACTCTTTGAGGTCATTAAGAGAGGAAACCTCCTCACAGGTGTTTAACCATTGCATAGGACATACCTAAGATTCAAGCATGTTTTTAAGCTTAGGAAATGTTATTTTGCATTAACAGAGAGAGACAAAAATTGGGTGAGAAAGTTCAGATTATTTAAGTGTAGGTTTAGTTTTGCTTAATAATACAACTAACAGAAGCAACAACAAAAAAACTTTTTAAAAACAAATCAGTATTTTCCATGTCTTTTCTCGCCTTAGACCAATTTTTCCCTTATGCCACTATAACAACATGAAAGTTTTGCAAAGAAAGGTGGAAGGTAGAGACCAGGAGGTAACTCCAAAACACAAGATTAAGCTATCCAAATGTGAGGCGTATCTGAACAAATGGGTACTTAAGCTCTTAGATAGACTCTGTGTAGAGTGTGTTACAGGCTAAGCTGTTTATACCTGTTACACTCTTAATTATTAACTTTTTACAAACTATTTACAAGTAGAACTTTATATTAAAGTGCAGAGCTAAATTCCATTACAAGAACAAATGTCCTGTTCCAGGAGACCAGTTACTGCAAGAGTTTAATGTAATGTGAATCTGCAGTTTTTCTAAAGCAGCCAGTTCTAAGTCTGCACTTGACACACACTTGCAACTGCTTTGCTTTTGCTACCATCAGCTGGTAAAACCAACCAGTGAGTGCTGAATTCCCACACATTGCTTGTATGAACAGATGTGCACAGGCAGGTCCCTTAAGCAGAGACACAGAGAGCTCACATGCTGTACCACAGACAACACAAGAAGCAGGAGTTAACTAAACTGCTGCTGTGAGGGCTGGGTAGGCAGCAGTGATACTCAGCCACACACTCCTGTGAAAACACATGAAGCTTAGCTGGAAACAGACTCAAGAAAAAGAAAGTGATCGAGGAAGAAAAGTCCTCACAGAGCAACCTGAAAAACATGTTGCGGTGGCTCAGCCCACTTCGTGGCTGGACAACATGCAGTGGGTGGATTTCCCCGTCTATGACTCCGACCCGGGGGGCGGGTCGGGGGCGTAGAGGCGCCACCAGCTGGGGNCCCTCCTTTGTATTCCCCTGATTTGTTATCTGTCATTCCCCATCAATTCCCTATTGGTTTGTACCCCTTGTTCCTCCCCTTTTTGGTACCCCTCAAAAGGAGGCTTCTGGCCCCGCCTTTCGCCTTTTTCTTGCTGCTCGCCCTTCAACGAGTTCGCCTGTTACCTTGTTTCTCCCTCGCGGGACAATAAAGTTGGAACTTAGAGCACGAGAAAGAGGTCCCTCAGCCCTTTATTTATCGCCTCTCCGTTGCTCGGCAACAGCGGTGCTGCAGCCTGCCTGCTTGTGGGTCTCCTGCAGGGAGCCAACAGCTGCTGACAGGGCAGGTGCTTTCTCTCCCGTCAACCGGGACACCAGACCTTGTCGCCTGCCGTGGCCTCCGGGCGGCCAGTGGCCAAAGCGACAAAAACACATCAGGGTTCTTGCACGGCAGAAGTACATTGAGACTCAATACTGGGATTTCATTCAATGTCTTGTTTTCCCAAAACAGAGCTGATTGGAGAATTAGGCTTTTGTCTATGCCAGAATACAAAACTATTGCAGTGAAGGTCAAAGAAGGAACTGACAACTGCTGGTCACCCCTGTTTTGCTAAAGGCAGTTTACAGCATGCTGAAGTTTGTGTAAAAGTTATTCTTTCTTTTGGAAGCTTCATCCTTATTTTGTTACCTAACTAAGCTCTAAAAGTCTCACTGTGAGCAACTCAAAGCTTCAGAAAAATCTGGCCTCAGCCCACCATTCTTCCACTCCAGCTAAGATGCATTTCACACAGAATCAAGAAAGCTTTTAACTTCTTGGGGAAAACTATATTTCTGGAAATTATGTTCATATTAGGCTACCTTTTTGTCTCCTCTCATTTCTACTCTGAGAAGTGAGGAGACACTCAGACTTGCCCCAGCCTTAATATCTTCGTACCTCCAGCTGTGGCCCCTGGTGTCTCTACTCCAAGTCCTAAATTTCCTTTCTGGTGTATGATGCCATTTCTTATGTTTACCAGTTCTTCCCAGAAAGCTGCTTCCTTAACAAAGTGGTTAAGGACAACACCTTTGCAGTGCTAAAAAAAATCAGGAAATACAGTCACCCAGTTTGGGTTTTTTCTCTCTCCAGGTTTCAGTAACCTGTCAGGAAAATACCTCCTTGCAGTAGTGGAAACAGCTAAGCAGTAAAATGCCAGTTCATTATCACTTATGGGGATGAGGAGGTATAACAACTGCTACATTGCAAATAATTTTCTTAACTGTTATAGTAAGAAACAAAGATATTTCTGGGGTTTTCAACACTACCAGAAAAATCTCTCTATGGTATTTACCTTAAGGTTTGGGGCACTATACCGAAACCGAGCTTACCTGCATGCTAACTGGAAGGAAGGTCCACTAGCCTCGTTAACACCAAAGTATACTTTGGTTGCAGTCCTAGTCAAATAATAGCCATTATCAAAAGGAGTTCTTAGTCAAAATTAAAACTGGAAGTAAATTCAACCCTGAAAGTGTATTTTCCACATGTGCCTTTTTCTGCAGGTGTTTGATGATCTTGTTTTTGTTCTCTGGACCAAAATACAATAATCAGAAAGATCAGCTGGTTTAGACACTATTTCACTTTGGTTTTGATGTAACTTTGGCAAGTGTCCTCAATCAGAGAAGGGCTTTTTCTTCTATGCTTTAGCTGCTGAACATAGGTCTCTTAGGGTTTTAACTACAATAGTTGTGTTCAATTTTATCAACTATGGTTTTAAACAAACAGAAAACTAAACCAAAACCAAAACAGAAAAAAGCCTTACTCTCTCCACACATCTTACTTGTGATAAGTAGAACACATTTGATTTCCTACAACAGCAAAGTGCAGCACTTTAAGTACAACTCGGTAGAAACTGAATAAACCATTTAGCTGAAAAGTTTCAGATAGTTTATAATACAGAAACAGAAAATGCTGTTTACATTTTAACAACATCATTATACTTTCAATGGCATTCGTGTCTGGGAATTTTGATCAGCACAGGGAGCTCATTAGGTAGTGTGAGTAGATGTAACTGCCGAGGAAATGTTACAGGATTTAGGATAAAACATATTAAATTACTGCAATCCTTCTACAGCTTTCACTCGATTCTGAATGAAGCATTTTGTCTTCCATAAAGCAAACCACAGATCTTTTACAAAACATTTTTCAGAAGATTATTTCTCCAACAAACTGTCAGGTAGCACTGTGTGAATAATTTCTTTTCAATTTGGCAGATGAATTAAAACTAAGAAGAAAAGAAAAAAACCCTTCCGTTCATGCTTAACCAAATTTGAATGGGTTTAGGTTTTATCTTATTGGGCCAACAAAACACAGACTTCAAATAAGCCTACACCATTTCACTTGACACAGATACTTCTATTAATAAAATGAAAGTCAGATATCAAGAAGATTGAGACTCATAGTTTATTTTGTGGTCCAAAGAGAACATCTGGAGAGGAGGTAGAAAGTCTCAGTCCTGCTTTCTCTCATGGAAATTGCAGTCCATACCTCACTTCTCCACCGACACGATATATCATGGCAAAACACCTACAGACAGAAATATTATTCTCACTTTGCTCAAATCATACTATTTAATGACAATATTATAATATCAAAAGTTAAATATTGCCTAGAGCCTAGCCAAGAAACAAGCTCTCCTACACACTATCTTCAATACATTCACAAAAGTAATTCCCTTCCCCAGTGCAGGTTTCTTTTAATACAAAGTAGACTCCACCAAGAGGCACGTGAGATCAAGGAAAACCCACACAGTGCTGTCAGGCTCCTAAGGGCACTAATGAGTCTTCATTGCCCTGATGGGCCTCAGCTGGGACCACCCAACCACCGTGCCCTGCCCTTGCCCCTAATGGATGGCCTGCCTGCACCTCTCACCCTGGCCATGCCTCATCCTTATGCCCCGTCTGTCTGTTACCGGTGTTCACTGGTTCCTATCTACTGCCCCATGGTCCCGCTCAGGGACTGCCATGGGGCTTCACCCTGGTGGGGCAGCCACTGCCCAGCTCCTGTCCTGCTCCCAGCTCTCCACTGCAGTGCAGCACCTTGTTGCTGCCATAGCTTTTTCCAAGTTGTTTGCCATAGGGCTAAGCCCCACAGCTTCTCTGGTAGGCTGGGCAATCTCACAGCTCCTCCAGGCTATAGGGTCCACCCTTCCATCTCTGCCAGGGCCTTCGTCACAGGTCCATGTGAGTTACTAGTTGCTGCAGGAGAGCATGGCCCACGAAGGAGGAGAAAAGAATGTTTGACATCATGATGGAAAAGGAAGTTACATAAACTAATGCCAGAATATTGTAAAAAAAATTTAAAAAAAGCTTCCACTCTACGGAGATTATATTCAGCAAGTTGCCTCTCTTCAATTTGATCAGGAAGTTTAAAAGGTCATGACAGACCACAGAGTATTTGCATCCTGGAAATGAGTTGGCCTTCAGAGTACGGAGTTGAAATGCCTTGCTGAAGAAGCCTGTTCTTCTTGCACCTAAGATATTGAAACTATAGGCTGACACATGGTATTTTATGTCTGTGAAGTATTTTCTGAGCTAGCGTAATTATATTTGAAGCTGTAGCATGATATAAACTGCTTTTAAGCCCCATAAAAAGCTTATGGTGGTCTGCACAACAAACGTCTCTAGTGCTATAAGCCAGGTATTAGTCAAGAAAAAATGTTTAGTTTTAACCTTTTCCATCAAACACTCAGAAATTTACCCAAAATCACTCACTTGTTTCCATATGCATTTTTAATGTTTTGGACACATCACAAGTCATGGGAAAAAATTCGCTGCCACAAATTTCAACTAACTCTGGTAAAGAGCTGTTTCTCTAGGAACAAGGGCCCCAACACTGCTGAGAAAAAACACCCCTAAATATAGCATGTGTAATAGTGAAATTTGCTCTCATTACTTCAGACTCCTGGGATCAAGACACCAAGTTAGTCATAAATGCTTTGTGACATTAAGTTTTCCAAAGATACCAAAACTTTGACTAGTAAACCGTAAATTTATGAACACCAGAAAACTCCAGCAGGCAAAACTGAATCTTTAGGTTAGCAGAGGCAATTCCAGTGATATAATTTTATTAGCCCCTTACTACTTCACAGCTCAGAAAGCAATGAGCATCTAAACTAAAACAGACAGGATTTTGTAAGGAACTGTGTGATAAATGCAAGAAAAAGGAACATAGATTATGCAAAGCTCAGTGCAATAAACAGAACAATTCCTATCTTTTTTACAACTGTACCGTACTGCTACCAGCAGGACTGCAAAATCCCATGACACATTTCTGAAAAAGAAAGGCATCTCTCCATCCCAATCAGCCAAGCCAATCTTCTACTTCCAAAGAGCCCCAGGGGTTGCCTGTGTGAGACCTCCAACACCCTGCAACAGGTGGCCCTGCCTCATTTTTGGGAAAAACCTTCTCTAGGAAAACTCTGGTGGGAGCTCACAACCAGCAGCATGGCTTTCACTTGCATAAATAATGATGCTCTAAAGGAACTGGACTACAGATATGGGGAAAAGGGGATTCTCACAATTGAGATTACCTGTCCAAGGTCCCACTCTCTTTCTGCCACTACTCCAAGGAAGCACCCCATCCCACAGCTTCCCAGGCCCTCCTCCATGTCTTTGAAAGAGAGTCACCAAATAAAGATACTATCCAACCAGCAGTTAACAACCAGCATGTTAGCTAATAGCCTGAGGGAATCCGAAGGCGTTTTATGCTCTAATACTCTATTCATTAACTGTAGTAACAACCAATTTCAAGGTGATTATTGTCATTATAAGCTATGATCAATTTTTTAAACATTTCCATTTTTAACCAGCTTAAATCTGGTGCAATAGAGCAAGGGGAGCAGCTGTGTTGAGAATTAGACTGTTCCCCAGATTAATATCTGATTTTCCATCAAAGAGAACACAGGACACATTCTGTTAGGTTTCTAATTGTTTCTATCATAAACCTCCACCACACTGAAATATGATCTCTAATAATTTTTAGTTTGAACTTCCCATACATAATCCATCTGACTAGATGGTCCTCAGCAAAAGCCGTTAAAGCAATTTGTTTCACTTACGTAGAGGAATAAATCAGCGCTTAATTAGCTGTGGTTTATTATTAACAGCACTGGTGAGCTGACCATATGCCATGACTTCATCTTTTCATACAGAAAAATGAGAATATACTGATTGTTTTTATTATGTCTTTCAACACACAGCCAGGGTTCCAATGAAATGAAGATGGAGAGTTTTGCAATGTTACTCAATGATAAACAATAATATCCTACAACTCTTTACCCTGGCTTTTAGGATTCATCTTTATATGCTCTTTTACTGGAAGCACTTACTAACATCTCTCACAGCAGAAGAAAATATAAATATACCTTAGATTGTTTCCAGGAGATATATTATACACAGCACAGTACATTTCTTTGTGGACCTTCAAATGTACTGGCTTCAAAACGTGGCATATGTTCAACTCCAGAATACTTGAGAAACAGTATGCATTTAATGTAAAGACCAGAAAGACACACCTTCCTAAATTTTAGACTTAATTGAGTCCATCCTGCAAATCCTTGTGAAGTCAGTACAGTACCAAATAACACCGGGTTTGATCCTCTGCCAGGACAGCCTTAAACTCTTTAGTAGACATGGCGGCAAAATAAAACTTTCTTGAAAACATTACGGATTGATGAACTGCTTTGGAACAAGTTCAGCTGCACAGACTTTCTCCACTCTGGATAGACCCAAAATGAACCAAAGGTCCTTTGAGATGCAGACCTATGAACCACGGTGGCAGACACAGGCACAGCCTCAATTCAGCAAATAGCAGGTGGTTTATATTTGTCAAAATGGGAAGAGAGATGCTTCAAATTCAAAGGGAGCTGTGAAGTTGTTACCTCTTTGGATAAGGAAAAGACTGTCCTGTATCTGACATGTTTCTGGGGAGAGGGGGGGTTTGTCACCATGAGCCAGTGAGTCTATTCTTAAATATCTTTAACCAAACATTCTGTCTGGATGGTCACTCTCAGACAGTTGTGGTCAATGACTTGATGTCCAGGTGAATAAAAGTGACGAAAGGTGTTCTTCCATGGTTGGTACTGTCAGTGACATGGACCCGCAGCAAGTTTGCCAATGACACCACGCTGTGGGGTGCAGTCAAATGCTGGAGGGAAGGGATGCCATCCAGGGGGACCTGGACAGGCTTGAGAGTCAGCCTGTGTAAACCTCAAGAAGGCCAAGTGTAAGGTCTCACACCTGGGCCAGAGCAGTCCCAAGCACAAAGAGAGGCTGGGAATAGAATGGATTGATAGCAACCTTGAGGAGAAGGAATTGGGGGTGTTGGTGAATGAGAAGTAACATGAGCCGGCCATGTGTGCCCACAGCCCAGAGAATCATCTTCATCCTGGGCTGCATCCAAAGCAGTGTGAGCAGCAGGTGAATGAGAGGTTTTTCTCTGCTACAGTCTGGTGAGACCCCACCTGCAGTGCTGCATCCAGATTTGGTGTTCCAACCTAAGAAGGACATGGGCCTGCTGAGGCAAGTCCAGAGTAGGCCACCAAGATGATCAGAGGCATGGAGTACTTCTCTTATTGAGACAGATTGAGAGAGATGGGGCTCTTCAGCCTGGAGAAGAGAAGTCTCTGGGGAGAGCTTATAGCAGCCATTCCATTACTTAAAGGGCTACAGGAGAGCTGGAGAGAGACTTTTCACAAGGGCATGGATTGACAAGACAAGGTGGAATGGCTTTATACTGAAAGAGGGCAGTTCTTAGGAAGAAATTGTGAGGGTGGTGAGGCAGTGGAACAGGTTGTCCAGGGGAACTGTGGGTGGGTGCCCCATCCCTGGAAGTGTTCGAGGCCAGTCTGGATGGTGCTCTGAGCCATCTGGTCTAGTGGAAGGTTCCCTGCCCATGGCAGTGGGATTGGAACAAGATTATATTTAGGGTTCCTTCCAACACAAACCACTCCTTGATTCAAAGCCACATGCAGACTTCAAGTGGAAATCTTGGACATGCTGAGGAGATGCACTGTGCCCATTGTCAGAAACTGAAATATTATAGTTTATGACTTAAACTTTTTCATGAAGGACTTTTAAAACTGTATTTCAAAAGCTGCAGAGAAGACTACCGCACCCTGAATGGGGCCCTGACTGAGGCCTGACACTGCTCAGTGATGAAGATAAGATAACAACTCAGGTCTGGGCACATTCACAAAGCCTAAGTTTAACACCTCCAAGGTGGAGACCACATCCCCAGGGCTATCAGCTGCCAGGCCCCTCCACCAAAGGGTGGGGAGAGAGAGGATTTGGGTGTGTGTTGGAAAAGCCTCTGGTGAGAGGTGCAGTGACTGCCCATTCTCCACTGTGCAGAGGAGCCCAGCTGAGGGGCCCTGCACCCAGGGAGGGAAAAGCTTATCTGCAGCAGAAGGGGTGACATGGCCCATCAAAGGGCCTCCCCCCAAAGAGGTCCCCAGACCCTTCACCAAGCACCAGAGATGATGCAACAGACCCTCAGTGTTGCAAAGGACAGTGTCAAGCTGGCGCCTGCAAGGGAGACACGTGGGCGTTCCCACCTGCCCAAAACGTATATTAATCCATGGATTCTTTACTCTTCATGCTTGTGGCGGCATGTGGCCATGTGTGACCGCATGGTGTGGCATGGCAGCGGGGAACCCTCACCACCAGATGGAGGAGAGCAATGAGACATCGTTGGGACCCCTGGACGGGTGATGTGCTTACCTAACTCCTGTCACCTCTCCCTGGCTCCCCAGCCCCCATGCACACTTCTTTCTCTATGTCATTCTTTCTTTCTTTTCTCTTTCCTTCTCTTTGCCTCTTTTACTATTAAATAAAATACATCAATTTTTTGGCACCAACATCTAACCTCATTTGGTTTTAATCTCATTTTTGGGAATATTTTGAACGTTCCATACGGTTTATGCACAGAGACTTAGTTTTCTTTGCTCTTCTGGGTTTAAACCGGATCGTAACATCATCAACCAAAAGAGTCAAGGAAATTAGCATACAATAACTCCACTGCAAGAGCCAACATCAAGAGGAATGGGAGCCATGGCCTTTTCCAGTAATACCTTCAGGCTTCCCATCCTGCAGCACAGAGAAGATGCTGTGGCATCGTTACTAGATCATTTCTTCTTGTGTCACCCAACAGTTTCTTAATCTCTCTTACCTGATGTGTGTTTCACAACTAAATCTCCCCCACGTCTGGAACTGCGCTGAGACCATCTGCTCTTTCCTCACAAGTGGAGGGTAATGACTTTGGTCAGCCTGACTCAGCACCCAAAGGAGTTACTCTCCTTCTTAATATAGGGGGGTGGAGGGGGGGAGAAATAGGCCAAAAATTAGGACTGTTTTTACAGCTAAGGCTCCTCCAGAGAATTGTTGATTTATCCCTTTCTCCTCCTTGAAACACCAAGCACTGGCTCACTGTCAGCTGACAACCTCCTCAGAGGAGGTACCACTGAACTTTCTTGGTTGTTTCCAGATCTGAAAGCAACCATGTTCTGTCTCCAGACAGAATTATCTGAATAAAAGAACTTTCTGAGGAAGAGTGAATGTACCAAATTTCCTCTTACTTTCTTAGGACTCTTAAACTCTCAGCATGCAATACTATACTTTTAATGTACCTGTGGTCACAGGCTGGTTTTAGGTACAGAGGACTGCAGAGGTGAGTGGCAAAGGGCTGTTCCAGGAACCTCATGGAGACAGGAGATGAACAAGGATTCACAAGTACAGACAGTAGCTGGTCATATGCTCCACCACATTTTTTTTCCCATTACTTCATTGTCATGCTCAGATCAGGGATATCTTAGTTCTTCTCATCCTTGGTAAAATAAAATTCAAAACAGTCCATGCAGCCAAGAAGCCTTGAACCAGACCTATCAAATCAGCATTGTAATCAGGATGTAGATGAACTGTCATGTGCATTAACATCCATAATCTCTGTTACCTTCAGCCTGTTTGCTGTCACAAGTCATGCATTTACGGATTCTATGGAGATTGAAGAACCATTTGCAACTTGCTTAATTGACTCTGGAAAAATTCTCTGCTGCCCCAGCAACTCTAGTCTTATAGCAAGGGGAGGAACAAGTTACAGATCACAGAAAGCTAGTCTCGTCTCTAGTCACAGCTTTATTTTCAGCAAGGAAGGGAACACAAACACATGGCCTGAATAGTCACAGATCTGAACTTGGAGGAAACTGGTAATCCATCAATCCTTTCAGTCTCCTGGAAAGATTTCACTTGAAAGAAGGCCACAATTGTACGCTTGTAAAAAGTAATTTGAACGGTGCTGTTCCTCCATGGATCTCAAAGGGCAAAGTGAATGGACATGACAGACAACACACCAAGGCATGGTCCCCACAGGAAGCACCACAAACACGGTGAGACTGAACAATAAAATGAAGTTGCACCATCACATGGTTTTCCTCAAGTCACTGGAGCTCCAGGAAAAGTGTCCAGTTCCCTGGTCCAGCAAAGCACTTGAGCACATGTGCAACTTGAAACTGAAAGCTACAGCACTGGTATAAGTGAGATAACATCACTTTAAATAGAATGCCACTTGTAGGAGAATATCCTAATTTTTCTAAGCAGTCTGAATGGAGGCCTTAGATGTCTGTCCGTTTGTACTCATTTGCGGCAAAACTCCACAACTTATAAAAGTTGTAAAGCAGATATGTTTTATTACGGCGCCGGACGCATGGGAAGTAATCTTCCAAAGTCATGCGTACCTCAGCAATATTCAGCTCGGTATATATTGGGTAAAAGCTACATATTTATTAGATTGCCCAATACACCTATACATAGTCACGACCTGTCCCTGCTTCGTATTATAATAAGTTCTGAAGTCATTTCCATATGGTCACGCATGCGCTGTGTTATCCACTGGTTGTGGGCCGGGGTCTCTGGGGGGTCTTAGATGAAGTAAGAGGTCTTCCTCAGATGAAGTCAGGTAGTCTTCCTCAAGTGAACTTTTTACCTTTCTTTCTTGCACATGCTTTCTGGGTCCCTAGCCAAAGTCCAAACTTCAGAGCTGGTTTAGGCTGGATCTAGGGTCTGAGAGCAGGACCTTTGATGAGATCTTCCTTTGTCTGCTTCTCCCTTATCAGTGTTCTGCTTCTCCCTCTATCAGTGGCCTTGCATTTTTCTTTTGGCCAGCACAATAAATGCTGAGCAGACCTTATATTTACATTGCTTAGCGGTCAACTCTTAGCGATGTTTAGTTAACCCTTAATTCCCCTGCATCAGTACCTGTTCTAATCACTTTTCCTCTCAGTATAGGCATTATGAACCAGAGGCTGTATTTGTTCAGGAAAGGGGGAAAGGATCCATATTTGGCACAAAGCCTCATTAGCCAGTGCCAGGTGCATGTTTTTGCGTTTTTTAATATCAGCTGAATGGAAAGGAAAGGGTTGTTCCTTCCAAAAAGTGTCCAATACCCATTACTGTTAAATACTTGCTGATCTTGTAATCATCACATTCATCAGTTGCTAGATGTCATCTCATGTTTTCCATGGCTTTTGGCACCTCTCTGTGGTACTACCGATTAATGGCAGCAGCGTGTTGATATTTGGCTGCCAAGTGCTGCTGGCCAGCACCCTAAATTTTCAGTGGTTCTTCACCCTGGCAGAAAGAGCTGTTTCCAGTGTAATCAGGTCATCCATGAGCAAGGGAAAAAGAGACATGAGGGTTGTTAACACATACATCTATAGGAGTGATATATTGGCAGTGAAAAAGTGCCTGTGCCAGTTCCTCAGCTGGTACAAATCACTCAATCATCAGAGAAGCCCACAAGGCTATGTGATTCATGGCAGCCTAAGACCTGGTCTTAATTTTCCTCAGCCCTTCTGCCATGATTTACACTTGTGCTGATGAATTGACACAGGGTGTCAAATGCTATCAAGCTGATTGATACCGTAAACAAGGACTAAATGTGCACAAAATACAAACACAGTAAAGAATCAGGCCCTGTGCGTTCATTAACAGCCCCCTGTTTCCCATGGGATACACTGATCCTGTGTGGAATACACTTCCTATGAGTTGATACACTGCTCCTCACTTCCAAATAATGGAAACAGCTCTGTGGCAACTCTGCTCCTGCTGACAGCCCCAAGGGAGTTTGAGCTTGTGGCTCCTCCTTGTAGCCCACAAACTTCCTCCTTGCACCCCTGCCCACAAAATGATATTTTGCAAGGACATCTTCCAAATCTCCCCGTGAATGCATCCTGTTCCCAGTTAAGCCTTTGCCAGTGTTTGTAACCAGATTTCACCTGCCTCTGAACAGAGAGCACACAGGTGTGAAGATGGTCTGTGGCATATCTTAGCAAAGCCCTGTGGTTTGTGAGAGCATCTGCCAGTCCAAAGGAAAACCACCTCTAGTTTTAAAAATGCCTTACCCAGTGCAATTCAGCATGCCTACAGTGAAGGCAATGAAGATGTAGACATTTACTCCAAATGTTTTTCTGGTCCTTGGCGATTGTGTAACCACTGATCCATCTCCCGTTCCCTAACTGTGTTCTGATCAACTTACTTGGGGCTTTTTTCCTTGTACAGTAAAGCTTGCTCAAAGCGCCTCTCTTTCAGGGACTCTTGAAATATGTCTTAGCTTCCAAGGGTAATGAACTCTTTTATAATAAACACCCAGCTACAATGTGAACAATACCTGGCTTCCAGGAACTGCCTTATAATTACACGGCTCAGTATTGCATGTCAGAGGTTTGCTTCATCTTTAATATTTTATGAAGAAATTAAGATTCTGACAGTAGAAGTATTTAACCCAGAGGACCTAGAACCCTGACTATTATTTTGCAAAGTAGCCATCCAGCTACACTTTTGTGCACCACCATTATCCCCAGTGCATATTCACACTCTTTGATACTCTCTAAGTAGACACAACCACATGCTGTCCAGATGGAAACCTGGCTGCATCATTACATTATATTGAAATAACCCAATACCACCTGTTTCTGCTGGGGCTTCTGCCAACATTTTCTCATAAAACATTTATTTTGCTAATATTTTAGTTGGTCACCTCAGAAGGACACTTGAAGTTAAAGATTTACCATGTGCGCAGCCATGAGGAAAACCCTTAAAAAAAAAAAAGAAAGCAACAAAGCTCAAGAATAGCTAGTGTCTATTGTTTAAAAGGTGGATGTTCACCTAGGCACTAAGCATTAACACTCTGCAGGGACACAAAGCCAAACACAGGATCTTGGCAGTGTACATCAAGTGAATTATCCTAACTGTCTTGGTACTCACCTCTCATATAATTAAAAAAAACTTTCATGCGTGGAGTGGGGCTAATACACAAAAACACTAATGAAAACTCATTGGGGTTTTTTTGTTGTTGTTTTTTATTAATCTGAATCTGTCATGTTATAAAACCCCCAGTCTCCTTTCTCTCCCCCTCTGCAGATAAAACAGCTTAACCTCAGTGAGTCTGTATAAACGAGAAAAGCCTTACAACTCCCAGCCTACTTGAGATGTTTGAAGTATTTATTAGATACCTTCTACAGCAATAGAATTTTTTTATTTAGAATTTGTATTTTGAGAGACATTTTCCTTAAGAAAAAGACAACTTATCAAAAACATTTGATAAATTTTTTCCTAGCATGTCATCACTCAGGTATACACCTTATACTCTTCAGTTTTGATCTCTGTTTGTACAAAAGTCCAAACAGTAGCTGGACTTCACACAAAGACCTTTTTTCCACATATAAATATTTTACTTGAAGAACAGCAAAGGTTATTAACAATCCACTACTCCCAATATATTTTCTGGGTATCAGTTACTACTATTCAATTTTAAAAGCTGCTGTCCTCCTAAGGGAGAGGTAACAATGCCATGTAAAGAGACCACCAGAGCCCACAAAGATCCAGCAGTGTTTCTTGAAATACAGTAGATCAAACAAATATGAATTATTTGGGAAATATAAGCACATCAGTAGAAAAAAAGGATGTGATCCAAAAACGAAATCCAGAAACAGAAAAAATGTTTACAAACGAAGGAGGTAATCCCTAATTAAAAATGAGAATTTCTCCAGCTGTTAGAAAACTATCTTACAAGAAGGGGAAAACAGTTGAAAAAACTAAAAATGTGATTTTTTTTCTGCATATTTTGTTTGAATATGTCCAATTCTATTAACCTACAAAATTAACCAATAAAAATCCACCAGAAAAAAGTAACAATAATTATTAAAAAAAAGAAAAAAAGAGTGTATAAAACAGCTTCAAGTTCACTTGCTTGAATTTGTTCTAAATATAGCCCTCGCCATTTTTATCATGTCACAGGATACTTTTATAGCTTGTAAAAGAACAGTATGAGAATTGAAAAGAAAGAGAAAGGGACCAGTCATAAGTTTAGCCCTGTTTTGTTCCTTTCTCCTTTTCATATTCATTCTACATTCAATTCCCAATAAAATCACCCATTCATAACCAAATCCCTGGCTGTTGGCATGAAAGTAATTTAAATTTTTGCCTGTTTTTAAAAAGCCAACTTATAACCTGAAATCATTATAGTAATTGATTAAATATCACAAGCAAAGCAAAGTATCTATTTGACAGGTTCTATTCATGGTCACATCCCTTCCCTGCAGACAGGTAGTTAGATAATTAAGCAATCCATTTCACTGCATATATGCTATACACAAAAGCAACTGACACACAATGAATCTTGCTAAGCTTTTGTTCAACATATGAAATACTGGATAATCACCTTTTTTTATGAAAGCACTTGACCTTTAAATTGATATCCCCCCCAAAAAGATGGTAATCGCTACTCAAAGAGATATTGAATGCTCTGCAGCTAAACCAGAAGATCATTGCCCATTAGTCATTATTAGATTTTTTGAATCTAAAGGTGAGTATTTGATTAGAACAAAGAGGAAAAGAAAATACTATTTAGGTTGCTGTGAATGCCTATACCCTCCTCTTTCTAAATCACAGTGACAATCAGCATTATAGACTACCTGCAACTTGAATATCATTTACGCACTTGATCCCTACTCAGAGAGCTACTTTATAAGCTTTGAGTGGCAGAAAGCAAGATTATCAGTGACAGTGATTTTAAATATTACATATGTTGCATGTATCACAAGTTTTTTTCTTTAGCAGCTGATGGGTATTATATTCTTTTGTATAATACATCGGAAATATATTTCTTTTCCTCAGTTTAGGAAAAGTGAATCAAAAATGTTTAAATGCAATGGAGAAACTGCACAGCCTTCTGGGAAAAAAAAAGGACACAAAAGAGTATTCTTTCCTTTTATTACATTTTAACTGTTTCCCTGTTCATTTTTTACATGGCATGACTAATCATCTGCTGCATCCCAGAAATTATATTTCAACTACAAGGACAACTATATGGTACAACACTGGTTGGATGACCCTGCTCAGAAGGAAGTGGTTATTGGGTCATACTCTACCCAGAGTCCAGCGTGTGCTGGTTCACATCCTTATCAGTGACCAGGAAGAGAGGATGGAGAGCACTCTCAGCAAGTTTGCAATGACACCAGACTGGGGGATCTATTGATAAACCTCCTTCTCGGGAATGCCATTCAAAGGGACACAGACAGGCCAGAGGAAAGGGCACACAGGGACTTTGTGAAATTCAGCAAGAACAAACACAAAGTCCTCCCCCAGGAAAGAAGCCCCAGGACACAGTACAGGCTTGGGACAGGCTGGGTCTGTAGACAAGGTGGCCAGTACATGTTTTCTCCAATACATATATATATAACCAAGAGCAGATCAGAAACTGTCTTCTTACCGTAAAAAGTTTCTCTAAACACAAAGTTGAAAAATCTTGATGAAGAAGAAAAGCCACAGTATGCTTTTACGCTTGTTTATTCTAAGCCTTTTAAACTTCATGGCTATTTCACCAAGGTATGTGTGACAGATTACATATTGGTTTTTTGCATTAGCAGTTACTTAGTATTATTTAATACTCTTGGACTTGAAGCAAAAATAATTAGGAAATCCTTTTCATGTAAGAAGATAATCTAGATGGCCCTAAAGGTCTGGCCATCAGATTTGGTAATCTGACATTTTCAAGCAGTCCCTGTCCAGTCAAATGCTCCCAATATTCTTTATGACTGTTTTACCAGCATGGATACCCAGACGCACATATGCCAGTCAAGCACAAATTCAGTCTGACCCTCTCCCACATTTACATGTTACACCTGATACCTGCCTAGTTGATATTTGTAAATCACAATGCAGAGGACACAGCACATTCAAATTTGACTTGTTTTTTCTCCAGGATATGTTTTGCTCCACTCCCCCACAGGCTGATTTTAGGATGTATTGAAATGTTCCCTGCCAGCACTTCTCTTTTTGTTGGTGTAGTGGGTTGACCCTGGCCAGATGCCAGACACCCGCTAAAGCCGCTCTCTCACTCCCCTCCTCCATACCTGGACAGGGGAAAGAAAATATAACAAAGGTTTCATGAATTGAGATAAGGACAGAGAGAGATCACTCACTGTCTTGGTTTAAAAGACAAACATCTGCTGAGGAAGGCGGGAACCTTCCTGGAATGGGAAGACAACCCCTCCCCCCAAATTATTGTAACTTCAAAATTATGGGGCTTCCAGGCAAAGAGCAAGACAGAACCACGAACAACAAAACAGTAACAGAAGTTCCCCACCCATTCAGCAATTTCCCCTTTGATGTAGCTATGACCACAACCGGCAGGGGGCGCTGGTGGCTCAGGCGGGGCAGAGGGGCTGCAGTGACTCCCCCTGGCCTCAGGGGCGCTCCGACAGGAGCCCAGAAACTTCCTCACGTGGTGGGGGTGGCTCGGGCGAGGGGAGGACGGGAGATTGCTCCTGTTGTAAAGCTCAAGGGCAGCAGCTGGCGTTTGTACCGCCACCAGCAGCAAGTCACAACATAGAGATATCCTGGGAACAGGCACGCATCCTCTGTAACACACGCCACCGCTCTGCGCGCTCTCTTCCGTCACGGAGCAGAAAAGCAAAGAAGTCAGCCCCCATCCCCCAGCCGAGTCTCGAGTTAGCCCCAACACCTCTCAGGGCATTACTCTGCGATTCCCGAAGAAATTCGGCAGAGTTTCTCTCTCGGGAGAGAGACCCCACCCCGCAGACAAGACTCCCAAACCCCGAAAGACTTCATTGGAATGCCAGAGCTAATAGCCACCTTCCTTTGTGTCTTAGTTGCAGTCTATTCACCTGAAATGCCACCCCCTCCCCCTACCAGTGTCTCCCTGGTATCAATGGGAAGAAATTCATTAAGAAACCTAAACCCACCGCACTCACCAAATACTGTCACAACAAAACTGACTCGAATTAAAGACAGTAATTGAATTTATTACTAACAAAATCAGAGCAGGATAATGACAAGTAAAACGAGACCTTAAAAACACCTTCTTTTCCCCCACTCCTTCCCAGTTCTACCTCCTTCCCCAGCAGTGCAGAGAGATGAGAATGGGCTATTGGTCAGCTCATCCCACTGTTGTTCCTGCTGCTGCTCAGGGAGAGGAGTCCTTCCCCTACTCCACCATGGGGTCTTCCACGGGCTGTGGGTGGATCTCCCTATCCCCATGGATATCCATGGGCTGCAGGGACACAGCCGCCTCACCATGGTCTGCACCACACACTGCAGGGGAATCTCAGCTGGCGCCTGGTGCACCTCCTGCCCCTCCTTCTCCACTGACCCGGGTGTCTGCAGAGCTGTTCCTCTCACATGTTCTCACGTCACTCTTCTCTGGCCACAATTACATCTGTGCAATAACTTTTTTTTCTTAAATATGTTATCACAGAACATGACCACCATTCCTGATTGGTCCAGCCTTGGCCAGCAGTGGGTCCATCGTAGAGCCAGCTGGCATTGGCTCTGCCAGACATGGAGGAAACTTCCAGCAGCTTCTACAGAAGCCACACCTGTAGCCCAATCCCCCACCCTCCCCAAAAAATGGCCATACAAGTCCAGTACAGTTGGCTACAGTGAGCACTTGCACATCCAGCTCAAACAGAGTCAATCCCTTCGTAGTTGTAGATAGTTGCAGTGGATCCCACCGTCGACCCTGCACCTTCTCCAGTGAGCAGAGGGAGGCAGGCTCTGCCAGAGGATCAGCCTGTCTGCTGCAGGGGACCCCACAAATATCTCTTACCACTGAAGGTGGTGACTGTACAGCTGGGTCAGCCATATCCCATTAACCAGGCAATATCCAGTGATACTGTCCCAGAGTAGTCATACCACACAGGCTTGTTAATGCTAACCCAGAACTTTATTCCCTGCCTTTCACAAGAACTGACAATCATCACATAGACAAGTTTCCTAAATGAAGTCCATGCACTGTTACCATTAGTGCAAATTCCAGTAAATTATTTAGGTAGACACTGAATGCCTAAGGACAAAATTGTGACTCCAAATAATACTAGGTATTTTCCAAATAGAACTGAAAGATTCCGCTCATATCTAAAGCTCTGCATCTGGCTATCTGTAAGGCCACCCCCAGTTGAAAACTCTCAGCTCTCTGGAAGCTCTGGAAAAAAACCAGCAGACATATTTTTCCAGGTTTGTAATGATAATTTGCTGCATGAAAGATAATCAATATCTACAGATCCAAAGAACACCTGGCATCATTGTGCTACAGCAGTTAAGAATTCACCTTCAGGATGAAGCCTAAGGTGAATCCATCATTCCAAAATGACAAATATTTGTTGCATTGCCACTCCACAGTACTAATCATTACACCTATAATAATTATACTGGCTTTGTCTCTCTTACTCTCTCCTAAGCAATACGGCTTTGTCCTCCCTTGCCTAGGCTCCTAATCTCATACAGTTTCTTGCCTACCTCCTTCCTTCAGTTACTGTCCATAATTTCTTGTGTTATGTTTCCATGGAAAATTGCTGCCATATAGGCCTCGGAGCAGCTGATGAAGTGGTTTCTGTGAGACATCAATAAATAAATAAATCACTAATCTTACTTCATTTGTGACCTCACTGTACCAAGATCTCCATGATTAAAAAATTTGCTTTAGCAAGTGGTATCACTGTTTATCTTTATTGAGGACATAACCCAAAATGGGTAAGGTTTTCCATCTTTCATAAAAACAAAATATTAGCACCCCTATTATTTATGGCTTGCTGTAGCCTATGCTTCATAGTGCTACACTTTACATACATCAGGGCTTGTTTTGCTCAAGACAGGAGCAGAACTTCTCATCTGTGGTACAGCATGAAAAGATATTGGAGAGATAGTAAAGGTGTTTTGAAAATTTCCATGTGTGTTGGTTTTGCACAGCCTGGTTTTTGGTAGTGGGGGGGCCACGGAGGTGGCTTCTGTGAGAAGCTGCTAGAAGCTTCCACCATGTCTGGCAGAGCCAATCCCTGATGGCTCTGAAGATGGACATGCCGCTGGCCAAGGCTGGGCCAGTTAGAGATGATGGTAACACCTCTGTGAGAACATATTTAAGAAGAAAATCAAAACAAAGAGGGGCACAGGTTTTTTCCTAGCCAGAGAAGAGGAGGAGGTGAGAACACGTAAGGGAAACACCATGGCAACACCAAGGTCAGTGAAGAAGGAGGGGGAGGAGGTGCTCCAGGCGCCAGAGCCGAGATTCCTCTGCAGGCCCCGATGATGACCGTGGTGAAGCAGGTTGTCCCCCTGCAGCCCATGGGTCCACAGGGGATGCAGAGATCCACCTGCAGCCCCTGGGGGAGGTGCTCATGCCAGAGAGGGTGGATGCCTGGAGGAGGCTGTGATCCAGTGGGAGTCCCAGTGGAGAGAGAGGGCCCTGCTTCCAAGCTGGAGCAGCCTGTCCTTGGAGGACTGCACCCCATGGAAGAGCGACCCACGCCACAGCAGTTTTGGGAGGACTGCGGCTTGTGAGATTGGAGCCATGCTGGAGAAGTTTGCAGAGAACTGTCTCCTGTGGGAGGGACCCCAGGTCTCACAGGGGAAGGACTCGTCTCCCTGCACAGCAGAAGAAAAACTTGGGTGAGAAGCTGACCAAAACCCCCATGCCCTGTCTCCCTGAGCTGTCGGCGGGAAGGAGGGAGGGGTTGGGGGAAGAAAAGGTGTTTCAAAGGGCTTATTTTATTTCTCATTTTCCTCTTCTGCTTTTGTTAGTAATAAATTCACTTTGTACCTCTAGGCTGAGCCTGTTTTGCCCTTGGAGTGCTTTCTCCTGGTCCTTATCTCAACTCATGAACCCTTCATTAAATTTTTCTCTCTTCTGCCCAGCTGTGGCAGGGGAGGGTGAGTGAGCAGCTTTCCTGGGTGCCTAGCATTTGATCAGCATCAAACCATGACACCATGTGAAAGAAAAAAGAAGGAGAATCTGAAACAAGATTTTCATTTATCAATTCCTACAACAGATGATTCTTTATTTCATCATTTTTCCCATAATAATTAAGTTTACGCTTACTTATTTCTTTCACTCTTAAACTGCTTTTCCTTAGACCCCACCTGAATTCCCTGAAGTCAGACCCCTTCCAGCCCATACCAACAAATATAAATGGAGCTGTACACACTGAAAACAAGAAATGAAGGTGTGCAAATAGTCACAGTAAGAAGCACTCATTAAATTCTTCTGAGAGCACTACTCTGATGCTGAATGCACTCAAAAATGTGGAAGTCTTTTTCTATTTACGAAAATCAGGAGTATTGGAAGATAATAATGATGTTTTAAATGAGAACTACATATATCTATAAATACATCTGGGATGTTTGGGGTTTTTTACCTGTACCTCTATCAACGGAAATATAATGTCAGTAGGCAGTCATGTGAAATGCAGTCATTTCATCTTCAGAATACTGAAAGAGTCACTAAAGTTGCCCTACCATGATAATTCATCAGGTTATTCAGATGTCTGTTTATAGGAAAAAGAATTTAAACATAGCTATATTTTGGTATTTTAAAAATTTGAAAGTTAATTGAAATTAATAGAAGGAATCAAATCAAATAAAATCCTAGTATAAATTCTGATATCACTGCTGCTTTGGTTTAAAATCAGATCTTACAGTGATGTTAAGGGGAGGTGTGCCAATTTTAAGGAATAAAGTCTTGTATTCCAGATGTGCCAAATACTTCCATTTTCTTCCTACATCTAATTCACTATTCAACAAAATAAATTGTCTTCTGTAAAAACTACTCCCAAAACCTTCATACCCTAAACACTTATCTTTGGATGGGATTAATTCTTTTTTTGGAGTTGCTGCTACTCTTTGCACTGACTAGAGAGATTCAAACCAAATTGCTTAGACAGCTTTTAAATAGCTAAAGTTGGAGCAATAAATCCCACCCAGAATTAAAGAAAAGGTCAAATCCAACTAGTAACCAAGGACAGCAGCAGCACCACTACAAACAAACACAATTAAAAAAAAAAAAAGTGCAAACAGGGAATGCTGTGCACTTCACTATGCACTCTGTTATTTTGGCCCTCAGGCTACTCTATTTCAGCATTTAAACCCAAAATGGATCGCTGCAGGAAATCTTACTTTTGTAGTTGGACAACAGAGGAAAAGAGCAAGGAGATGTTTTCAAAGGCAAAACCAGGAGTTAAACAGCTTTTTCCCACCAACTTCCAACAAGAGCAGAGCTTCTCACCGGAACAGAGAAAGGCTTGACTGGAGAGGTCCAACAGAGTGACTGCACGGCCCAGTCCCCCACAACACACAGGTACAAAAAAAGTAGCGGAGATCAAGGGCATCCTTGTCCTCCTCTGGACAATAGTGAGCAAGTCATTCTTTTTAAATCCCTCTCAAAGGAGTCTGCCAAAGGAAATGTCAGAGACAGAGCAAGAAAATAAACTACATCTCCCCTGTGCTACCACAAGGCCTTGTATACCAGATCATCGCCCTTCATGCCTTTCCACACCCTCCTTATTTGGTTACTTTTCTCATAAGTATATTGGGAATTTTAATTCCAAACCATGAAAACTCTGAAGATGTGTCTGTGGGCATATGTGCAACACTTGTACATTCAGTCCTGTACCAAAAACCCAGCCAATGTCATCCATGATTAAGAGTTATCAAAAGGTACAGCTGCTTCAGTGGTAAATAATGCTGATAACTTCAACCCTACTTTGGTAGCTCTGCTGTTAAAAATCATTTCCCTGGCTTCAGTGATACAGTCCATAATTCCTTGCAGGACAACAGCAAATAAGAAGCAAAAGTAAAAAAACATAGAAGATGTTAAAACAGTTTTAGAGACCTGAGGAAAACAGAAGCGGCAATCTCGTGTGCCTTCTCACCATCAGATCAATCAAACTTGGTAATAAAAAAATCCAGTCACAGAAACATGACTCTTACATTATGCTTTTGGAATATAAACCTTCCCACAGGAGAAGCTGAATTAAGTCCAGATCAACCTTTTAATATTATTATTATTGTTATTATTATTTTGATTAATATTATGTTTTTCTACTGCCTGTAAGAAACAGCAGCTGAGATGACTATGCCACTGTCAAAGTCAATACCATTCACAGGATGTGGGGTAGGCACAGTGGGATGTGGGATTCAGTGCCCCACCTGGAACAGATGATGCTCAGGGACACTGAGTAAAGGTTAATGCAATAAACAGGAGGCAAAAGACAGTTGAGGGTAGAGAAGTTCTGTAGAAAGTAGATCAGGAAACAGAGTAATTACAGGAAATATTCTGGATACAATATGAAATGTTTATCTTTCTGGTTCTTCTCATGTGTTTGTATAGCTCTGGACCAGCGCCCTTTGGTTTAGATACTCTTTAGAGAGCACAGTGATGAAAGCAGCTGGTGTAAACTCTACTCTAGCCTTGAAACAGTTATCACATGTAAGCAGCTAAAAAATGTGACATTTAAAAAAAAGGCAGAGTAGGACTGTTAAAGGCACAGTATAATTAGCCATGGTTTGAAAACTGCTTCATGTTTGTGATCTCACTGGAGATATTAATGCAGTAATGTTAATAAAAGAGCCATTAGGAATTGCTGACTGAAAGTACACAGCCGTGTGTTCTCCTGCTTCTGCCAAGGCAATCACAGCTGAAGAAGGTCCTTTCCTGCTATACACACAGTCCCTGTCTGTAGATGGGAAAGCAGCCACACAGGACCTAATTTATGTGACCTTTTTTGAAGTATTTTACTGATAACATTTTCTAGGGCCTGATCTAGCCCCTAAGTAGACCATAGCTAATTACCAAAAGATACTGGAAAATAGCGGCCCTTACATGTGTTTATAAATGTATTTTCATTAATCAAAGCATACTCTAAAAATCGGTCCTTTAGCAATGGTTTTGAATGAAAAGCCAAGGCTTCCCCATGTGTCAGCATGTTCATATGTGTTGAATTTGGACTGACATTATTACTACATATATATGAACATACATACTTAAGAGAGTCCGGTTTCCACAGAAACAAATTTTTCCTCAGTGATGCCGGTGTAACACTGAAGTGCCTCAGTCAGCTACAGTGGGCATGTACTGCTATCATTATCAGTACAATGCAGGGAAAATATATCGTGAAATGCTAGAGAATTTATTAGTTTATTTATTCATGTGCTAGCTAGGGGACCCAAGAGTATCATGAGTGTTTGTATGGAGTCAACACCTTTCCGTAACAGCATGGTGAACAAGGAAATTCCTGGTTGTTAAACAGCCTACATCTGCAATAGCAGACTAAAACAATCTCTCAAGTAAATGTATTCCTTGATCCAAAAAGACACATTTCACATCCTATGAATCAATTGTCTTCACTCTCCAAACACAAACAATTGTGTCCTACACTCATTTACAGTAGCGTTAATTCAAAATAACACCACCAAGTCAGTTGAGGTAGTCCAGATTTACACTGGTGTGACTGAGAGCATTTGGCACCCAGTACCTATGGTTATAGACTCTCAGCTGGTGGAGATCATCACAGTTCTTTCAAGTCAGTGCCTCTGAAATTAATGTAGTTATGCTGATTTACACCAGGTGAGGATCTGCCTTGTGGTTTCTGGCTTTAAATTCTCTTCCTGTCAGCTGTCTCATTTCAAAATGGTTTCAATAGACAACTCCTAGCCAGAATTTCCTCTGCTATTTATAGGATTATCTCAAGAGTTTCTATGATAATCCCCGTATTTCCATCTTTATATCAGAGCCTTTTTCAGGATTGTATTGCAGCCAAACTATTCACATATCCAGATGACACCATTCCTTCCTCCTCTTTTCCCTTCCCAGTTTGGGATGATTATACAGGGGGGAAATATCTCTCATGGTCAGCTTTTCAGCTGGCATAAATCAGCATAAAATTGACATTAGTGATTTACATCATTTAGCAATATAGAAGAAAAGACAAAAAGAAAAAAGAAAAATAGTTTTTACCAATGCAGTTTAAAATTAGTAACAGGTCTTTAATACTGAAAGAATATTAAAATGTAACCCATATGTACACTTTTGATGTGTGTTTTATGGGCTCAGCTAGGCATCATTTACAGCTTGGAATGACAAAGCTTCTTGCTGTTTCGTTCCATAAAATCCTCAGCAACTCTGCCCCTAAATACTCCATACTTATTCAACGTAGTTCACCTCAAGTGTACTTAAAACACACCACCAAGGGCTTTCACAAACAAAACCTGTTCTGTTGATTTCACATGTTCTTTTCATCCAGCTAAATGTTACATTCAACCTGTTGAAATAGGTCAGGTTTAACAGAATTTAAGCATGCTATACAAAAGTGCCACAGGGGATCTATAGACCTCAATTGTCATTGACACTCCAGTAATCTTACAGTGAAAATTTACCATACAATTTGCCATTGATCCATACAGACTTCTCTTATCTGTAATTTCCTGGTATCCATGTCCACTCAGAAATACTTTCATTTCTCTTTTGGAGAGCTAGATTTCCTCTGTGCTACACCCTTGTAAACTAGCAGATACCTGCTCACCTCTGATACTCTACACAAAGATCTTAATTAATAAAACAATTGAGATCAGAAGAGAGCTGCACACACAGCAGGGAGAGCTGAAAAACAGAATTCCCCGCAGGGACAGACTCAAAGTCTGCAAAACCCTTCCGAGAATCAAAGTAATCTGCATCACAAGCATATTTTCCCAGTACAGAAGTGCTTGCAGGAACTGGCAGTTTCTATGAGTATACAAGTAAAAACAAAAGAGGTAAATTACTGTTGTAATTTCCACTTCTTAGACTTGATGTCTTGACACAGTCTTCTGGGGGAGATCTAATAGCCAGTGGCAGAGACTACATATGTAGGAGAAGCTGCACATTACTGAGGGCAATATTGAATACAGGCTCTTCAATCCAGCTCTCACAGGTTGACAAATAAAAGCCTTTCCCCCTCCATCACCACCCACACACTTCTTTTCCCCAGGGCCAAAAGGGTTGGAGTAACATTAGGCACTCCTGGCCTGGAAATTAGCTGTTATATGTGGGGGTGAGGGGTTGGCAGAAGGGCAGATCTTATTTCAAATAAATGTTTCCTCCTTTCATTTCCCTTCACCTTCCATATGAGATAGCAAAAGGATATCAGTATCCAAAGTCTATGTCAAAGATTTAATTCTGTACAGTTTATACTACTTGAAATCAGGTTATTGCTTTATCTTTATGGAGATGAATCCAAATTGAAAACAGAGAAACTGGAGGAACCTGTGGATGCCAGATTCACAACTGCAGGCATTTAAGTGAGAATAGCATGTTTTTACACTCTTAGTTTCTTATTCAGCCTAAGGAGTGGTGAGTCAGTACATGCAGAAGTCCAGTGAGGCTGACGAGCAATGGCTACTAAATTCCTGTAAGAAAGGTAACCATCTTCCATTTTTCTGCTGCTCCATCACAGGCGTAAATTCATTTCATTTACTGGGATAAAAGTCACTCATTCTGTTGACCTGACTGGAGTTAGACCAGGAATAATTTGGCTATAAATAAGGAATGACACACAGTAAGATTATTTCAGGGTGTAACTTCTGGCTATGATTGCTTTTTAAAAAATCTGTAAGACTAGTCAATAACAACACTAAATTCAATCTTATTTCAGGTAAAGTAATGACACACAACACTGTATAACATGTACGTACTTTGTTTACAAGCTGCCACTCTTTAGATACTGTCATGTAGCTAGACCACTAATTTAGCTAATGGGTTATTAAAGATCCAATAAGGAAGATGGGCAAGACAGAGGATAACATTACTATGCTGCTCTCTAAAGTGTTTCAGTCAAAACTGATAGCCGGGAAAGAAATCCCCAAGAATCCCTGTGAATTATAACAAATTTAGCTTGGTAAGAGTCTAGGCTGGAATTTGTGAAATGTATCTAATTTTGATATAACTTCTTCTCTCTGAAAACACTGCAGGTAAAATCTTGTTCCCACTTAAGTTAAACAGACACTGACATCAATGGAGTGAAGCCTTCATCTTGCGATAAAAACCAGAGGTAAACCTATAAGCAATTCTGATAAAATCTCATTCACAAAGTTCAAGAATCAAGTAAAAACCTTCCTTTCTCTCTAGGGCTATTCCTTGGATATACACATTCAAATGGCTATGACTAGGTAGTATAAGAATTCATTTTCTATCGCTGAGTGCGAAATTCTTAATTAATATTAAATCTAAGTTTTAAGCTGGCTGTTTCTCCCTACTGGTGACAAAAAGCTGTCTGCAAGTGTTCAGTTCCTGCCACTTACTCTGGCAGGAGGCAACTGCAGATGAAAAGTACATGATATTCTTTCTGCTCCCTGACTGAATAAGCAGGTAAGCACCTTAAGACAAAACCTAAATCTAAATTAGATATTTAGAACTGACTTCTCCATTCATTAAACATGGAGCCTAGGACAATCAGCCTTTGACTTTTGGTACCACAGGATTTCTGCAGGAACTTAAGGAAAATTTATCCTGCTATTATTTGCTGAACAGAAAAGAGGTTGTAGACAGAAGAGCAGCTGAAGTGAATTGTGAAATTTATGCTCCAAATTTTTAAACTCCATGCCCAAATGCATTTTAAGTAGAGTAACTTAACTCCTCAACAGATGCACAGAGAGGTAACACTGAACAGGAGTTAGATACATTTAACAGCTTTCACTCCCAAAACATTTAGAAGAATATTTGCACCACTTACTACAAGTGCACAGTAGAGATCACAGTCCCCAAGGATGAACACAATCCTGCGTGACCAGATTGATCTTTGCTATTATCATCAAACTTAAAAACTTCAGTCCCTGAGTCACAGGTGTACCAGGATTCAGCAGGATGCAGCATAAATCCTCCTTTTGCCTCAGCTTTTCATACTTGTAGATTTAGCACCAATGAGCTCCCAAAACGTGTATTACTTGATTGGGGTTCTTTTGTCTCAGATTAGAGGCTTGGGTTAGTGAGAGACTAATAGGTTGCACCCAAGCTAAGGAAATGGGTCCATTAGTTCTGCAGCAAGTGTTTACATGTGTCTGTGTGTATACAGGATTCTCATTAGGCAGGCTTTGAGATAAGCACTGAAATTACTTCTGGCTTCAAATTGATCCCCATGAATGATTTAGCCAAGATCACCCCATCATATGCAACTCCTCAGACTATTCAATTGACTGTCCTAGTGACCAGATAATAAGTGTGATCAAATGTGCCCATAATAGCTTCCTTAAAACTTTCTAACCACTTATGTAATTGAGAAATACACAGAAAGTTTGCTAATTATATAAATCCAAACTTCATTACCAATGTTCCTGTCAGAGAAAAACACAATAATCCCACAATAACCACTGAAACATTCAAAGAAAATTGCACCAAAAGGCACTTCCATTCTTGCAAGAGATTAAGAATTTCAGATTAAAAGATTGAAATATCTGTAAATATGATGATTTGAAGAAAAAAAAGCGAAAATAGAAGGAATTCCTGTTATTTTACACTGGCATAGATATTAACACCAGAAGCATGCAGACACTAAGAAAACATAGCCCAAATAGCAGGGTTTGGTAGAAATTAATTATGGTTAAGGCTTCTGGAAACTTGAAGTAAAAGGTATTCCTGTACCAATATGTAAAATGCTATGAAAAACAAAATAAATATAACACCTGAAAAAATTAGCTTGTCCCCACAAAGTGCCCAAGAGGTATGTAAACACAAATAATTCTGGCCTGACTGCCTTGTAAATGAAGAGGTTGAGGGTCTCTAATTCCCACAGGCAGCCAAACCTGAGGGAGTGAAACGACTGCTCTACACTGGCCACAGAAGCAGGCTGGCTCAAACATCACCAGTTTCTACGTTGTTAATCCTAATTACATTTGGATTTCCCTTGTGAATTTCTTCTGGACAGCTAAAAAAGGTATCTTTGTGAACGTCCAGCGCTTGAACTTAATGTCCAGGGTGTATCAGCCACTGCTGCAGCTCTCATGACATCATTACTAGAACCCACATAAAAACTGCATTGCAAAGCAATTCAAGTATTCCTGCAAAGAAGGAACGACACTGACATGCTAAGAAAAAGAATTTCTAAGTAGGACTGGTCAGGACACATTTTTTGTTCCAGTGCACTTTTTTCTTTTTCTTTATTCCTTTTTAATTTTCCATGGAAAAGTGACAGCCCACATGTTGAATTATTTTTCATTTGGGTTTTTGTTTTTCACCACTGATTTGATGAAAAGCCTTTTTCATTGAAGAAGACATGTCAGCTTTCTTGAAAAAAAAAAGACAAATTCAACTTGGAAGAAGTATTTTTTAACATAATGCTATCTTGTGATCATTGTAATATCTGATTACAAGTCTAAAGTAATCAAACTACTATGGCATACATCTCAAATAATACAAATGAATACACAAAGTATTTTGTCTTTCATAAATATTACTGAAAATAGTACTCAATCACTCAAATGCGGGTGCAATGTGAGCACAGAAGCAGCTTTTTGGCTGCTATCAATCAGTACAATTTCAGTAAAGTTTATGGAGCTACACACGTTTAGACTAGATTAAAATCTGCCCTCAAGGTTGAATCATATGTGAACACAGGCAAATCAAAATATGTGCTTTTTTAATTCAGTTACCCTGAAGAGAAAAAGTATTTCCTCCCTTTGATCCTATTAAGTAGATGTGGTCCAAAAGAACAGAATATTACATTCTTCAGCAGAAAGTTTCACCTATTAAATAGCATTGGAGTCAGAGCTAAAACTCTCACTGACTTTGCAACTCCAAAGTAGCCATTTTTAACCTTTTAGAGTATCTGCTGAGTTACCGCATCAATATGCCCTTTGTTACCCCTACAGAATGTAACCAAAAGAGAAGAAAACAAAATAAACAGAGTGCAAGTTGAAACAAAAGGCAGTTAAACACTCACTCTTCAGTCCTTGGTGTTACTGGGCTGGTCAGGAAATGAAACCATTGGTACAGGAATTAAAGGGGTGAATATACGGGGAGAGGGGTCAAGGTTTGAGTGACTTCCTCTTCCTTGGCACTGGAAAGCTAGAACAACCTTGTATCACTGATCCAGCTCCAGATGCTGGGCAAGTGGCTGCTAATGGATGGAAACAAGAGAAAACAGCACTTCCTAGCAAGAAACTAAAGAAAATACCACAAAAACATTATTATTTTGGGTACTCCACAGATTTTCATAGAAAAATTTCCAAGTGAAGGAAAATTTCCAGCTTATAGTCCATTTATTTAAAGTGCTTGCAATCAAACACAAGATTGAGAAGCTTCAGGAAAGGTTAATGTTATAAGTCAACCACAGAAAAATTCACAAATGCAGACACATACACCCCTAAATAAAACATACTTAAAGGCATAAAAAGATGAAAAAAATATATCCCTACCTAGGATAAAATTATTCTCATAAATCTGTGGAAACAAAGTCAAATCATGAAAATGACTGGAGGAAATATGAAATACATACATGCTATATCACACACACCTGCTGACCAGAGACCCAGACACCCAAGTTCATGTGTTTTAATAATTTCCTTGGCTCTGATCCCACAGTGGGACTGAGTAGAACAGACAGCTGTCAGCAGGTAAATGAGAGCTACACAATCCAGCATGACACAGCCACCACAGATCCCTCTTGCTCAGGCAGAAAAAGCCTCCTCTTCAAGAGGTTCCCTTACAAAATTTAGCCACATCCTAACTTCTGAAGCTGCAATGAGTCTGCATCATTTTCCACTCCTTTCCAGTATCAGACACACAGCTAGCTTTGCAGGATACTTGTATCCAGGAGCTCTGAGCAGGGCTAGAAACCCAAGGGGGTAGGTGGTAAACAGGATGCAGTATGGGGCTGTGGGACCTGCAGATGGCAAACCCAAACACCTCACATTGGCTCCCAGTTTACTATTTGACACCCCAACGTCATTCCTCTTGAGCCTTCCAGAATAACTTCCATTCAAGACTTCCTTCTTTTACTTTGAATTCATCCTGGGTTCATACCTCACCAACTTTTCCTTTTCTTTTCACAGTCTCTTTCTCCATTCCCTCCCTTGGGAAGACCAGGGGCTAGTCCTCCTTCCTCTCCATCCCATCAGGTTCATATAGGCCATCCAAAAGTGAGGAGATGACATGCTGCACACCTGTCTAACACAGGGGCTTTGTGTAGCTGCCCAACAGCTGCCTGCTGTCCAAGCAGCAAGATTTATATGAAATATACTGAAAATATGTTGATACATACTGAAATAACATCCAGAGGGTATTTTGGGATACAATATCAAATAAGAAAACTCTGTCTCTATTAACATAAACTAATGTACGCCATCTTTAGAACGTACTTGTTTCTTTAGTAATAGTGTCCCACTACTCCTCCTTGTTTCTGCAGAACAGCAGCAAATGCTTGTACTGTAAACCATAGTGGAAAAGCACTTCATGGACATCCCAGATCCCAGTGGAGACACTAAGAGCAAAAGACTGATTTATCATTAGGTCATATTTGGTCAGAGAGAGGGTTAGTTTTGAAAGGAGAAAAAAGCACTCTTGGACAGGACCCAATAGTATAGGTGGTTCAAACCCTTGTACTGCTACAGTTGACCAAAGCAGGCTTCAGAAAAGTAACTTAATCACCCCCCATCTCAGTCACCCTGCTGTTACATGCAGACAACAATCTCTCCCATATCTGATCTTGATGGAGACTTCTAAATGCTGCTTTAATAAAGCCCAGACAGCCCATTGTGAGTATCTTGACTCGTGTCCATATTGTAACCTATCTTCCCCTATGAGAAGTCTTGGCACTCTGGCAGACCTTGTCCTTAAAACACAAACCTAAAAAGTTCATCTAGATATGAACTTCCAAACTGTAACAGTTATTGCTTATTTAAAGAAGGTCCTTACTGCACCTTCCTGGGATGTATATTGCCAAACAAGCTCCACTGAAAATCCCCATTGCTAGCAGCAATACGGAATTCTGTTACATGAAGGTTTACTTGCTATAAAAATTTGGCAAAATAAACATAGACATCTCTGTAATCAGGAACTTTTTTTTCTTCCCTGCTTGCTCTGGTTTTCTGTGTAAAAGCAATTACAAAGTAGAAGTCTCGATGATTATTTTACTGGTCAGCTGGAGAAATTTAGATAAATTTGGCTTTTCATGGACTGCAGCTGTTGTTCTTTTTCAGTGCCTTAATGCAATTAATCATTCCAATGTGTTGGCTTAGGAATGCTACTCCAGTTTTCCTCTACCTTCTATCATTAATCCTAACAGTATGAATCCAATTGCAAATGTTTGTTTCTTCTATAGCATCCCACTTTTCTCCCCTCTGGTGGCTGCAGTGGTAGGGAGTTCTGATATGGAATCAGCTGCCATCTCTCTGCAGCCTTCACACGCTTTCTGCAACAAACTGAAGATTTTTCACAATCTTGGCCAATTCCTGGGACGAACAGTGCCAAGGCAGGGCATCCAACTCACAGCAGACACATTGGCTACATGTTGTGAATGACCCACAATATGAGGGAAAGAGAGCAAATCCAAACCTGGCAATAAAAGTCATCCTCTCTCCCAATCCCTCCCCAAAAAATCTGCAAAACCCAAGCAAAAAAAACAACAGTAAAATTTTAGGGCTCAATTAGTAAAGAGTGGCCTGAGAGTCAAAAGCTAGCAAATGAAATAGAATTTTAATGAACTTGTTCATAATTGAGGGTATTAAGGAGGAAAAATACCTGGTAAAATGGCACTGCCTGATCCAAATTGAGAAATAATTCATTGTTAAAGATGATATCTAATGACCATCTAGACAAACCTATAAGGAATAAAAGCAAAGGCCCAACTCCTCCAAGAGAGTTTCTGTTACTATTTCCTGTTATGTGATTCATTACGTGGGTCACTATGGGTCATTGCATGGTTTCATACTGCGTTTCTTGATGTGGAGGAAATGGGCTTTATTTTCTTTTCTGCAAAACCTGATAGTTACAACCAGTTGCTTACAAAATCTTCACAGATTTGTGTGTAATCACAAGCCAAATATTTGTGGCTTTTCTAAAACACTAGTTTAATATCCCCCAACCTGTAATCCCCACACATTAGCTAGAATTTTTATCTTCTCTAAGCAAAATTTCAGTCTATATTGAGAACGGGAATATCTTGAAGACTGTGCATTTAGCCTCCAAGTCCTTCCAAGTTTCCCCATGAGAGGGAGAACAAGTCTTAAATGATTTTTCAAGTTTCCAAATTCAAGTCTAGATTTGGACTTGGAAATAACTTCATGTAGATTTAAAAATAGCTTAAAAAAATTTGACTCATTATCTTAACTTAATGAACTCACACAATAATTCCCAAGAAGAAGAAATACAGACACTTTAAAAAGGCTGTTCTCAAGGTGTTACTGGCCCAGGCAGATGCAGAAGGAAAGGGATATTTCACTGGAAAGTCTGAGGTTTTTTGAGCAGTTGTGAAAGCAGAAATTCTGATAGTTTGGATCAGATTCAGATAAAAATTAATTAGGTGAGCTGGGGTACAGGAAAGAAAACTCTCTTAGCGTAAGGGAGTGATACGAAGGAAAGCTCCCCAGCTTTAACAGAGCCTGAAGGGAAGTCCACCTTCCTCTCTATGCAATCCAGCTGAAGCTGAACAGCAGGTGTGTGAACCTCCGAGTGCTCAACATGGAGCACTGAACTCTATCAGGATTCTCCTTCACCTTCCTTCTGCCTTTGATGATTCTTGTGGGTCCCTTACAACTCAGGATATTCTGTGATTTTATAAATTAGTCCATTCCAGGAAGATGCAATATAGTTTTAAATATTTAAGTCCACAGGTTCTCATGGATTTCACTTTTGGACTAGTGCTGCTATTAGCATCAGCTAATTTATTCTCCAAATAATAACAATAAATAAATAAATAAATATCTGTGAGCAACAGAATGTGTGAGATCTGGTTTTCTCTAAGTTTGTTTCTCATAGTCAGGTTCCCTTGTGTTTTGAAATATGTATGTTCTGATAAACAGTTTGGGGTATTAAATTAAAGATTCTTTCATGTGGAGCCTCTGGGGCTTCACATAGTGTGAGCTCAAACCACAGCTTTTTCCCCAGTGGAGACACATATAAGGTCTCTCTCCTCTGCGTCACTGCCTGTTTTTTACAAGACATGTTGGAATAACGTAACTTCGAGCCCTCCTTCTGCCACATTTAACTGAAATTGCCTACTGGGTTCTTAATTGGAGGACAGAAAGAGGTACATGTTCTGAGACAGTTAGTCTTGGATCTTCAAGTCAGGACCAAGCTGTACTCAGAGGCTGGTACATTTCAGAATGGCTTTCCTGAAGGGACACTGAGCAAGACAAACTGGTCTTGGATCAGAGACCATGGCTTCTTCACCCACTGTGCTCAACTAACACTGAGACAGGCCCTGGGGAAAGCATGAATCCTGTGAAAACAGTCCAGAGTAAACTGTGTTTGCTCAGTCCTCCATCAACTGAAATATCTCACTCCCACCACAAAGACTGCAGCAAGTGCACACACAAAGGGTCATGGCCCAGCTCACAGCTGGCAAGCTATTGCTCTATACTTGTGCTCAAAAGCCAGCCTTCCCTTTGAAAACAAAGGCTGCAGCTTCACAGAAAAACTGAAATTCATCAGTGGGACTTTTGCCCAGGGAAGGATTGCAGGCTTGGTCTGTGCCCTGTAGGTGAGTGATCCTACAACAGCTCCCTTCCAGCATTCCTGTTTTCAAGGCACATGAGTATGAAATGTGAAAACAAACCCTTGCAGCTGCTTTCTTCATGTCTCCACTGCAGCTGCAGGGAGTGGCTTTTCAGTTCTGTGTTGCTCTAAAAGCACTTCATAAGGAGGCCAAAAGCAACTACATGCACTTTTGTTCATTTAAAATTTTCTCAGTGGCATTATCCAAACACCAGCTGAGGAGGTGCGCAGACTGTCAGACTGTGCCTTCTAAGCCTAGACTTCAGTCTAAGTAGGATGCCTTTCCCCTATGTGCTCTTATCCTAAATTCCATATGCTATTTTTCCTTTTAATTAGTGTGAAATATTTCTAACCCTTGTTATTTAAAAATCTTCATCTACAGGTTGGGGTTAAGTTAGATGATTGTTACTTGTACAAAGGAAAGGACTGATCACTGCATGCAAGAATTCAGCAATAGAGAAAATCTTTAGCAGTAGGATTATATGTCATTTATACATTGTTTGAGACCTTGTTTATGTCACCACTAATATAAAGGGCCAAAACATATGTAAATACCAATAGAATAGGAATCAGTCACATGAAGTTCTTCCTGATAGATTCTTAAATGATGGATGGTGTCACTGGGACATTCTGGGGATAGTGATTTCTCCAAGTCCTGCTGTTAGCCTGTGTCTCCTCAGAATACAGAAAATCCAACTACCAAATAACAGTAGACTTTTGCAGTAATAGAGATTATGCTCAACTTTAATACTGAACCTACTTTTTGGTTTCAGACCTCACTCAAAACATTAATTAAGAATAAAATACTGAGGGAAACAGCAGATGGAGTCTCAGCCTCAATCAGCACTGAAGCCAATACTAACCAAGTATCTTCACAACATTGCCAAAACAAACCTTTCTGTGGCCAGAGAAGAAAGTAACTGAGCATATTTGATATGTTTGATAACCTCCCCAAACAACAGCACAAAAATGCATTGCTAAGGGTATTTTTATTCCCAGATGCAGGGTAATTGAAATATGCAACCTCTGTTCACCAGCGACTGGGAAGTGTTCATTCAAAGGACCGTCTAAAACTAGATAAATGCAGTAAGTTGCGATGTTTTCTTCACTAGGGCCATTCCTTGTATTACCAAAAGCCTGAGTTTATTCTTCCTGTCTAAACTAGTTCTGACCATCCAGTCAGCATGCAGAGTAAGTACTGCATGAGCTAGACAATCAAATCCAAATACAGGTCAAAAAAAGCTACTCATCAGAGTAGAGATATTTTAAATACAGCTCAGGATTTATGTCCTTAAATCACTAGATAAAGTGTTTGTAAACAAGGAACACATTTGCAATTGTCAGGACCAGCTAAGAAATAGGAAAGGATTATTAAATCAAATAATTTACTAGAAAAAAATAAATTGATTGAGCAGCTCTAATAATGACAAAGATGACCTTTGCCCCTTCTCAGGTGGATTTGATTTTTAAACCCTAAATAAAGACTGCTTCAGTTTTAGCAGCTAGGAAAGAGAAGCACAAAGTCTGGAAACTTATAATCATTCTTTGTTTCTGACTTGCTCCTTATTTCTAGAAAGGCACTAGACCTGTGCACATGTAACCAACTACACAGCCGATGGAGCAATGATTATCTCCTGGCACAGGGACAGGGGTGAGATTTATCTTGTTAGTGTATGGAGATTTCTATGGGGAGAACTTGACGTTAGCATGGGTGAAAACCACTGCAGTTTACTGTATTCAAAAAATACCTTTCAGTTGCTAAATTACTGAATATATACTTCAATGAGGCTTTAGATGTCTTTGCCAGCAACTTAGTGCAGCTTGATTCTTATCATCAACTTGTCTTCATCATGCAGAATCTCCTTCTGTAAACAAAGGCAGTGTCGTGGTTTAGTATAGCTTGGTTTTTAGTTAAGGAGAAATCCACCAGCCACGGAAGTGATTCTCTGCGAGGAGCTGCTAACAGCGTCCTCCGGACCCTACAGAACCAATCAGCTGGCTAGTTCTGACAACTCTGTTAAGAAAGCTGAACGTGCCTCTGTGAAATCACATTTAAGAACGAACAAACCCCGGGAAAACCTCTCTTGCTTCCGTCTTCTGGACAAGTAACTGGGGGCCCGCGCGGCCCGCTGGGGCCGGGCTGGGCTCTGCTCCATCTCAGCCCCGGCCGGGTCTGCCCGCGGCACGGCTTGGCTGAGATTGTGCCGCCGCTGAGTTCTGGGCAGGCCGCTGCGATCTCAGCCGCTCCTGCTTTGCTGGAGGCCTGGCGCAGCCCCCCAGTGCGGCCGCTGAAATGAAATTCTACATCGAGATAGCTCTGGCCGCTGCCCGGCACAGATCACGTGACCAACAGCGAGCGGCAAATTCCTGATGCAAGGCCTGGGTAAGATTAACTCTTTCAATGCTGTAAAATTCCCCAGAACGGATGAAACCTACAGATATCAATCCTCTCCCGAGTCAAAGGGAAGGAAAAGGTGAAGGCACATGAAGAAAACAACATAAAGATACCAAAGTCAGTGAAGAAAGAAGAGCCGAAGCCCAGAGAGAGGAGAAAGAGGAGATGCTTCAAACCTGGGAGATGATATTCTTATGTTAGTCTATGGTGATGGACTATGATACATCAGAATAACCCTGTAATTCATAAAAAGCATGGGGGGATGGAGCGTTCAAACCACAACCATGAGCAAAGGCATCTGTGCTGAAAAAAGCAAATGTTGAAGTAGATGTGATCTAATGAGAAGCTTGAACAGAGAGAGATGACTGATAAGGACCCTTGTGCCCAGGGAAGAAGAAGAAGACATCTGTTCCCAGAGATGGAAATGATCCCAGAGATAGATGAAGAGAACCTTTGCTTCTGAACAGCTCATCCTTAAAATGGTACCCCATTAGCTAAAGATTGAACCCTCGAAAACAGTTGTGGAGAAAGCTGTAAGTCGAGGGAAGGGACTTTTCACACTGCGAACAGATTTCCATTTTCTGGGCGGCTGATTCGCTGTGACATTGAAGCCACAAGAGACTGTTTCTTGTGGAGAAGTCTCCATGGCATGGCAAGAGAGACTCCTCTCCCTAAGTGAACTGAAGAAAGATTATTATAGAGGTGGTAAACTGACTTAAAATCCCAAGTTTTGTCTCTTTACGTTGTCAGTGGGAAAGGAAAGAAGAGGTGGGGGGAGGAGAGGTGTTCTGAAGGTTTATTCTGACAATTATTATTCTTCTTTTATTTCTGTTAGTGAAGCTTTCTTTATATTCTTCAAATTTTTGAGCCTGCTTTGCTTTTCTCCTAATCCTTACCTCACAGAGGAAAATGAGTAAATAATTTCAGTGGGTGCACTGGCGTTTGACCAGCGCTGAAGCTACCACATTAAGTTGTGACTCGGACGTGACTAAAACCACTACAGGCAGGAAGGAGTATGCAGAAGCTATTAGAAAACAGTTAACTGTTTTCTTGGTCATGAATAAGGTGCCTGGAAAACACATTTTGTCTATTCCAAACCCTCTTAGGGTTAAGGTGTTCCCCAAAGAAGAGATACGAATATACCTCAGCCAACACAATGCTTAGGAAACGTTCATTTGAGCATCCTCCATTCAAGACCTGTTGAAGTTCCTTGCACACTATGGTCATATAGGTAGACTACATGTAGATCCTGAATGAATGACTTAATTTTGGATTTCATGTTTAATTTTAATTTCTCACAGAAAAGACAGCAAAGAAAGTCAGGTAGTAAAACTCTTTTTTATGTGAGAAAACAGCTATTTTTTTTGTGGGAACAGTGAACCTCTACCTAGTAAGTACAACAGAAAATGTCCAAAACCAGTGAGGAGCAAAGGGCACAATGCTGTGACTAGCTCTAATGCTCCTCTAGAAATTGACTAAGCATGTAGGACTTCTGTAGTTCTACTAGGAAACACAGACATAAAGCGCACAGTTATGTATTTTGTGTTTCTGAGGACTCAAAAAGATAGTAATGCACACAAATTAGATTCTTTCCCCTTTTTTTATAGATTTAAAAAAAAAATCTACCCCATTTCTATTGTAAGCCATCATGTCTCCCTTTCTTTCTCTTGTTCATTGTCCCTTTACAAAAGCACACGGAATACGCGGGTCTGGCTGTGGGTTGCAAAGCCTTCTGAATCAAGAGTCGAGTTTAAAATTCTCCTTTCCACCAACGCTCATATTTAGCAAGATGACATCAAACAGGAGGTGAGCCACATCTGAGCAACGCTCAAGGTTAAATGCAGATACTTCAGAAGCCTACAACCAAAGGAAGGAAAAGAAGAAAACAAGGAAAAGAAAACAGACAGGACCTCATGAGAGCGCAGAAGTAAACAGAATGGAGGTGAGGGTTTACAGATACTTTAACGCAGTGTAGGTTGGCACTGCAAAGCCATGTCCTGTATCAGCACAGTCTGCCTTGATTTAAAGGAGGCAACGTTCACACTGCCAGAGCAGAAAACATTCTTTTTCATGGGAAAAGTGATTGTTGATGCTGGCAATTGACTGAGGCTTACAGCCAAGGGTTTAACATGGCAGCATTCTTTTGCCTTAAGTGGATTCTTGGACCCCTGCTCTGTTGCAAAAGAGGGCTGTGTGGAATATGTGCTCTCCGGCCTAAAAATTGAGCTCTCCTCCCTCCTCTATCACAGACAGTACCATGGACTCTTGCTTAGCTGGTCTACTAGCTGGGCTACAGCATAGGTCCCTATCAGAATTTGATCACCTGAAATGAAAGTGTTAACACATACTTGGAAGCAAGACTTGTATTTTGTTATCTTTTTGCAAAGTAAATTCTTAGTTATGAACTGAAGGTATTACAGAGAAGGAAAAGGCCACTTGGCCTAATAAACTTTCCCCCCTTTGGGGTTAGCTGGACACCACCTCCTTCAATCCCCCCCTTTCTGTAGAAATAAAATATGTCTCCTTTTCTCCTGAACTCATTTATAAAAGCTTGATTTAAGGACCGAACTTGGCAACATGTTCCATATGTCTGTTATTCTAGGAGCATGCAGGCAGTGGGCCAAACACAGAGCTTGTGTGATGGGCACAATCCTCCCTGCCTGCTATAGGAGTTGTACCCCATTTGCCTGGGTTTAATTTGCTCCAGCTTGCCCATGGTTGCAGAAGAGGGCTGGGGATGAGGAAAGCTGAGTTGCATTCCCAGCTCTGCCAGAGGCTTGCCACAACACCTAAGGGAAAACAACCTCTGGGCTTTGTTCTGCCTCAGTTTACACAGGCTCTAAACTACTCATCTCCTCGAAGGGAGTTCTGTGAAGCTGAATTAATAATGGCAACAACTAAGGCCTCCAGAAGACAGGCAAGAAATACCAAGCATACTGTGTGCAAAGGGGCAGCTTAAAAATCAGGGCAGCTACATAAAAAACCCTGCCTTGCTGAGACTTAATCTGATTTTAAATAGTCTTCCTTTCTAATAAGTTCTGGATGAAATTATGCAGACTCAACTTTTACAAGTACAAACTGTTTCAATGAAATCCAGGAGAATGCTAACATGAATAAGAATATTCCTATGCATGAAGGTGCTTATGGGGGCAGTCTCTGCATGACTGCTCCTGACTACCTGGAGTGCAATTACAGAAATCAAATTGGTAGAATCAGATCCTGAGAAGAAAACTGGGCAGCAGTGTGTTTACTAGTAGCTTTTTGGTCATCTGATTACTGCAGAAAGCAGAGCAGCTAAAAACTCTACAGCCAGGAGTTTCAGCATCTGACAGGACTGATCCTTTCCCCCAGCTTATCAATTCAGATGATGCTCTCTTAAAAAGGATTTCATGCAGAAAAGTGAGACTGGTTTGACACTGTAGTTATACCAGAACCTGCTCCTTTTTCACCAACAGTATGCGACATCTCAGATATGCCCACCAAGAGAGGAGCAACTGTGCCAAGCAATTCCCCTCCTGGTGACCCCACTGTTAGACAGTCCTGTGGGCACTTTTAACAGAGCCACCAATGACATGTGCCGTTGCCTTGAAACACGTAAAATCACCACTATGGCTAAACATCACCACTTTGGACATGGGGTCAGGCCCCAACTCTCATACTTCACAGATGGTTAAGAAAATGAAAAAAAAGCTGAAGAGTTTTGCCCAGCTACAAATTTGCTTTTTAGCCTCCCAAATAAGAGAAAGAATGCTTGCCCAGGTCCAGCACTGCTCTGCTTTGCACACTGTCTCCCCTTGCAGGGGGACCACATCCATCATTCCTGCTTGCTTTGGCAGCACCCTGCCTCAGGTGCTGGGATTTCTCTTGTCTAACTAGCAGCACTGGCAAGTAGTAAAATGGTGTTTGGACAACACCATCCCGCTCACTGTCACGTTCATTCACAGTGTGGTGAAGTCAAACCCATTGTGAACGGACTAAAAGTCATTTCAACTGTCAGCAGGAGGATTTACACAACTTGTTTCTTTCCCTCAAAGAGTGACTGCAGGGTAAAAACAGCTGTTCAGCCAGTAGCAGTGTTAGCTCTTTTCAAACAGAGCAAGATGGGGGAAAGGGGGAATTTAAAGAAAAGTAAGTCCTATAAAGCATTTCTTTTAGGTTAAGCCAAATAGATATTTACTGTAAATCCAAGAGACTAGCTTCCCCATTTTTTTTCTTGCACTCCCCCCCTACCAGAACTCCATCCTCACAGGTGGCAGATACTGGACCCTGCACACCACCAGCAGCTGCAGCAGCCCATCACTGGCGGTCTCAGACTGCCCTCTACAGTCTACTCAACCATCCAACTACACAGCTGATCTTCAAGCTAAAGACCTGCCAAATCTGTCAGAACTTGTGACATATTAAAGACACCAGAGTGTCACATATCAGGCAGATAAGCCAGTAATAGTGAGCCATCCACTCAGGGAAACAGATGGCTCAGAGAGGGTCTCTCCACTAGGACTTCTCCCGTACAAGAGATGATCTTGCGATCATTATTCATTACCATTTCTTCCACTGACAGATTCCTCCTTCATCCTTAGAAAAGCTGGGGGAAAGAGCGTAGATCACAGCTGACCTTAGCAAAGAAAAATGCCCTGAGAAGAAATGAGTCACCTCCTCACCACTCACTCCCCCACCTATACCCCTCCCACATTTTTCCCTACCTGCCTTGGATACAAGCACAGATCATATTTTTTGTGCAAGTGTTTCTTCTGTTCCTAATTACACACTCAGATACCTTCAGGATAAAGTTGGTGTTTAAGAGATGGCAAATGTTTGCCTTGAACTTTAACACAGATGGCTTTGAAAAGATGTTACCGTGTGCCCTGATATTCCCTCCCCATGCTTGCTTTCCGCAGTGTCAGGCTATCGCTAGGTAGCACAGAGGGATGGTGGCAGATAAGAGAGAAAAGATGCCTGATGATTTTCCATTTTTAAGAAGCAGGGGAAAAGACCACATATCCTGCAACACAGATTTATTGCAGGCAGCAAAATGTCCCCTAATTAGCACTCATGGAAATTTAGTGAGAAGAAATCCTGTAAAACCAAGCCCAGATACCACAGGCCATAAGCGAAAGAAGAAGAAAAAAAACCACGCCAACACGTGTGTGTGCATTTATGTGTGTATAAATATACACACCATGTCTTCATTAAACTCAGATAAAGTTTGTACACCTTCCCTATCGTGGCTGGCAAGAGCTCGTGTCCCAGAAGAATGACTTTAATCTCATTTCAGACTCAATAATATAGTGCCAGATGTTCTTGGAAATCTATTTTGCCCCTGTACATTGTGCAATTAACCTTTCAGTTTCCCAGAGATCAAATTAGAGCTGTGGAAATGCTTCCAAAGCCCTCTCTTAATGAGAGAAGCATGGGGTGTTTGAACCAAGTACCGAGCCATCTTCCTAGCCCTCTGCTCCTTTGGACATGTCAGGAAGGATGTCAGGTCAGCTAGAGATGCCATTGTTTCACTTGAAGGGGGAAAAACATAAATAAGTCCAGGCAAAAAGTATTTTATCAAGTTTCTGAGATCAGAGCTTGAGAATAAGAAATGCAACTTAAAGGATTACATTTCCTTTGATTACAGAAATTTCCTAAATATTATGGTTATATTTTCCCATGAATGGAAACACAGCATTTCACCCAGAGACAAAGATGCTGGTAAGCCCCTGGCCAAAAAATTGACAATTGATCCAACAAGCAGATTTCTCTGTCTGCACAAATCTCTTCTGATACCATGTCACAGAGACATGTCAGTGTGGGACTGGTCCTAAGACCTGTGTGCCTAAGTTAGGACAAGTCATTTATCACATCTATGGGCCCATCCTAGGGGCAGAGATGCAGCTTCTTACCTGTCCAGTTAACTCAGCATCCATTCAGAGTCTGAGTGGACCTTGGGATAGCTGAATTTTGATTTCTGTTTTACCCAGGCCTTTTTCAACTCTAGAGTCACTTAGGTGCTTTTGCATCCTTTTTGAGCATGAAATTACAAGGAAGCTGCTAGAAATGATAAATGTAAATGGGTTCAAAATTAGGTACAACAATTTTTCCTACAGTGCCCAGAAGCAAACATTGAACCTGAGATAGGAGAGATTTAAAAGACCCCTAACAAATACTTCTTAGGCAACCCAACACATTAAATCTCTCCATCATCTCCTTAGTTCCATCCTCTGGCATTTGCAGCCAGCCACAGGGAAAGCTAGATAGCAAGCAGAAAGTAGCAGTAGCTTAAGAGCATATAAAAGGTCGCTCGGTCTCAGGGTTTTATTTACTCACAGGTACTGACAGGATGTTATTCCTCTATCTTGAGATGAGGAAAAGTGTTTGTTTTAGCAAATATCTGTTGGTGCTGAAATATTGACATAGCAGAACCTCAGTGTTTAAATTCAAAACTTTCACTGTAGGACACGTCAATAGAATATGATCTCTGCATTAAGCATAAAGAGAGAACTTTAAATTTAGCTCAAACCCAAAGTGAGCTAGATAAAAGAGTCTGAGTAAACTTTAACTTTTCAATTATAAGATAGTTCTCAGGCATGTGTGTTCCTGTTTATTTATGAAGCTGCTACTATTGTTTTAATGTAAACAGGATTCAAAGTCCACTGGCAGTTAGAAGGGGCCAGTTGAAACAATTTGAAAGAAAGCTCCTTAGAAAAGTGCTGTTCTATTCATGGAAGCAGTTCCTGCATCATGACTGAAGTGCTATTGAAAAAATAAACAAATGTTTTTATTACAAGATGATAAAAGGGTTTGAATAGAAAATCTGGCCAGATATGAAAACAAACTTTCACATATAAGGGCTTTTGATATACATGATTTACTCTGATGACAACAGGCCACACTGGGAAGTGCTGAAAGCTTATTAATATTATACAAAAGACTTTTGTTTATCATTTGCTGGCCTGCATGGGAGTTGCAACAAGCAAGCAGCAACATGGCTGGTGTCCTGTCTGTAGAGCTGCATAACGAGGCAAGATTTAGAAAATACTGCTGGAATGAACCATTGAAATAAAGCTCTCTTTCAAAGTCAAAGGAATAATGCTGCTGATGATACAAACAGCTCAGAGGTTTGACACTTTGAAGGTTCAGCTCATCAGCACCCAAGAGAGTCAATTTTAATTTCAACCCCAGAGGAAACATATTTCCCAGTTTGTAGCCCAGCTGTATTGATTTACTGCTGAATGCACCTTTTCTCCCCCTCATGCTCCTGTGGCATAATTTAGTATCAAGTGATTCTCATTTGAGAACCCAGAGAGCTCAGTTTTAACTGAATGAGAATGGAGCCACTGCAGGGAGGACATAACATGAGCCTCTCGTGTCCAAACTGGAAACAGGATGTCTGTGCCTGCGTCACATATACCCCAGCCTGAGGATGTCATGGGCTAAAATCCCAGGTGGGTACAAGAAAGGATGGTGCCTTGGTGGATGCCCTCCTAGCTCTGGCTTCAGGCTTGTTTTCATCCATTTGCTATAAATACAACTTGCAGGAAGGGATAACTGTTATGTTTCTATTAGGTCAAAAATAAACCCCACAACAATAATTTCTAGAATCAAGGGCTTCAGTCTGCATTTTGATTACTGCAAAATATTATTAATCATACTCTACAAACTGTTTAGTTCCTATGGGAGAATGACACCAGCCTACACACTGCAGTGCTCACTGCAAACCTCAAAGCCACTTGAAATTAATCTCCTTTTATATTTGATAAAGTACTCAGTAGCAATAGGAAGCCTTCTGTCAACTACAGCATTGGTGATAAAGTACAGCTTTACTTCCCTGCACCTTTCCCAGATGGAGAGTATTTAACCAAGCATTGGAAATCTTCAGACTGGTATCCACACTGCTTATGATCAGACAAGTAAGAAGGATCTTCACTGCCCCTCTTTTTCGTCTGTTAAAGAGGATCGCCAGTTTAGGGCTTTTAGAGCACTTTTCTGAGCTGAAGGTCTCACAATGTTTAGTCACGGAGTATTAGTCACAGCAACAATTTAGTGACGAATAATTTCTTTTCCTGACAGATAAAGTTGTGTGCAAGGCTTTAAAGGGAGGGGGGAAAAACCCAGCACGTAAAAACAATCTTCAAAAAGTCACTGTTTTCACTAAAAGTTTTGTGTTCCGTTTTTTCAGCAAATCTTCAAAAAGTCTGCCTAATACAAAACATCAGTTCTCTTGGCCAGACTTCTGGCAGGTTTAACACCTAATTCTACCACAGGCATCAGCAAGACCACCAGCTGAAGCCAGCCCATGAAATACCTCCCAGATAAAGCACTGGAACCCTGTGTAGGCACCTGCCTGAGGCCACACTACCAGCCAGTACCATCCAAGCCACTATTCAGGAGCTTGGATCCGCATCTCAGGAGCAGCTAAGATGCCTACAGTGTGAAAACTAAGCCGTTCTTGTTCAAATAAGAGCTGAGACATGGCAAAACACTAGCAGGCTCTCACAAAGCATTTCTGTTCACAGCCCATAAAATTGTGCTGATCTGTGACTAAAGGGAGATTCTTTTGCTAAATGTAATAAATATGTCAACTTTTAAGAATATTACAACCATTTCAAAAGGAGAGGAGGAGAACAAATAATTGAAAAATAAGGAAAAAGGCCATATTCTGTGCAAGATGCAAAATAATGCTGTGTTTCTGGCCACTGCTACATCCTATCGTGCAAGAGGCCAAAGTGGCTCATGAAGGGGGTCTCCTACCCAAAACTGCCTTGTTTTGGGTAGGAACCAACCACAAAGGCAACCACAAGGGAAGCCATGTGTCTATATGTCTTCCAGCTGGCACAGGTGTAGTAATAAGGTGAGCAGGAGAGATTCAGAAGGTGGTGGGGTTAATTAACTGAAGATGCAGAGCTATGAATAATATGGGAATGATTATTCAGAAATGCCATGAAACTAAGATTGGGTAGATTGCTCAGGAGAGCTGAGATACTTTCAGTAAGGGCTGGACCCAAATTTTGCTACTACTTAACAGAAAGATTTCTACTACTTCCAGTGAATACCAGGTCAGCTAAAGGAAAGTGTGCATTAGTAAATAAAATGCAGGCAAGTTTAATTACAAGATTTCCCCATCTGCTTGAGAAATACATATTTGTACAAGGATCCAAGACACCTTGACTGACTCCTCCTATGCTAGGATTGTCTCAGCATATGATGGTGGTTTTCAAAGCTATTAAAAAAATTTGAACAAATACTGTCAAGTTGATAGACTCCTTGAACTAAGAAATGTGAGTTCTTTTGAGAAATCCCAGCCTGAGCAGGTCAGATCCAGCACAGGCAGTGTATACAATGGAGATATATTGGGAGATACATTCACAGTACAACAGAAAAACCCCATGATCTTTCTCCTTACACAGGAAATTATTAAAATGTGGAACAAATTCGTTCTATGTAAATTATGTAAAACCTTAAAGAATAGTCTAGAGAAAAGAAAGGAGGAAAAAGAATACCGATTTACACATGCTTCAGTCCTGGGGCCACTGAAGTAACATTAAGTTTTATCCCTCTGAAAGGATGGGGCCATACAGTGCAGCAGATATTGTTGGTAGTAAAGTTTTAAAGCATTGCTGCTAAATTCACCAAGATCCAGCTTCTAGACCTATACATCTTAGAGCTGCTATCTGTCCTTAATTAACAATTAGGAATTGTAATTAACAATTTCACTCCATGAATTACACCTCTTTTTTATCTGTCCACAGATGGATTACACAGGCATCACTCAACATTACAATTATTTATATCCTGGTAATTCAAACAGTTTCCATCAAGATCCCTCACTGCAGCTGGTTAGTAGTACATCTTTGTAAGTGTTTGACATTGGAAGTCTGACCAGTTTTGACTGGATGCAAATACCCAGATTAAAGACCTGAAGTTTTCTCCCTTTGAATAACTTTTGATATTCATTTAGATTTGCTGTTTCTGGGAATATTTGGCCAAATTTATCTCCTGGTAGGAACAGTCGTCTGAATGATTATAAAAGGGACATAAACTAATGTAATTTGAGAATTCAGATAAGTATTTGTAGATTTTTTTATCTGAGTTTGTGATATTCTTAAGAATGCTATCATTTGTCCTTGTTTGATTATGAAGTTCTGCAACCTCAAAGCAAAAGGAAATAGGGAATAAAATATTTGCATCAACTACAATCATTCAGTAAACTAGCAGACTCAACTGGTATTTTATCAACATTCTGTTGACATTTTATCTTTGTTTTTCACAATGTCAACTGAAAATAAACCGTAACTTCATAAGACTGAACAAAAGTACAATCCGCTCTTGGTTATCCACAGATGAAGTCTCCAGGCAGGGGCCATGAAAGCAGAAATGCTGTAGGTTGCTCCTCAGGAGCTGAAATCAGTCTGGAAGCACTCTTTGTGCTCACTTACAGACAGGCTATGCAAATTTACCGTCTCAGGCCAATCATACAGGACTCTCTGCAGTTTGTCTCAATGATACTCCTTTTCACAGTTACATTATTGCCCTAAGTAAGTGCTGATAGTTAAAGCTGCAGATATATATTGCACTGGGCAGTTTTTCTTTATGTAGGTTCTACCAGCTCTTTCCTGCCCATTGCTCCCGTTAACCAGGAGTTGAGCACACCTTGCTGAAAATTTCGTACACTGCTTGAATTTACAAACAAAGAAACTAACTATAAAGGTTCAAGCCATGCTGCCAAGAGCATCCTAGACCAGAGCCCTGACACCAGACCCAAAAGAAGACCATGACACTGTTTTTGTTAATCATGGCTGGAAAACCCTGCCTAGGCTAGCTGCACAAGCAAGCGCAATTTCTTCACACATGGCATGAATGCAATGTAAGGCCCAGAAGAAAAACTGGCTCCAACAGGAACACAGTTGAGGTCAGCTGAGTTTTGTCTGCCATAGAAGTCATGAATCTGACTTTTAAATATGTTCTGTGCTCAAAGTATAAATCTGGAAGCCCATCCTTTTGCAACTTTCTACTTGTTTCCTAATAACATCTTGAATGTTTGTTACACTTCCTTTGTATTTGTCCTGGGATGGCAGTTTACCAAATTCTCGTCTATTTCCTGAACGAGAGCATCCACTTCCTAATTAAGAGAAATGCAGTTTCTTATTCTCAGCAAAACACAAAGAGCCACATTCAGGACAGTACAGTAATTTTTTTTCTTTAAGCATAAATCCTATAGATTTTATTCTAACCTGAAGCAACACTACTCTTCCCATTGTTTCTACTTCAGCTGGTACCTCAGCTTGATATTCACAGAAAGAAACCAGAGCCCAGATACTCACTCAGTGTAAATTTGTATAATTGCACCAATACTGCATGAGCATTGTCAATTTACAGTGACAAGGGATGGCCCAGTATTTCCCAGCTACCTTAACTGGAAGTAGAAGAGTAACACAGCCCCTTAGAGCTGGGAGGAGGTGTCAAAGCTTTGCATGATTCTTGACCCCTTCATCAAACCAACATTACAGCACGGCTGGCTGGCTTTCAAAAACTACCGTGGTGCTTCATGGCACATCCCTCTCTGGCACAGTGAGCCGCACTAACAAGGCTCCTCTTGAACATCAGGCACTGCATCAGCTTCTGGGACTCAACAGAGAATTGGGAAAGCTTGGCACATGCTTGGCCTATCCACACTGGCATATCTATATGCCATGGACAAACACACTACAAAGCCTCTGACTAAGGCCCACCTAAAACTAGTGCCTAAAAAGGGCCTTATGCCCAAGACATTTTGACAGTTCAGACTCAGCAGAGAGTCTATGTAGAACTATAAGTTTGTTAAGAATTATCAGCTCTGTTAGGGAATACATAACATGAAGAGATTTGTGTTACCACCAAAATAAAACAGTAGAAGAGATTTAACAATTAAATCTTCTTTCACTGTAAATTTATATAAATCAAAAGCAACACCCAGATTTCCCATCAAGGTCCAGTGGTACTATCAACTTATGTTGCAAGTAGTGATTGCAGAACAGGAATCTCCTTCAACTTAAAAACACACAAAGTGTTGAGTATTCACTCTCTGAAAATAAACAGGCCCCTTAAGAAGGACCATTTGAAAGCTGAGCTATGGTCATTGCTGAAAACATAGGCCATTATATTTAGCAAAATGTTAGGAAAGCTCTCACTTCCTTGTCAAAAAGAACATAATCTTATCTGTGCCTTGACAGTGGTGTAACCCTCACTTGATATCTTAACCTGGCAGTAGCCAAGTGGAACACATGAGCTTCAAGAAACTCCATCTTTCAGAGCCTGAACAACAGACTGGGCTTCTTGTAAGACTTCAGCTGCTAAGTGTTAATGATACCATCTTTGCATATGCCATTATTGGGACTACAGAATACTCAATTAGCTCTTTTTTTCCCCTTTTCTTTAATGGCATTACAGTATGATTAGTAGCACAGACATCCCCACTGGCTGCATAGGTTCCACTTATGCCACACAAAAACCAGAAAATTTGTAACATAAAATCTGGCATTTTGCCAGATTTCTACAGGGCATTAGTAACAAACTGGTGAAGCTCATTAAAAAAAAGAGAGAGAAACCTATAACCATTAAAAGTCCATTAAGCAGCATGTCATTTTGTAAAGCTAAATAGCCCACAGTAATCAAAAGCATATGAACCCCAGCTGGGTTACCCAGCAAATTGTTTCAATTTAGGGGGGAGAATTCATCAAGAAAGATTGTTCCTAGGATTGGGTTGATTTTTCTCCTTCAGTTGCTGGCTCCATGTCCCATTATAAATTACGGTGATTGATGCACCTTGCAGACAAAGGTGAAGAGTGACCAGAATAGCTGGAACATCTGCTCAATGCAAGGCAGCGCTAATGCGGAACCTCTGCAGAAAGTTACGTCACTTATGGTTCTTCCACCACTGCCAGCAGCTACACCAGAAGCAACTTCTTTGCCATTTTCTTCATCACCTAAGCTGCACAAGGGCTATCAGTTGGCTTTTCCCATCCCTGCTGCCTAAGAAAAATGAGAGAAGTCATTTTCATCACAGTTTGGTATGAAGAAATCATTCACTGATGGGTTGTCAACCAAGGAAAACAAAATAACACTAAACAAAAGAGAGGATGAGTCTCTAGAGATTTTAACTACCATGCACCTCCTCTTCCAGAGCAGAGATGGAGCCACATTTTCCCTGAATATTTGAGCAATACCTGTAACTCTGCTTAGAGCAAGACAGCAGAGAAAGCAATATAATACCATGACCTAGACATCCATGTTTGCCTACTCTGTGCCTGATTTGCTTTGGTGCCTGTGTATCTTTCAAAAACCGGTCCCTGGGTCTCAATTCAGCAAGGCATGGCAGCAGGCACCTACACACAAGCATATTCCAGTGAGACTGCTTATGTTCTGAATGCAATATCATCTAATAGCTTGCTGAAGTGGGACTGCATGTTCTCTCTCGTCCAAACTATATAACATAAATAACTCCTTGCTACATCTTTTAAAGCCAGGTGACTGCCCAAACCAAAAGAGAAGAAACAAGTCTATAAAATGACAGTTCTGACACATCTTCCATTTTCACAGGAGCAATGTGAAAAAAAATCTCAAGTTTTTTCTCAGCATCTTTAACACAGATGATTTTTCAAAGCCACCTCATTCTACATTGTTGGGGGATACAAGGTGATTAAAAGCCTCATTGAATTGAAAACTCCAGTTGACCTGGCTGAGTGCACAAGAATAGCACATCACATCTTTATATGCAAGGTCTTTCGGAGTAATGGGACTCAGATCTTTGATCTATCCCAGGAACTCACATTTCTAAGTCTCCTGAAAGAGGCAGCAGTTTGGAAATTGTTACTTTATGGAAAGTCACCTGTCTTGGGGTGATTCATAATATTGTTTCCATATTCAGCTGGGCCCTAAAAATTGTTATTGTATCTTTAAGGCCCTGCAGCCAGGGGCCTTGGGGGGTGGGGTTGCTTTGCACAGCCATTTTAAGAAGCTCCGCACCCAGTTTTTTCACTGTTTCACTGCATGGTATTTGCATCACTGGCTGCTTGGTCTTTGCTCAGGCAAGGACTTTTTCTTTCCTTTTTGGTTTTTTTTGTGGGTTTTTTTTCCCTCAGCTCAGAGAAGCTTGTCTTGCCGTGGGGAAGTTCTTCATCTGCTGATGTAACTGCTCCGTGAGGCTCCTGCCTTCGCGAGACAGATCTGACACCATCTTGTCCTAAAGCCCGAAGCCGTCCCACCCAGGCCCGTACCGGGAACGGGTATTTTCTGGTATTTTGGGTCTCTCTTTGTTTCAGTGGGGTGGTGAGGTCTAGCAATTCGATATCTAGCAATTATTTACTTTTTGTTTTCCCCTGCCTGTTGGCATTCTGTTTCTTAATAAACCGTTGTTTTTTCACTTTCATATATTAATAGTCATTTCTTATTGGTGGAAAGGGATTGGTGGAACCCTTAGAGGAGATGACTCATTCCAGTGTTCTCCTTTAAACCGTCTCAATCCAAGACATCCACAAAAAGCTTAAAGCCAAAACTCCAGCCTCTCCATTCCAGAGATTCATGGTGACCTTGAAAATGTTTACAAGAGATTTTTTAGGGCACCCAAAGGGCCTGCAGTCATCCAATGGCTGAAATGCATCATCTCCATCTAAAGATGAAGCTGAGGATCTGTAAATCTGCAGCCTCTCTAGCAAAGAAGCATATGCAGCCCTTTAAACAGTGTGTTTAATTTCACTAGACATCTCTCTCAGGCTGGACAGTTTATTTACAGGGAAGTCTGCTGCTGAAGAAGACCTTTAGATGGTACATAGCTTAACTGACAATCCCAAAGCATAGCACTAAATCATCCAAGTGCTTAAATCTTCCAGTGCACTTCCCATTGCAAGTAACAGAATACAAATGGAAAAATCAGATAACATCCTAAGATATAGAGACTTGAACTACATCTGTTTCAAGTGCTGGATGTGACCATTGTAAAGCATACAGAGATAAATGTTCCTCAAATAAAGTGTTCGTATTAACATTGGCTCTTTTTTTAGAATTGACCAGATATAAAGCCACGCAAGAGTTGCTCACTTTATTCTTTGTGGTCTGATAGAGTATAAACCTGACAGAACTGAAGTTATTGCTATATTAAAAAAATCACACTGAGTTTAGAGGTGGTCATTTTTAATCAGATGTTTCTAGCTGTCCATTAGAGTGGATACGTAAGTGCCTACATCTGCTCTGTAAAGATGGCATAAAACTCAACTCTCTTGCCAATGCCTTGAAACATCTATTCCATGTTTGAACAAAAACCAGTGTTAGAAACAACCCTGGCTTTGATTTTTGTTTTTCAAAATCAACCTCTGACAAAACAAATGGCCACTTCAGCGTCGCTGCTGCTTTGTCTCCCATGGATCATAGCCCTGCACCCACTCCCAGGGCCCTCACCGCCAAAATAGCCCCCATTGCAACCCCCCAGAAACATCCATGCCTCCTTGGAGGCATCCTGTCTGCCAGGCAGGGGGAACACAGTGCGTGCCATGTGGCTGCTGCTTTTACCTTGACCAGAAGGGCTTCATTCCCTTCCCTCCATCTACTCAAGCTTTCACCAAAATCCTGGAAGCCTCAATCTCTGTAAGGGTTCTGCCCCTGTGTCAAATTAGTGCAATAATATGTTCAAAAGTTATTTGTGAAGGACTTGCATGCGGACAGTTGGAAGGACTGCTCAATTCAAATCCTATTTTCTTAATAAAACAGAACAACAGAAGTATCCTCTATTTTGGCCTACAGAATGTGAAGCTTTACAGTCTGTTTTATTAGCTATTGAGACAGTAACTAAGATCTAAAAACTTCAATGAATGACACTAAACTTCTTAAAAGACTGTTATAGAAAGCACACACATTATGCATGCATATCTGAATAACACAGATTTTTTGCATCTGCCAGGCTGCAATGGGAATTTCATGACCCCTTACAGTAACTTGACATGACATATTGACAAGCAGAAAAAAAAAAAAAAGAAAAAAAAAGAAAGAAAAAGAAAAGAAATTCAATAGGACAGGTGTAAGTTAGGCAGGAATAATTAGATGCAAAAATAAAGAGTGGTGGCCAACTGTTGGGTAGCACATCTTTAGAGAGGCACTAGAGGACGTGCTAATGCTCCTGGGAAAAAAGGATTATTTTGTATTGGGATTAAGTACACAGAAATACATCCTCTAGGATACCTGAAACAATCTTTCTGTATCCGTAGAGATCTTATATCTATAGCTGGATCTTATATCTATAACTGGATCTTAGCTGCATACCGGGTCCAGTTTTGAACCCTGAATCTAAAGAAAGTTGTAGATCAGCTGGAGAGATGGGCACACATTTGGGATTATTCAGTCTAAATTGCATAAAACTCAATGGAAATGGGAAAACATTTTGAAGTCCATGGTATGTTACTATAAAGAAGAAGGAATCATTTTTCACTGTATCTTTGGAGCCAGGAAACAACCTTATACTGCAGGAAGAAAATTCCAGGCTGGCATTGACAGTAATTAGAATAGCAAAGTGCAAGAGCAGAAAACCCAAGAAAGCTGCAGGGCAGCTGCTCCTGGAGATCTTTCAAGAAGAGGTCAGACATGCCAAATGTCACACAGTTTTTGGCGATCCTGCTCTGAGGTAAGGAGACACATAGACAGTTTCCTGAACTGCAGCCTACCACTACTTTCCAGTTTAGTCTGCAAACAGTCAGAGAAAATGAACACAGAAAATGCTTTCGTAATATTCTCCCTCCCCACAATATAACACATGAAGTGGCTTTCAACTTTAATCTGAGCGTTGGCCAAAATTTAAGATTTTATTTGAACTGAACTCACTCTCATCCTCCTTCCACAGGATGAAGCCAAGATGGTTTTTGGTATAAAATAAATGCTACAGCCAAATTAGGTCTCCAGCACACAGACTCTAGATCTGTAAATGTGATGTAAGCCTATGCATAAATCATTCTGTTGGACTTGCAGAAAGGTATTCATATCTTTGCAAGACTGGGGACATGATTTCTGCTTTCTCTAACTGCCCACAAATAGGTTCCCCAAGCTCATTTGAATTCTGTACATAATCAGGATGTAGCCCACAGCTCCACTGATTTGTGAGTTTTATGTTCAATAGGTGAATTTACCCCTAGGGTAAAATTAACCTAATTCATTGAACAAGCAGAGATTTTAAGATAAATTTGGAAAAAAGTACAGAAGAAAATAAAACTGCTATCTTAATGAATAAGGAGAAAATACTAGTAGTGGAAAGTGGAACAATCAAAGAAGAACAGACCAAAAAGATATAATATTCTCAAAAAAAAATTAAAAAGGAAGAATCGGGCAGAAATTTTACATGGGCATCTTAATACAAACAAGGCTAATGTTAAGGGATTATTTAAACAATTTGAGAGAAGTTATCACCAGTTAATGATGAGTTTGTTAGCTTACAGGCTGTTAACACTCAAACAAACTGGTCATTAAATGTGGTTACTATTTATTTTAATGGAAATTTACTAGAACCTTTATTTAAAGGTTTAACGGGAGGGAGAGCCCAAGCATGCACACGTGGAGTCCCACAAATCCAAACAGATTTGCCTGGATTTGAAACAAAAAAGAGAAATAAACCTTTCACAGCATCAATGTCCACTTCTGCTCTAGCAATAGAATATTAGGCGAGTTTGGATTCTCTGAAAGAGCTTTATGTCTAACAAGAACCACTTGAATCTTCATTACTTTGTAGTGTCATTATGGTAAGTGGTTCTGATCTGTGTCCTTTAGAAGCCCATTGCAAATCTCATTATTATTACACAGAAGTTTGATAAAGCTCTTAACGTCATCTCTCATGCACCTTCATCTGCTTGGAGAGAAAAAAAGAGGAAAAATAAAAACAGAAATAGCAATGTATTGAAAGGGAAATAGAGATAATAAAATTTCAGATTTTTTGGTTCATTACCATGATAAGCTAAAATACAACAAGTTGCTCAGGGAAAAAAAATGGAATTGGATCCTCCTCCAATGTAAGGCTAGCCTCTAGTACATGCTGTCAGTAAGGTATATAGTTATAAGAAAAGAAAGCACAGTCCAGTGGGAAAAAAAAAAAAAAGCACTGTACTAGACCTGGAGGGACAATTATACTCCTACCTCTGTAACTGACTGACCACAAATTACTTCATCCTCTCCAGCATCCTCCCGTGTCATTTTGCCTATTTAATTTGTCTTTCCCTATAGAGAAGTTAGTACTGATGTGCCTAAATTCTTCACACAGCTTCCTCTGTTCTCCCGGTTACAGAGAAAACAGGTCAGAGTAGGAGAAGTAATCTATTCTAAACTGCAGAGACCAGAAAAGGATACAAAAGAGAGTTTGGAAGCAGTAAAAATTATCAGAAAAACCTGTTTCACATAAAGCCACACCAAATCAGCCTCTGGAAGAACATCCCTCCCCACCAGTCAGAGGAACTCATAGATTTGCCTTCAGTGAGAAGCCTGAAATCAAAAGAGGTTTTAACATCCATTAATGCTTCCTCAGTGAGTAAAAACACAGGACCTTCAAAGGCTCAGAGAGGTTTCTAAGCAGATTATATGATAAGTGTCCACCTCCTTAACGCAGCCTTTTCAGCTATATAACTCAGTTTCTGCGGTATCTCTCCTGATTAACAGGAAAGAAGATAGAAGGGGAGGAATCTTATAAGAAGGTCTGAAAGACAAGTACTGCCAGTGTGGCCACACATTTATTGAGTTGGATCTGGTTTTCTGCAGAGCTGAGCATCTACATCTCTAATTAAAGTCCCTGTTAACTCTGGGCATTCATGACTGACAAAAGCTGAGGCTGTCAGGGAGGACAGGATCTGATTACTGGTCATGCACGAGCCCTGTGCAGCTCTTCAGAAATCTCTGGCTGGAGCCAAGAAGTGAACTCATGTCAGAACTGAGAACCAGCCCCAGGAGCCTGCACCGCTTAGCCTGAAAAAATCTTTTTCTTAACTTCCCATTTCTATGATTTGCTCTGTCTTTCAAATATTTCTCACTTTCAACCTCCCGGGATCTGACAGCCTCCTGTCTAAACGCTCACATGTGCCAGACCCATTGTTAATATTATTTCACAAGATATTAGGATTTCAGATGCATCTCCCTTGCCTTGTTTGCAAGAGCTTTTCAACAAAAGACTATGGACATGTCTAAACTCCTAATATTTGCTGTGATAATACCATTTAAAGGCAAGTGGGCTGGGAATGGCAGAGAATAACTGATATTTTCATTTAGCTGCTGATGTGACTGGGATTTAGAGAACAGTCTGATTGATGTCTCGGCTTCATTTAAAATAAAATAATTAGGCTACTAAAATCTGGAAAGTATATTTTCATTTTAACTGGTCTGTGTGCTCAGCCCAGGCTCCAAGAAAGGACATGGAACGTTACAGGAATGGAAATGAGGGATCGGAGTAGAAGAAATTATATACTGTAGATTAGAGGCAGACGAGGAAAGGATATGAAAAAGGGTCTGGCAGAATTAAAATAATCAGGAACTAAGAGGAAATCCCAAAGTTCAAAAAAAGATGTAGAGCATTCCATTAATCATCATTGTGGGAGGTAACAGAGGGTGGGCAACAATATGAGAAGAGAACTGAAGAAGCACAACTAAGAGACAGAAAGCTGTAGATATGAATAAAAAAGGCGTAAAATTCATCTTTTTTGTTCCTGTTTCTAATAGCACTCTGGTCACTGCCTAATGGGAACAATGAAAGGTTGGCTGAGGGAACAGAAGGCTCCCAGCTGCATGAAAAAGGTGTTAAGATCAGACTTACAAAAATATGCACAATTTAAGCATCTTAAACCCCCAAATAAATGCATTTTTAAGACATTTTGATCCTTTGCATCACTCTGTCACAGTACAAAGCAATTAAAACATTGGACATAAAAACCAGCCCAAGGAATTTTGGATTTGATCTCTCAATTCTGTGAAAATTCAGGCATATATCTCAACTGTGTAAGAACTCAGAAATAGAATCATATGAGCCAGCTGGACAGTCCTAATTATACAAATACACAGACTCTTGACAGCAAGAAATGCAACACAATGTACTTTGCTGAGACAAAAAAAAGCGCCTTTTTTTTATGTGAAGCCAAGACACAGTACTTTACATCTGTACACACATGGACCGCAAGACCACAGCTAACAAGTTAATCAAGGCAGGCATAGAGTGAGAGTGTGACAATACCCACTCTAGTGGCCAACAGCATCGAAATGTAATGTAAAGTTTCCAGAAGCCAGGAATCTCAGCCAGTGAACTGGAAAGAACTTGAAACAAAATAAAGTAATATCTCCTTTGGATCTTTACAATCCCTCCCACAGTGCAAAAGCCTCATCTGCCTATGACAAGAAAGGGACTAAACACTCCTTCTCCCCTGTAGTGATTACTCCATATAACTCAGATTCATGGTTGTGTGGTCTTTCACACCAACATTCCTCTGGACGCCAGTCACCCATAAAATATAGTATACGAGCTGCACTATATTAGCTGGAGAAAAATGAGGCTCTCAAAATCTGAGAGAAAGCTGGAAGAAATTTAGTCTAAGTGAATATTGCATACCCAAAGGACAGAGGTACTTGAAAGAAAATCCTGTTAAAAACAATCTGGTTTCCCCCTCTTCAGAGTCTTAACTTTTTCTTTTCCTTTCTTTGTTTTTTTTTCTTTTATTTTCACTAATTTAAAATAAGTTTGTCATCCCCCAACTACATCTTTCTTAGCACTAAGACGATATTTTTGGAACATATTGTCTTGTATTACAGATACACTGAAGTGGTCTGGAATAGCTTTTTCTGTTTTGTCAGCATCAGCGAAAGAAGCTGTATTTGGGGGTACTTGGGTTTGGGTGCTATTCTACAAGAAAGGTAAAGACCAACAGGAAAAAAACCCCAAACCTAGATTAAAAAAAAAACAAACCCAAACAAACAAACAAAAAAACCCAGCAACAGACAGATTTCACAAGAATAATCCAAGATATAAACCCAGAAAACATGTGTCAAAAATATAGGCAACAATTGTTGCCCTTGTAGTTTGATTTTCTGTTATAGCTACCTTTCTCTGGATACTAACAAAATGAGAGTTTCCAAAGGATTGGAAGAGGAAATCTGTGCACCTTATAGTCTGTTTTAGTTTGTTGCCAACACATCTACCCTGTTCAACCTTAACAACTGCACTAAGCACAGAATAAGACAGTAAGTTTTTTCATGAAGGTCTCCAAATTTCTGCACTAAATAACCGTTTCATGGTTTCTGCCATTAATAAAACTAGATTCGTTAGCTGAAAGGAATTTTAAGTAAAATAGGGATTATTGCAATGCTTCCCCTCTACCTTTTGCTCCTACCTGATGCCCAAATGTTAATCAATTATTGGTGTTCATGGATGTATTTCATGCCAGACGAATGAAAATCCACTTCCTCTCTGGCCTAACGTATTTTGACTTTTCACACAACTTACTGAAAACCAGCTCTTTCATAGCTCAGAAAACTGTACAGGAGGTACATCAGAAAAATTCAGAATAAAAGTAAATACCACCCTCTTCACATTAAAAAGACAGAGTTTTGTCTTCTATTTGCTAACCATTAATGGTGCATAAAAAATATGTGATTAGGACCTTGAGAGCTGGCATGGCTCAAATACCATACATTGATAAACCACGTTGGAATGGAAATCAGATGAAAAGTATTCCTGTAGTGGCACTTTAACCTAACTGTTGACAGATGGAGAATGGAAGCAACATAAATGCTCTCTTTTTGTGTCAGCACTATAAAAATGTCTGACTAGCCCATGAAAGATGGAGATGAAAGCTTAGGCAGCCATTAGAAACTGTGCCTCACCTCAAGCAATAAGTCATTCCCATGGTATTCTGAAAATGGTTTTATTGCAGAGGGTTACTTCTCCCCCTTCTGCAAAAATTGCTGCTTATCAGCAGAGCAGAAATAAAGCCAGAAACTCCCAATCTTTTAAATTCTCCTATGCAATCTCCTTCCCAATGGTCAGGAATTTCATAAAATATAACATTTGATTAAACCAGTTTTCATGTCTTTATGAAACTGACACCATTATCTGAAATACAGCACTTTCAAGTGTCCTGCCATTAGTTCAAAGCAGTTTAGTTGCCTGTTGCATTTATTTGAGTATTAATGCTCTCCAAACTGCCTTGATGGGAATCCAAATCTTTTGTCAGACAGGGACTGGAAAGCAAATGGAGGTAATAAGGGCAGGAAGAAATTCAAAAGCACTGTCCAATAAGGGGGTTGTGTTTGGGATTGGTTTTGTTGGAGTTTGGGTGGTATTTTTTGGAGCTGTCTTTTTATGCACAATGCATTTTGGTTACAGCTTGTTTCTAAGCAGTCAAGCTTCATTAGCGAGCAAACTAGAACCAGGTGTATTTTAAATTCAAACACTCAGAAAATCCCAAGTATGCATGATCTCCATCATCAGCACAACTGAACGTTACGTCAGTACATCCTGAAGGGATTGCAGGCTCCCCAAGGCACAGGAATTTAGCCTGAGAAGCAAACGTTTAGTGTCAGTGCCAGGCAGCAGAAGGTGTCCATATTGAACCCTGCAGTCTCCTCCTCATACCAGTGCCCTGCAGAATGTGCAGCTAACATACCACAGCAGCTTTATCCATATCTTTTTTGACACTCCAAAGCCACTTTTTTGGCAGCCAGTTTCAGGAATCCCTCTATAAACCTATCCTGATGGACTGGCCAACCCTCATGGGATGGCTGCAATGAGAGAATGCAGCCGCATTTGGTTAAAATACACTTTTAGCTTTGCTTTCTTCAGTATTTCAGGAATCTCCACAGCCAGAAAGAAAAATCTAGGCAAGTTTGGCTTCAAATGGTGCCGACAGCATGTTGTCTAGGCCAGCAAGGCTATTCCCCTACACTTTTTTCAACAGTCATATACAAGTGTGAATGTGTGCTCATAAAAAAGAAGGGGAAGCAGTGGGCAAAAATGGGGAGGTACATCTCTGCCAAGAAACCCCAAATCACACAATGAATAAAAAACAGACTTGGAGCAGGACTGGCAAACAGAGAGAGCGTATTTTCTCAGACTCAAAGGAAACCCTAAATGACAACTTTATGACTGTGGTAATTTTTCAAGTGACATACTACAAGAGAGTATTGTGGTCTCCCATGAAACCTTTAATGCTCCCACTACACAGGGAAAAGAATGGCTGGAATAGCTCCCCAGCCTCTGGTGGGACTCAGCCCTTTGCTGCTCAGACACTGATGTGAATATCTGCAAGACAATGTTTACTCTGCACCTTAGGAGGAGACTTCTGAAAAGCAGATTCACATTTCCTTCAAGATATGTCTAGTGTCACACTGAGATTTTCCAGACAGAGGGTCTGGTCCCCCAGATTGTGCAGATTGGACAAGCCATGTGCTCCAATGACTAAATGGAGATGCTTGCACAGCAACTTAGCTTAATTTATTCTTAACCACTGATGTTTTTATCCAGTAGAGTAGCAGTAGTTGTACTTCATGTTTGGGAGGCCTCGTTCTCATCACATGCTCAGGAATAGTACCCATTCACCCTTTTAAACTTTGATTATACAGCTTTGAGCTAGATTTTCCTCAAGCTGTATTTTGGCCAGCCAGGTGGCTTTTGAGTGTTCTGCACAGAGGAAGGGGGTTCATAATCCTGTAGTATCTGTACTAAGGTATATTTACAAAAGAGCTCAGACAGCACCACTCTAATACTCTGTCTTGGTGAAGAAGCTGAACACCTGCCTTGGAGTACAGTCATTTGCTCCAAAGCAACATGGCCAGCTAAGTTAATCACTCAGCTGTGTGAGTATTTACTGCTGCAGAACTACATACTCAGAGACCATTTACAGAAAAATGTCATTTGCCACCATTACAAATGCCCAAAGCTTCCAGCATTTCCTTGTTAAACCACACCCTATACCCCTTTTCATCCAAGTCTTACCAATCTCAACATCCACAGGCCATTCTAAGGGACAAAGTCTTTCGGGGAGAGGAGAAAATGTGTTTTCATTTTCTATCCATCCTACAAGTGTAGTAGTTGGTTTGAGTTCAGCAAGGTACATAAGTAAAGTCCTATATGCTGAAAAATTTGTTTAAATCGGGAGGGACTTACACATTCAGCATTTGCTGAGTCTGGCCCTTATTACAGAGCTTTGCAGAGACATTAGCCACACATACAGACTGTGCATTTTAAATTTAAAATGACAGAGTTTGTCTGATGTTGAAAACTTTGCTACCTTGCTTGTACAGTAATGTTCTTACAAAAGATTTTTTTAAATGTGCTTGATTTGCATAACACCATTATGAGTTACACTGTTGCAGACTCCTTCAATAACAATGGGGTGCTATGGATTGACATGATCACTTATTATGGCTTCAAATAATATGTAAATAATATTTAAATGGCTTCTCTCAGAGCCATTACTGTCAGTCAAATAAATACCTATATTTTGGCTTTCATTTTTATGTCCTTAACTAACATTAAGAAATAAAAAAGCAATTTATACACAAAACCTTTAACAAACAGCTATTTTGCTAACAATCTGGATTAAACTTCCAGGAAAACAATAGAACTCAGTTGCAATGCCAAAGCTGTAATTTTGGGTGCCCTGTTGGTTTTCAATGCCATAAAGATTAGTATTAATTTTGTATCAGGACAACCACTATTTATGGACATCAGCCAAAAAGGGATGATATACAGAATTTTATCATCGAGAGAGGAATTCCACAGTACACTCAATAATGCTTATCCTGTAAATTTTATGTGCGTTTTCATCACCAGATCTCAAGGTGATTTATAAAACTGTATGATGGACCACTAGCAGGGGCAGCAACACCTGGGTACAGACACCATAGGATTCTCAGCAATTTTTCATTAGCATCTCATGAAGTGCTCTGCACAATATTGTGGCAGAAGGAAATGCTCTCCCTGCAGACTCCATGCCCACCTGCCACGCCCTTCATAGCCAAAACTACCTGCACACTGATCACCCCCATTTTGAAGGTGGGGTGAGCCATGTGCACAAAGCAAGGGGACTTCAAAGGAGGCATGAGAGTCAGAAACATAGCCAGGTCTCCTGCAGGTACAGCTACTGTGTGCATGGAGGCTGTACTTGTGTGAAGTACAGTAACCCAAAATCTCAGCCCCAGTCCTGTTTCATGTAAAATCATCTTCTTGCAGCTGTGTCCCTTTTCCTGTGCCTATGCACACAGGTGCATATGCAGAATGAGATCCAGCAGCACGCATTTCATACACTGTGCTGCTTTTTTCCTTCTGGCAGAAAACTATCCTTTGCAGTACAGTTACGATGCTACAAAGATTCAGTATAGTACCAGTGCCAAGTACCAGAGCCTGGGCTTCACCCAGCTTGCAGGAAAACAGCTCAGTGTAGACAGATGTGTCCAATCAGGGAGAGATTATTTTTGAGGGCTAGATTTAAATTTAACACTGCAATAAAAACAGTTTTATGTCAGTCATCTTTACTCTGCAATATATTCATAGGCAATATTTAACCTAATACCTGTACCTAATACCGCTACAAAAAAAAACAAACAAACAAAGACTTCACCATTTACTGAAGAGGAAAAAATTAATAAAAAGGACAAAGTCCATGTCTCAGCCAGATTTTTGCCATAGAGAGCCTGTTTTTTGGTTTTCCTATTTTGGGAGGAGGAGCTACATTTTTCTCTTGTGAAGTTCAATTACAGCTACAGTTTCTCAGAGAGAAATTTGTCCTCTACTCTCAGAAAATATGGTTTTACTGACAAGCCTCTTGGCACATTTCCAGCCAGAAGGAAAAAGCCAGTGTGATGGGTTCTTAACTGGCACCTGAGAGCTGCTCAACGTCTTCTCTGCCTTAGGGTTTTTTTATACTAACCCCAAGCAAACCACTTGACGCTTTGTGTACTTCAATTCTCCACCAGTAGGGCTGTCTCCTCCATGCAATAAAAAGGTTGTGAGGTTGCAACACTGACCTTGAGGTGCTCAACTACCATTTCATGAGTGGCCTTATCAGTAACCAAGCTAAACAGCAACAATTAAATGACAGCTAAAGCTGTCATTTCTCCTTTGCTCTCCATCCCCAAAATGCCTGCTACAGCAATGCCAACTAGGCTGACCTGTCTTTTTCGGCAGAATAAGACCAATGTACAGGAATGAGCAGGACTAGAATGAAAAAATTAGAAAATGCAGCACACCTCACATATGTCCTAATGTAGGAAAGCCAGAAATATTAGCATAATCACAGTGTGCTCTGTTAGCATTAGAATTAAAACTGGAGAGAGGAGGCAGAGGGAGCCCGTTGTTAGTGCAGACAATTCAGCCAGACAACAGTTGGCCTTACTAATTAGCAAAAGAGTGCCACTTTAAGAGCTCTCTTTGGGTAATCCTCAGGGAATTTCAGACATCAAGGCAGCTAATATGCTTTCCAGAAAAGCTGGCAAGAACTAAAACCTGCACAGCCAAATACCTGTGTGCAAGGAATCACTATCATGAGCAAGTTCCATGCCGAGAAAAGCTTGGATTCATTTATTCATTCATAACAATATTGCCAGCCTGCAGGTTCTGCTGCAGGTCTCCTAACACTCGTGTTTTGTTTTGTTCTGCACTCTCATTTCAAGCTCTTGAAAGCAGATGATTATCAGAAAGGAACTTTTATTTTAATGTGCATTTCTTGCCCTGTTAAGGAAGAAAACTCAAAAGAGTGAACTTCTTAAGTCCAAGCATGAGAATAGAATCAAATAAACCTGCTTCATTCCTCTCGAGGAGCTTCAGAGAATTTTGGAAGAGAAAAGAATCCGAGATTTTTGAAAAGCCTGGAACTGGGCTTAAATATCTATCTTGCTGGCTATCAAAACTGCATCATTTAGGTAAATCTAACTCCTTGTTTCCGTGCTTATCCAAAGGATGTCTTTCTGTTCTCCCACGCAGCAGCCTGGAGCCAGCCCCCACCCCAGCATGGGACAGCTGTGTGCTGCTCATGGCAAGTTAACATGCAAGCCAGGCTTCCAGCAGGTCCCCGGCTCTACTCACTCACTTGGAGATGAAAGAAACAATTCTTCTGGGAAAAGCTGTGTACTTCATACTGCATTATGCTTACTTCAGCCCATATTAGGGTATTTAAGGCACTGCTGATTATTTAGCATAATGATTCAACAAAGGCCATTCATTATAAGGCTGTCTTGGACAACATAAAGATCTGTTCTCCTGTACAGGGTATTTTGGCTCTATAAAGCTTATGATGGCTGCAGAGAAAGATATGCCCGAAGTATAGCATACAAGAATAATAACCTTAAATGTTGAAAGCATATTAATATTTCATCAGGGGAACCAGAGAAGCTGGAAAGCACTAGGGGCCCTATCACATGATAATTATTTGATAGGATACTACATCCAGCCACAGGGATAATTCTCAGGGTTTACAACTGCTCTATTTTCATTGGCAGGCCTGGCAGGCAGCACTGGACACACTGACAGGAGGAATTTGGTTGCGGGAACAACTCCTGAGTAATTAATCCGGGTCAGGGCAGGATCTGGTTTCAGAGAAGTCAGGCTCCTTACTGGCACTACTCTCTAAGCTTTGTGTCCGGCCCAGTTGTCCCATTTCTTCTGTTCCTGTAAGTCAAAGGATTGCTGCCTGCTGCAGAACACAGTGGATTGAAATAATTTATTCTGAATTTGGCTGCCCCAATGTTTTGGTTTTGTCTAGCCCATTCATAGATGAATTGTCAAATGATAAAAATATCCTGAGGTGTAGGATGGTGTTTGGAATTAAACATCCAAATTGGCCAGTCTGACAAGCCACCAGGTCACTCAGAAGGCTGAGTTCAAGATTTAAGCAGAAGGCTTGTACAGCAGCTTAGTGAAAAAAAGGTACAACCCAGGGGTTTCCATCACAGAAAACAGCTCCTCAAAAGAGGCTGGACTATGATTCATGCAGACATCCACCCATCTCCCAGTAACAGTGCTAAAAGGTGCCCAAAAACCCTCAGAAGGTGATGCTAGAAGACATAAAATAGCAGGGAAGATACCACAAAAGCCTATTATTGTGAAAAAAGCCTGATGTTTCAGTCCTTCTAACCCACAGTTAAGGAGACAGATTATAATATTAAAAGTGAGAAAATTCAAAAACTGAAAAATTCAAACCTGAAAAGAGCAACTTTATCTGAGCAACTTGGAATTGTACTAAAATCTTACTGTCATGGGACTTTAAAAAGGCCAAGAACATGGCAAGACTGAAAGCAGGGTTAGGAATTTACATGGTTAATGAGAACTTCTGCTATTGCTGTAAATGCTACTCCTACACCTTATCTTCACCTTATCTTCCTCTCCGTTCTAGGTGCTCACACCATGCATGTTGAATGATATTTAAATGTCTCAATAACAGTATTTTCCTCAGCTTCTGGAGGAAGCTAAGGCTATAGCTCAGGCTTGGCTTGATCCAAAACTGAAGTTAAGACAGGCTGATCTCATTTCAGTACTCATCTTCTACAGTCCTGAGCATGGCATTAAACCTGTCCTTTCCATTTCTGTGCAGAATAGCAAAGGCAAGCTTTGATACTATTTTTATGGGTTTTAATTTCTGGAGCAGAAATGACCACTCACAATGTTTTTCCTCTTAGTATTTCCATACTTATTCAACTTTAAAATGAAGTTAACTGTCAAACAAGCAGCCTGGAGGTTTTTCTTTGTTTCTCTCATGTATTTGTTGCACATATTGGAACACAGTATAAAAGTATAAAAGCACAAAAGTATATGCACCATATTGTGTTACATCAAAAGATTGCCTTTCCTTGAAATTCAGACTGAGCAGTCTTTTTTTTCAATATATATATATACAAATAAAAATACAACTGCTTATGAACAGCTTTCGGGATCAAAATGTCTGCGGTCAAGTGTCATCAAACTTGCATCACCAAAGGAGAGCTTTTTGCCTCCTCCCTTCCCCACACCACCAAAAAACATTTATTAAAATTGTGTTTCCTTCTCCAGTGTGAGCTCATCCCCTCATGACACATTCTGACCTTCAGAAAATAGGCTGCTTCTCTGCCCCAATAGCCTGCTACATAAAGCCCAGATCTCCATAAAACTGTTTCCTAATTGCTCATCAATGATCACATTTCTCTGCCAGGCAAGCCAGGCTGCAGTGGTTAATAGTATAAATGGTATCTAGTACAAGAAGGTTGGGGGCTCTGTTTATTTCATAGCTATTGAGATGGAAGTCTACTTTAGCTTCAGTAACCTGAAGATATTATTCACACAAGTTTCTAAGTCTGTTAACATAATTTATTAGAACTTTGAGGCTTTGGAATAACAACCCATTGAAACAAAGCAATAAAGAGGATAACCATTGCTGCCAAAGGGAACTTTACATATAGTTAAAAGAATTACATGATCAAGTAGGAGAAGGTTAGCATAAGGCAGAAGTTGAAAAATAATTAAGGCTTTAATTCAATTCCAGCAAAACAAATTCTTAAAAAAAAAAAATTTAAATCTCACATTTTCCAGTAATTCTGAATCAGTTAATTTTTTACAGTATATAAATAATTCTAATTATGATCTTATAAGGTCAGCCTTCCTGCATGTTGGCATTTAGAAAAACGTTAAATTAAATTATCAACATGCACTGGAAACATAATACAAAGAATGATCTAAAAAGCCAGGAGCAGGAGACCAACATGAGCAAAGCTCTTATGTAATGTCTGACAAAGCCCAGTACAAGCACAGAACTAGAGCTCACATTTTCCTGGGAACCATTCTTTCTTCAAATGAAACATGAATCTGAGTCCATAAATAGACTCTTCATGTTTGAAGAGTGAACGGAGGATTTGATGCAGATGCACCACTGGATTAAAAGATCCTAAAAGAAATTTATCAATGTCATGGGTAATTAATTATAACTCCCCATCTACAGATGGGGATGGCTGTGTTTATCAGCCAGGATTCCCAGAATAGCAGGTGGCTGACAAAGAGCCGAGCAACTTCTCTGTCTGCTGATCTACCTATTTGTGACTTATCTATGTTACAAACATGTGGCTTTAAATTATTCCCACTGGGTTAAAGAAAGTAATTGTTGTCAATTCTTGTGTTTATTATTACAAAACTTATGATATCTGTTGCTGTTTCGTAGAACTCCAGTTTTGGAGGTTTTGTGATTACACTTAAATTTAAGGAAGGCCGATTAACTTCTAATCTTAACTGTTTCAGAGAATAATGTGAAAACTATTAACCAAAACATAGATGTAATATTTGCAAATATCCAATTACAGCTTTTTGTATTTTGGGGATATGAATAAGTGTGCAAAATCTTCATATTAATCTTACCAAACGTACAACACTGTGTTTGCAGACAACCTGTAGCTTTGCATATACAAATTTAGAAAAGATACTAATCTTTTAGTATCTTTGTTGTCATGCACAGCATCAAATACTGAATTACATGCACAGATCTGCTTCCTAAAAGTATTATCTAAGAAAACCTATTCTGTTTTAGGGTGTATTAAAAAAAAAAAAAAAAAGAACGCTCACAACAGGAGAGGACATTTTTCTTGATGTGAATAGACTCTGCTTCTCTTAGCACATAAAACATTGGTGTCTGCTCCTGGGAACCAGGACACTGGCATTTTACCTTATGTGATACGGAATTTCTCCCACTCCTCTAAATGCTAGCTGTGTGCAAAAAAAAACCCCAAGAACACAGTAAGTAAAAGGTTTGCTGAACTCCATGTGGGCACCGACTTCAGTTAAGCAAAAGGACACACATTGGTAAGATCAAGATCAACTAACCTGATTGCCATTAGAAAAGTTTCTGGAATAACTTGAAATATAATCCATCAAGTGGAAGCATAATAACTGGAGTGCTACCCTGGTCATTCAAGTCTCAATTTAATTAGTAGATATGGTCACACTGACAGTACTTTATATCTGAAGTTGATTAGAAGAAAAGGAAAAAGAAAACTCTGCTCAAGAGCTTCATGTTAGTAGAGTCCTCTCTTTCTAAGAGAGGAGATAACAATACACTTTAATTTCAGGTGCCAATAACATCCAAAAATGTTTAGGTCCTTTAACTAATATGTTAAAAATGTAATCAGCATGAGACAGGTACCTAAGAGCAAAAGGAGCTCAACTAAGTCTAGCGTCACAATGGTAAGAATTCACATGAACAGATTTCAGGAATAAGATTTGCAATTCTGTTGAAAAATGAACAGCATCTTTCCACTCAAACACTCCTATTTGTTACATCTTTGGGGTATCTCAGCTCGTCAGTTCTGGAAGTGGCCTGACATTCAAAGAGCTCCTATTACCTTATAGCTAATGTCCAGTGCTTACTGATAAGAACTTTGAAATTCTACCCCAATTTCAAGCTCACCTGCGCATGCTGCTGATGAAACTTGGTCCCTTGGCAGACTAGAGGAATGGGATGATGGGGGGCACCCAAAGAGCTTCAACAAATTTGCAGATCTAAGCCCAGGCCACCTGGGTAGTTGGCGCAGCAAAACTGTTCCAGAAGCACAGGAGGCACCCCAGGCTCTCATCTATCAGGTTTGGCTGATGAATAATACCAAACCAGCCCTACTTAAGGAATCAAGTATGTGGCTGGGATGGTTTGAGTCTGACCCCAAGGCCAGGCTCAAAGGCACTTCTGCACAGCACTATAAAGCTAACTGCTAACACCAAAATTAAGTATACGGTATGGAATAGGATACTAAGGAAACCAGCACAGGCTGTGTAGGACCATCCTCATTTTTCAGGCAGGGAAAACAGAGTCAAAAATTGTCACTAAAACCTGATGAACCTCATATTGCAAAAGTCTGAGTCACAGATGAGTGCCAGGGAAGCATAAATCAGACATGGATTACCTTGTTAGAGAGATGCAGAATGGCTGAGGCTGAGGCTGATCCTTTTTTCCCAGCCAAAAAAATGAAAAAGCATACAAGGATTTGTCTGTGCCTGATAACTCACTAGATGAATAGCACCTTGACAGCTGAATCCCTCCAAAATGATTTTGAAGTTGCAGGGGTGGCCCTGGCACCCTATGGGGCCCCCTGTCCATCCTCCAACCACCCATGAACCAGCAGGTTCCCAAACACTTCCCCATCATAATAGGAAACATAAGAGAGACCAGACTTTAGTGTGAATGGACACTGAAGGAACAAATATGACAGCAAAAAGGCAACCACAGCAAAAAAGCATTTGCCTACTCACCAGGGGATTTTTTAAAATAAATAAGCAAGAGGGCAGTTAGGGCACAGCAGAGACAATTCTTGTGCCTAAAAGAGCTGCCAGTATTACAGAGTCTGCCCTGCTTCCTCCTCCAAATCCTTCCTAGCTCAAGGCCTGATCTGCACCAGTGGGAATAACCACAAGTGCTGTAAGTGTACAAGTGCAACCCTGCCTTTAACTAACAAGGCGGTACTAGAGAACTGCATGTCCCTCAGCTTCAGACATTAATTTGTATATTATTGTATAGAGAGGTCAACTTTAGGCATGTATTAGATTATTTATAACTTCAAATAAGTTACTTTGCAAGCTCATTTGCCAGACTTCCATATGAGGCAGCATTTGATAGAAATATGGAAAATGGCCTGAACTTTAAATGACAAACAGATGAGAAGGGCCAATGAAAATCAAACACTTTTGAAGGCCATGTGTTTTCATAGGGAATATAAATGGGATTTTTAATTGACACTGACTTCAGCTCATGGTAACATTTTAGGTGATCTCAATTAGTGGGGTTACAAAAAACAGTAAAGAAAGGAATTTGATTATGGCTAGCCCTGGAAAAGGGGATCTGGAAGAAGCATTCCCCACATTTCTTAAATCAGGGAGTAATCTCTTCTGTAATGTAGCTATCCAGTTAACATATTTTTGCAACCACCGGGCATAGTAGGAGCTTCTTAATGCCAAAGATGCTGAGTACTGTCCTATTATCTTTTAATCAGTTTTGGGGTTTGATCTCTAGTGATTTGGACAGAGTGCAAAGGTAGCTCAGGGCTCTAAAGAAACAGGTTTAACTGGCATTTCCCATAAAGACTTGTTACTCACCAGTGTATTACTTGGCTTTCCTGAAATGTAACCCCCAATTGCACAAGTAGGGATACATCCTTTCAGAGGGGTGAGGTGAGGATAAATATATTGAAGGACAGAAGGTACTCATGTAGTGTATTAGGCATGAAGAGTACCTAGAAGTTATTTATTTCCCAGCTGGCATCTGCCCATGTAGGAGTAACCAAGGTTACTCATTCAGAGCTTCACTCAGATCACCAAACTGTTTTAAGCTAGGAGTTTAAAGCATTTCCACCAACAAAAATTCATTATGATTTTCTGTCTCAAGATGGATCGTCATGATGGTTTTATTGCACTGTAACAAAATCCTTTGTGCAGAAACAGTTTCTAAATAAAAACATCTTATGTAAGCAGCTTGCACACAAATGCACCACCAAAATAATTCTCTACCTGTGCCAGGAAAGCCTTTTGTATCAGACTTAACATATTTACCAGATCTGCATTAAGAAGTACATTTTCTTGGTTCACAATAGACAAGAAAATTGTATCTTATTGGTCAATTTTTAAATCATATATTTCTAAAAAACTGTAGTACCCACACAGAGAGTCTGATATTCCACAGGTTTACAGAAAAAAAGTCGAGTCTGAGCTTCTTCTATGTACTGTTCATGAACCTGTGAATATTTATCATGTCTAATTGGGCCTTGATATCAAGACACTGAACCCAACAGAATCTATGACGGACTACAACTAGTTTAGCTGGCAAAAAACCTAACAAAACAACAAAAAAAATCACCCAAAATAGCGAAAAGAAACAATGGTCTTCTTTCAGGGAAGGAATGCTCTTACAGTCAGTTTGAACATGAATGGAGTAATTTTTTCCTCATCAGTGTTCAGCTGTCCCCTTCCCAAGAGAGGCATCATTTAGTGCTTCATCTTGGGGATGAGGATTAAAAACTGATGAGGAACAGTGAGATGAAGCACCTCTACTCTGAACAGGAGCGAGGCTTTCACCTTTTTTTCCTTGGCCAAAGCAGCTTCCTGCTGATGCCACAGAAAGATCCAGATTACTACATCCTCCTAGACCTACGCTCTCTCTTCCCAAGCAACTGACAGAACTAGTTTATCCTTGATGCTGTATTTTTGGTGGTGGTGTCCTTACCTTGTTGCTCCTATGGCTGTACCTTTACACTTGAGGCTCTTCCCCAGACTCATGTAAGAAGGCTTTTGCTCATTTGCAACCATCAGAGGGTAGCCACATGCCATTGGGGGACTCAGGTGGCACAAGTGCAAATGTAAAAGGCACAGAGATACACTGCCATTTTCATTTCCAGATAGGCCGGAGACTTAGGGAAGGGAGGAAATAGCAATTTTTCAAGTCACATGCAGATTGTCTCCCTTTTCTACCCTTAAGTCATTCCCTACATCGTAGCTATGGCAAGGTTCAAAAGAATCTGGGGTATATTCACTGTTGTGCAAATCCAGCACTTATTTATGACTCAAAAATAATTGTTCCTTCCCCTAATTCTTCGACAGAGATAGCAGTCAAAAAGCTTTTGAGAACCTTAAAAAACAAAACCCTCCAGAAAGCCCCCAAAACAACTTTCCTTTTGTGGAGTATTAACTGCCTATAGAAAGTGTACAAAGAATTGATGAGAAATCCAGAAGCAATGGAAGCAACCTTGTTAAATACAGTGTCTCTTGGGAATATAGGAGTTAGACTTACTATTCATGCAGCTAATGCTTCATCACAGCAGATCTTTTTCCTTTTTTTCTTTGAATTTGAAAGCTAGGAGATAGAATATCAGAACACTATGCTTCGGTGTTCCAAACTTATTTTTCTCATTAGGTTGTATGCTCCAGGATATAGTTAGATCCCCTGGAGATTTATTGTCTTTTGTACGACAATCAAAGGCCTTGAAAGGTGTATAAGTATTAGTTTTGAAAACACATATGGCTTAGAACAAAGAGAAACAGACTGATCAAACAGCAGGGGCAATGTACAGGAGTTAATAATACAAAATAATTCTGAGCAGCAGCCAGTTTTCACAAAGCAAACATCTCAATGTGGATGCCATATTGTCAATCAGACTCAGTCATTTTCAGATGTAATGGGAAGTGGAATACAATATCTACATCTGATGTATGAACACAACTGTAAAGAATCAATACCATCTGGCTGCAAAGCATTTGGTCATTTAGTTAGCAAAACCAGGCCATTCACACAATAAAGAACAGTTCAGACAATATGGGAACCTCCGATTTTTCAACATATCATTTGTAGGGCAATTTTTAAAAGAGGAGACAAAGTTTCAGCAATGCTTTACCAATAAATCTGAATATAGGGAATAACCTCAGTGAGGGCCAGGGGTTGAGGTGGAATCTGTGTTCCTTCAGGAAAGATTTATGCCTTCATATGTGTTACATTACAGTCCAAATTCAGAGCTGTGTATGCGGGTCCAGTGCCAGGTCTGCGTTTGGCCCTGCATTTTCTCATTATGCTTGTCACAAGACATCAGAAGTAATCACACCACACAGCACTATGAACGCTAATAGAACAAACCAGTGATTGATGAAGAACTTTATCCTGAAGCATCAGCTATCTTTACTTCTGTTTCATGGGTACAGCAGCATTAATTGTTTCCATACTGACTTAACTGTGTTGTGCCAGTAATTAGCACTGCTGCTATTTACTGAAATTGTATTTCTATGCCAATGCTTTCTTTTTCATTCTTTTTCTTCTTCCCCCTGAAGTCCTCGTCACATTATTTACCTTCACTTGAAAAGCTGGATAAAAGAAACTTCATGTCATACTGCCTTCCCCAAGCCTTCCCACTTGCAAATTAGGCAGCACTCTTGGTGCTTTGAGAGCTAACAAGCTCTTGAAAACCTGGGAGCAGGTTTGGGTTTCTAATGAAGTGTAAATCTAGGGGATGAAGGAATTGTGTCATCAAGCAGAAGAATCTTCTGTAGTGGGAAAGGAGCAGCCAGCACTCCATTTGTCCTGTTTGGAATTTAATGCTGCCCTAAGATCCGACATGTAACTGATACCCAAGAATATACCTGGACCTTGGCCCTCAGAAAAGTCTTTAGGGACAAAGGGCAAAAGTAACCGCAATGGGTAAAATGCCAACTGGCTGAATTTAGGAAGGAATGTCTGAGTAACACAGGACATGCTAATACCAAGCCAAGTACTGACTTACAGTGAACTGGTTTAGCTTTAGGAAAATTCATTCAGAGGGCAGCTGAGGATCTGACCAGTATAATTTTCTAGGCATTTTTGTTGTTGTTGTTGTTGTTGTTGTTGTGGAGAAAATAATGTAGAAGTTCATTCATTATGCCACATTCTACTCACACAAGGCCTTAAAGGGATCTTGTATTCCAAGAAAAATAGCAGATTTAGTATTTATTTATATAAGAAATATGTTTGTGATCCAACAGCATCAAGAAAGATTGCACAGCCAGCTCTGTAGGATGACCACTTAAAGAGTGGAATTCTGCAAAGTGCTGTCCTGTCCCACAGTCAGTAGCCTCTGTGAGGATGCTCACAGTGTAGTAAGAACGAAGAAAACCTCAGACATGCAGCAATACCTCTGAGATAAAGGATGAACTCAAGTCTTCTGACCTTATCACGGCTCATATTTTTTATTTTGTTTGTTTACAATTACAAGAAAAGAAATGAATGGCCTTGTCTACTCTCATGGTTGCTACTATTTTGCCTGTACTTGTTAGTTCGTCAGCATCACAAAATATTAAAGTCCTTGTAAGCAAAGCTTACACACCTTCATGCCTCCTGATGTAAACCAGTACACATGCCAAGAAGTTTGCAGCATCTCAACTTTTCTTTAACTTTTTCTACAACTTTCACATCTTACATTGTCATACAGACAGACCGAAAACAAGCAGCAGTCAGACCACCTGTGTTCATGAAAACTCTACGGGGGAAAATGGAGTCAACCCGACTGCCTACCCCCACTTCAGACAGCCTGAATGCAAGTTAAACATAGTCCCTTCTACTTGATTTTCATTGTACACATGCTGAGCTCTGCCAGGTTTTCCCGTGCAGTGGAGCCAATGGACAGACAAATCCTGGGCTGTATCCCACCCCATTGACTCCAAGAGGCCTCCACACAATCTGTCCCCTGAAACACATCTGGCTATAATTTCTATTTTTAGTTACGCCTGACAAATCTTGAACTGCTGATATCAGAATTTAAAGAAATACATGAAAAACACTATTTTTCCTTTTAAAACACTGTTCTCCTGGGTCTTCTAGAGATAATAATTACTGCTCTGCTCAGCTAGTGCTGTCATTATATCGCTCAATAAAATGGATCATTTTTAACTCTCAGGCATGGGAAGTGCTGCTTCTTCCTTGTGTGAAAGTAGGAATGTGTCAGTTTTGTTTAGCAAATACAATATTTAATGTCTTTGCTCTTGGCATTTGGGATCGGTACAGCACCAACAGCAAGGAGGCAAAGTAGACCCTGAACATTCAGACTTCTTTTAAAAGAAATTAAGCGTGTAAAAAAATCCCCCAGGTAAAAAGCAAACCTAAAAGAAAAGATTTCCCTGGGAACATGCAAAATACAAAAGTCATGTCCAAAACTACTTTAAGCATTCTGATTCTATGTTATGCTGTCAGAAATTGTACCTCACCACTGAATTAGTGTTTCACATAATTTTCACTGCAGTTGCCAGAAGATATGGCTGGATCTGACTGTTTTTCAACTTAAGTTGTTAGGGCGATAGCCCACACCCCACAGGAAAGTGAGGGCAGTAAAACAGCCTCAACACCCCTTACTTCCAGCACTATTCATCATTTACTCCCCAGCTTTAGTGACTATACAGTATTACATGTAAAAAAGCCTCCTTAATGGCCCAGACTTGAAAAGTATCAATGATCACCCAAGCCTATTGACTAGCTATGGGGTTGAAACAGCCATAGCTCTGCAGGGATGATTCTGTGCCAGGATTACAATCATTGCCTAATGCACATTGCCTAATACTATCCTGATTTTCATATTTTTTTTTCAATCTAAAGCCTTAAGAACTCTGGTCCTCACAGGGAATATACCATCCCTAAATCAAAGAACTCAGCAGACAACTCACCTGTCCAGACATCAAAAGAAGTCACAGTGGTTCCTTTGCTCAGAGGTGGAGGCCCACTTGGCATCATATTATGTTACTCACTATCATGGTACTTTCACCTAGGAGTATGTGTGGAACATGTCTATGGAACAAGTACAGATGAGTCTCAGCCTCCTTGATGTTGGAGGCTGAACTGGCTCCCTGTGTTCTAAAAAGCTGTTGGTATACAGAACCTTATCTCCTGAATAGATATATTGGTTTGGTTGCTGTTTTAAACTACATAATTTGTAGTTCATGTCCTGGCAGAAAGAATCTGAGTAGGTAAAAAAAAAAAATTCTGAACATGGAGAAAAAAAAACAATTTGAAAGAATGAAATGTGGGAGCAGCCTCTATCATTCCTCCTGCGAATCTTCAAGTTTCTTTTCAGAGGAGGAATGTTTCCATCCTTCTGAAAAAGCTTTGGGCTCATAACTCTTTGGATTCCCTGGATCTTCATTAATCTTCATTAAGCATATGAAGAATCCTTGCGCCCCTACACCATTCCTTCTCATGACCTCCTTTAAGTTCCCCCTGACAGCCCAGTATAACTCCACTCCTCAGGACTCAGCTGACACCCAGGCCAAGTATTTGGTTTGCCCAGAAGAGATTCAACAGAGACTCATAAGGATTGTGTGCCTTATCACCACAGTCCCACTCTTCTGGGGCTACAGAAAGAGTCCTTCTGAGGAAAAAAGGGAATAAAAGTATTGAAAGAAGAGAAGACCTCCTCACTTCCTCGAGGACTCCTCTTCATTTCCTCAGACTTCAGGCATACAATTCAGTCTCTCAACAAAATTAAATGTTGGGGGAAAAAAAAACAAGAAGAAAGCAGAGGAGAACAGTGGATACCAGAGGATACCAGATACTTTACAGATACTTTCCCGCTATGCTCACTTATTTATTCAAAATTGGTGTGCAACACCTGAATGTAATTCTTCAGCCTGAGGACAATATAAGCAGCACATTTTCATGCCTGATCCTACCCAGATGGGCTGGCTCCCTGACAGCAGAAGCATTTCATCTTACTGCGTAACCCTACTACATCTGCAAAGACAAAGAAGCTGCCATAAAGGGGTTCCCAACCATAGCAGAAGAGGAGCTGGGGGGTGAAGAAGAGGGGAAAACAATAAAAGTAGATCTGCTGCACTCATGCTTGATATGAACACACATGCACACAAAAAAAAAATCCATCAAGAAGATGAAGTGCTTCTCAGATAGGGAATCTTGCTAACATTACACAGCCTGAACTGCTACCTGTAAAAGGGAGCCTGGCAACAGAGCTCAGAGGGACTGAATTTGGACTGCCAGTGAAAGCACGGGTCTGGAGAGCCAGCTTGGGCTCTGTGTCATGAAGCCACATTTTCAAGATTAGTGGGACCAAAAATAGGCTTGGAATCACACTACATTGTACGGAAGAGTCTTACCCAACTGCAGAGCAAAAAGGGTCATACAAGCAGGCAATAGATTTTGAGTCCTAAAATGGGAAAGAGTGGGAAAAAGCGTTCTGATACTTTTTGCTTACTCTTTTTGTTTTCAGGAAGAGCAAAGTTTTTCACTCTGATGCTTGTTTTGCAGCACTGAAAGTAAAGGATATCCTATTTACAGTGCCTGGGCACTTACCACAAAACCTGAGGCTTTGTTTTGTCTTATTTTCAAAGCTGATTTAGCATGTGGCAAATAATAATTAGTGATAAGTCTCAATAATTTAATCATTGCTCACAGATAGTTTTCCTTTATTTAAAAAAAAATTATTAAAAATTGCTGTTGTCCCATCTTGCTTATTTTAGGCTGAGACTCCAAGTCCCAGAGGTCATCTAGTGAGCTCCTAGGGAACCTGCTGGGGTACAAATGAGTGACCTGAGATATTAGAAAAGGTAAATACCCCAATGTTTAGAAATGAACAGATGTTCTTGAACATCCAAGTCCCCCACTGACTTTGGAGGGAAAAAAGACAGTAGATGAAAGCTTGCATTAGCACTGACTTTCTAAATCCTCATGTGTCAGGGTTTCTGGAGTTCACTGAAGTTAATGAGAGTACTGGGTGCACAGAAAAAAGCAAGACACATCCCTCTGCAGCTGTGGGAGGCTGTGGCCCACTCACTAGAGTTTCCTGTGTTCATTTGTTTATAGAATAGAGCTTAGTTTAGTTCAGGAGAGAGTTCTTCATTTCCTCCTCCTCCTGCCCCTCTCCGTAACCAGATGTGACAATGTTACAATACTGTTATCCTGTCAGCACCGCAGGGAGAAATACAAGTAAAATTCAGGGTGAAAGGATAGCCAAAAACAGATCCAATGCAGTACCTTTCAGATTCAATAGCCCATCTCAGGAAAACAGAAACCTTTACAGCTGGACTGTGGTTTCATTTAAAATGTTCATGGGCAAATGATTACCAGCAACTTTTTGAGGTCCTGTTGTACGCTATGGGTAATTCCTACTGAAAGCCACAGGAGCTACCTGCAGCTTAAAGGTGGGGTGTAACCTTTGGGGCTGACAGTGTAAATCACATCCCAGACTGGAAGGACCAGGCTGTGTAGGTTTCACTGTACCAGTGTCCTTCAGTTTTTCAGTGCCACTGGAAAAGACATACCCAGATTGAAGTTGCACTGTACAAACCACTGGATTATAGATTTTCCCTGGCAAGTCTCCCAAAAAAAACAAGCCACCTGAGTGGTCATACAGACAAGAAAACTAAAAAAGGATGCACAAAAGGAATGAATCAAGCAAAAGAGTCAGAGGAAGGAGACTGCTTAAATGAAACACCATTAAACATTCACAACACATAGAAGATTCCTTTTCACTGAAAGGCTTTGGCCTCAGTTTACCATACTGGAGAAGTCAGAGATATAGCATTTTTAGAGCAATATTCAGAAGCAGGACACCTCTCCCTTTCCTGCAGCCTACCGAAGAGTTAAAGTTTGCAAAATAAACCACCACTATCTCTGCTCAGTACATGCTACAGCCAAAAGCATGACACACACATTATTAATCTCCTCCAATGCCACAAAGGCAGTCTACAGCTTTTCCTTCAATGGGTAAACTGAAAGACACATAGTCATTGCAGGAAAGGCTATTATCTATCTGTAGACCATTTTCTTTGGGTTTTTTTCTCCTACATCTAAGGACAGGTAAATAGGAAATTGTGCCTAAGTAAAGATTTGACCCCCAAGACACTGCATCCTGAAAATGAAGAACTCAGAAATATCCATCCTTCTTTACCCTTTGTCTTTTCACTCTGAAAATTCCCCAGGGTCTGCTTCTGGCCTACTGAAGAGCAGTTTCTTCTGTCAGTCCATGGGGGACCAGGATCTGCCCTCAAGTCTCTAGAAAGTATGAGAAGAGTTTTCACAAATACTGTGTGACATACTGGTGAGAAGTACAGGTTTGTCATGTGGTAAACAACAATTTTTGAAGATTTCCAGCCAAACATGCAGGATTTGGAAGACAGCTATCCTGCTTATGGGGTCCCTGCAAGAGCAGCATTATGTTCTTGCTCAGCAATCGTTTCTCATGGCATGCAAATGGATCTCTACTGGGGCTGGCGAGGAAGTAACTGAATTCTGAGTTCGTGTTCATTCAGCTCTCTGGGACTAAACTACAGAAATAGTTTCAAGCCTGAAGGTGGTCCACATAGCACTGCGGTCCTTTCATGTGTCAGCCCTGCTAAGCCGTTGATTACGTATCTTTGACAGACCCATTAATCCTCAGCAAGTCTCACGGAGGAAATCATCCTGTTTCCTCTCTGTAAAATAAAGTGGTCCCATTCTAAGGGAAAGAGCATCATTGTGCACCTCTGCAGCTAAATATGATGTAACCAGCAGAAGAGCTGTTTGTACTGACTGACAGAGTGTGGTTGGAAACAAGAAAGGGATCCAGGATGACCAGCTAGGCTACTGGTTAGCAGGAGTGAGACGATAGGGTCAGCTGACCTCCTGAAAAGGAGAAATTTGGTTGGACAATGTGAAAAAGCCAAACCCAAGAGGTCTTTGAAGCAGCTTCTACTTGGGCTAAGAACCACGCTGACATCAGTGTTCTACCCATGGCAGCTGGAACCAAGTTTAAGAAGCCTAAAATTGGCAAGACCTAAACCAAAAATGCAGTATCTACACTGGTGACAAAATAATTGGAAAACATAACTCAGGTACATGCAGAAGGCTCAACTGTTTTTCATTGCAGACAACTGCATTATAGCTGCTTTAAACATAAGCCCCCCAAAATTAGCAGGAAGCTCTCAATTGCTCTCAACAAGCAAGAGGACTGATTCCAGGATAAGAGCTAGCACTTGGAGATTCTCTGCCCAAAAGCAAATTTCTGCCAGATTTGGCATTTCTTCTCTTTTTTGCCTCAAGAAACAGGCAGTGCAGATGTACCTCATCCTTTGTTTGGGACACAGGCAAGTTGTTGCACTTTACAGCAATGCCAAGCTGCAATTCGATCACGTCTTCTGCAATACCCTTTAGCTGATCTGCTTTCCAGTATTGTCCCACAATCCATGAAGCAAGCCTATTGGTGAGGAGGCAGACAGAGGCACAGCTACCAACAATGCTCACTGTATTTTTGTGAGCAGCTGTCACAACCCAATGATCTTGCACAAAGTAAAGTTTATGTTAGCAACAGAGGAGGAAGAAAAGTAATTTTATCCAGTAGAAACAAGCAAAAAAATAATAGAAATTAGTTTATTCCCAGGAAAAAAGTATATCGACTTTGCAAGGTGTCTAACAACCCTGTTGGAAAAGAGTTGGTCTCTGTTCCAACAGGGAACCCTACACGGACTTCCCTGTTGCAATCAACACAATTATTCGTCTGGTGTTAATACAGTGACATGCTGCTTTGCTGAAATGTCCCTGGCTGCCTTTCAAGCTCTTGAAAAGACAGCAAAGACTTTTGTTTTGATTTAAAACTATTTTTCAGCACCTCCATGTTGGAGTACCCTTATAAAAGTGCCCATGGAGTCTTTTGACAGGGCTGTGTGACACAGGCACTTAAAGGAAGGAACTAATATTAGATGCTGACAATCTAGTAGGGACTTCTAGCCTTTAAAAAAGTTACTTCTTTTTAGCCCACTGAATTTTCCTGACACTTCCAACTTACTATTTTTTATTTTATAAAAAGGCTGTCTTAACCTTTGTGTTGGTTTAACAAAGCCTGGCTTGTGGGGGCAGGAGAAAGGCTGCTCGAAAGTTCTATGTCCAGCACAGAGCCAATCGCTCAAGGCTCTGACGATGGGCAGGTTACCAGCCCAATTAGAGAAGTTGGAAACGCCTCTGTGATGACATATTTAAGACAGGAAAAACAGCGGGAAGCTCTCTTTTTTCTCCCAAGGGGTGGTGATGCGGCTGCGGGGCCCCCATCCTGGCAGGGGGCCGCTGGGACCAGCGCGGCCAGGGCCCTCCCAAGGCCGGGACCACGCAGCTGGGCCCCTCCTGAGTCCGGAGCCGCCCACGCAGTGCAGGGAGGAGCACACAGCCGGGGCCGGCCGGGCGGTGCCAGCAGGGAGCACGTGGCCAGCAGCGAGAGACGTTGAGCGATTCCCCGATGCAGAGCCCAGACAAGATCAACCTCTCAACTGCAACTTACAGACACCAACTTTCTTCCAAGCCAGAGAAAAAGGAAAAGTGAGGACAAGTGAGGAGAACCAACATGGCAGCACCGAGGTCAGTGGAAAAAGGAGAGGGAGGAGGTGCTCCAAGCACCAGAGCTGAGATTCTCCTGCGAGCCGTGGTGAGGACTGTAACACAACAAATTATTTCCCTGTAATTCATGAGGTGCTTGGGGGGGTGCAGAGATCCATGCACAGCCCATGGAGAAAAGTGCTCATGCTGGAGCGTGTGGATGCTGAAAAGCTGTAATCTAGTGAGGCACTCAAACAGAGAGAGAAGACCCTTGCTTTTAGAGATAGAGAGCCTTTGCTTCCAAACTAGAACAGCTCATCCTTAAAAGACTAAACCCCGTGAAATAAAATGACCCACGCTAGGCAGCTGTGGGAAGACTGCTTGTCCCGTGGGAGGGACTCACATTGCAGCAGGTTCGGGTGGGACTGCTGCTTGTGGAAGTTAAAACCACGCTAGAAAAGTTTGCAGAGAACTATCTCCCGTGGGAAGGAGCCCACGGCACAGCAGAAGAAACTCATTTCCTTAAGCACACTGAAGAAAGATTTTTAAGAAGTGAAAGACTGACCAAAACGCCATGTTTTGTTTCCTTGCACAGCCGGTGGAAAGAGGGAGGGACTGGGAAAGAAAGGTGTTCTGGAAGCTTGTTCGGTTCTCATTACCCTTTTTACTTTTAATTCTATTAATAATAAATCTTCTTTATACTGTTTAAGTTTTGAACCTGTTTTGCCTTAAAGTTTTTTTTCAATAATCCTTATCTCAACTCATGAAAATGAAGTTTTAATTTCCCCTCCTCTCCTTAACTATAGCAGAGGAAAATAAGTAGACTTTTTTTGTGGGTGCCTGGCGCTTAGCCAGCGTCAAAATACAACAACCTCAATTTTAATTAATATGTCACCAAGGAATCTAATACTATGGTAAAGCAATACAAATATCACCACACAATATGGAACTAAAAGAAGTCAATAAATTCTTGATAGCATGTGTTCATAAAGTGGTCAAGCTTGCAAGATTCCCTTAAACAAAAAAAGCAAACTGTTCTTTAGGGCCTGTCCTTTCAAGATTAAACAAATCCTTTCCTCCCATTTCTCTTCTATTTTAGAAATTCTGTTGAAATCAGGTATTGAAAATTTGCGGTTAAACACCGAAGATGTGGAATCGATGTCCCATATGGCTGACCAAAAGTGTAACCATGAACAGTCCATTGCTCTGAAAATTTACTTCTTTTGTTTTACCAACGAATGTCAGACACCTTCATAGGATGATCCTGTTCCTGCCAAATTCCACAAGGTTATCACAAAACATTATCACTGAGCTTCCAGCAAACTGTTCATATTAAATAACTCAAAGCTGACCTGATAACGGAGAAAATACGGCAGGTGATTGAAGTAAGCTGGATCTTTTGATGCCACAATAAATCAAATCCACTGCAAAACAGTGTTGGTAAAGGCAAAGACCTTACACAGCAAAGGACACAGTAGAGCTTTCAATGCTAAATGTGTTGGGAAAGGCAGGAATTGAAAAAACTGAAAGTTGAAAAACTCATAAGAAGGAACCACATGGTGGCAGTTCAAAAGTCTAACCATCTTCCTGTAGTTAAACAAGGAAATAACTGTGGGTAACTGTTGACTTTGCTAATGGCATTCACGGACGGTTTTCTGAGGTTCGATTTGCAGATGAGGAAACTGGGTCAGAGGGACTAAGTAAAGGGCCCAAAGCCACAGGCAAACTTCACTGCCAGGGCCAAGTTTATTAAAAGTCCCCTGCAGACACCTGACTTCCAGTCATACCATGAGGCCTCTGTGGTCTGTTAGATCTACAATGATTTCCTTATAAAGCAAGGAGGATTAGATCTGTCTATTTTTTCAAAGTGTATGTTTGTTTTGAAGCATTCACATGCTTGCAGTAAGAAAGGCTATGAAACCATCCCAGGGAAATATTTTGCATGCAGTCTAATATAATTTCTCTACTTTGAAATCAGGTATCTTAAAATACGCATCTGTGTCATCTTTCAGCATCCAAACCCTGCAAAATGGAACAGAGTCAGAGTTTTGGCAGAAGAATGATGTTTCACCTTGCAGTTTAACAATAGCTTAGAACTGCTGGTACCCTGCAGGGAGCTCAAAATCTTGTACAAGCATAATGCCACAGACAACAGGGTCAAGAGATGTCACCTTACCTATCTTCTGGCTTCTCTCCAGGACCTAGGCCTTTTCTTCACCACTCCTCCACCAAAATTCTTCTCCAGACTCCTGACAAAAGAAGCAAATCAAATACCAGCTTCCCTTCCAAAATAGCTGTAATGCAGCCCTTGAAGATCTGTACTGAAAAGTTCACAGCTCAGCTGTAAGAGAGGAAAGAGAACTTATGGACTCCAAATGCTTACGTAAAATGTAGGCCAAATTCATAGATTTCTGTTTACATAGACTCTGAAATCTATTCACTTTCTCCAGTTAGCTGAATAGCTTTTTTATGAAGAGAGGATAAAACTCTTTATCAAAATACTGAGGACCAATGCAGTTCACTATATTTCAATGGTAGATTTCTGTTCCATGAAGAATGGGTCTGTCTGGGTTTATAATTTATCATTTTAACACTTCCTGCTAATAGCATCTGATTTTCTTGAGTTCTCCAGATGCAATGAGGCCTTCCAAATGCAATATGCCATCTTTTTCCAAATGGAGCACGAAGGCGTTAACAACATCAGTCACAGGATATTAATAATAAGGTTTTGTGATGATACAATAAAATGACACAAGTTCTTATGGAGGTTTCCAGTGGACACCCCACAAAGGCAAGGCTGACGTTTTCAACACACTTTGTGCTATCATATACAAGTAATGCAGTCAAGTATCCAGTTATCTTTACTGAATCATGAAAAATAACCAGTCAAAAGAAAGATTACCCAGATAGGCACATTCATTTCCACCACGCAGAGCACAATCCAGCACATTTTCTATTTATGCAAGTACAAGTATTGCATTGCCTCGACTCTTCTGTAATTGTTTGCCTAACCTAGACCAAATAGACTATGTAGCTCTTTCCCTGTATTACAATCATTTAAATCCAAATCTAGATAGACCTGCTTAACCAATACTCTTCCTACACATCCAGTAAATCCAAAGTCTCAAATGGCTGCCTCAGTTCTCCTCAAGTCCTTGTTTTCTGCTCATAATGCTCATTTTCTTTACTGTAGGAGCAGTTTATTTGGTCATTCCTTAGCACAAGAATGATCACACCAAGTCAGAGCAAATAACCAACTCCCACCACCTCCAGCAGTGACCAACAGAGAAATCCTACTGGAGGATATGAATATGAGACCAGCACATAACTAGCTCCCTACCACATTCTCCCAGCTTCAAGAATTTTGGCTTACAAAGGACCCAGATCTTTCCTGCTTCCCACAGCTTGCCAGAGTGGTAGTGATTAATGAAGCCAGCTGTGTAATCTTCTCCCCTGCACTGCAACTGAACATGACAGATGAACTTGAGCAGACTTTCAATGCCACCCAGCATAGCTGATAGCAGAATAGCCACATTGGTCATGCCCCATGACAACTCTCTCATCACTCCTCGTGCTACCTCTCAGCCACATCAAGGAACGTCTCTTGGATAGACTGAGGCTAGGAAACGTGTGTCCAAACCTCTCTTCTGTAGCTGGTTTCCTGTGCAAACATCAGCAAGGCAATTTGGGATCCATTTTTTGGCAGCATAAAGATAGGGACTCCTACACAAACTGAATGAGAGCAGTTTGGTTCCTGTTGGAATGTCTCTAGAAGAGCGTGTTTCTCTCCACTGAATTACAGCTGAAATCCCCTTTGAGTCCTCAGCCTGCAAAACCACATAAGGCGCTATGCTGACTCCCCAAAGCTGCTGAGGAGGAAAGATATTAAAGCCTTTTTAAGTTCAATTACAGTGGTGCAGGGGTGTGTAACCAGGTAGCCTTTGTTGCCCTTACAAAGGCAGATGTGTAGAAAGCAAAGTGAGGTAGTGGGTGGCATCTTTGGCCTGTGAAAAAGCCAGTTCTTTTTCATGCTGCCTCTTTGCCACATGGTGAGCAAACAGGCTTTCTTCTTGTACTCTTGGGCCTATAAACATGCAATTGAACTACACCTGTACCTGACTATGGGTGGGCTGGCTCATGCTGACTCCACACAACACAAAGCCCTGATTTTGTCACACTTCCACCTGTGTGTTTTCTCTTTCCTAGCTATGTACAAAGCCACAGCAGATAAGCCATTTGCCATGCTGGGGTAGAGTAGAACCGGAGAGTGCCAAGGGAACAGGGGAGAAGGACTTGCTTTAAGCTCATTTCTCCTCGTCCCTAGCCCTGATGGAATTGTATTCTGCACACACACTGAAACATTAGCATCGGCTGATTTGGAAGGAATATTGGAAATGAAGTGATAGCAGAGTAAATGTCAATGCATTCAGTGTGACACAGTGAGCACCAGATCTTAAACAGCTTCATCATTGTGGCATTTACTGTATCCTGAAATAATATTAATCCCACTGTTGTCCTTCTTGATGGAATCATCCATGAATATGGTTTATGGGACTGGCCAAAGTGCTAATAGGTTAAAAGAACAACCTATCCAGTGTTCCACTAAATTAAGGTCGCTTCATGGGATTTAATGAAACAAGTACTATGTGGGATTTCAAAGGACGTTCCTGTAATTCATGTCTATTTAGGGCTCCTGCTAACCAGAAACCTAATTTCTTTGAGTAAAATAGGTTTTTGTGAAGCCTGGCCATGTGAAAAAAGCTTTAAAGGGCAATAATCAGAAGACCTCATCTGTAACACTTTGTTATTTCAGATGAGTGTTTTGAAAGTTTGGGGGATGGAGTTACTAAAAAAAAAAAAAAAGAAAAGAGAAAACAAAAAAAAAGCCATTCTGCAAATTAATGAGAGCAAATGTATTACTGCTATTTGTCTCTCAAAGATGCATGAATAGTTAAAGTGAGACCCAGACACCATTAAATTACAAATGGTGTAGACTCTTAATAAGCCAGATACCTTGTCTCACTAAATAAATAAGTAAATTGGTTCCCATATGCCCAATGAGGAACTGATGCTCAAAAATTGTGGGCAAATGGCATCACCTAAGGCCACTGCCTCAGAAATAGACCTGTATTTCCTTCCCCAGTTCTGTATGTAAATGATGAATGAAATGATGAATGATCAATGAAATGAAGAATAGATACACCCCCAGAGACAGCAAAGAGAATAAGAGACAGGTGATCTTTGTTTACTAGAACTAAAATTTGGTCAAAACACCAGAGGTGTTACCTGCTCCTGTAAAGTTGGACCTCTGATAGACCCAAATTTTGAACAAAGACAAAAATTCGCAATTGTCTCAAGGAAACATGAAATGTTTCCATAGTTTGGAACGATACAGTCAGCTCAGTATTCCCCAGAAGTCTAAAACAAGCTAAGAATCAATAGCCACACTAAATCTCTAACTCTTAGATTCAGATCTTGTGTCATGTTTTCAAGATTCTGGAAATAGACTGCCAATATCTGTACTCAAGCCAAGGACTAATCCTGACAGGTACTTGACATTAACATGTGCTGTCAGAAAAAGAGAAGGAGGCACACTGCTTGCATTTCATACCTTGGTGACTCATCCCAAAGACTTGAAAACATCTACTGCTAGTGCAGGCTTTTTGCAGAAGCAAAATGGGCAACTTCAACTACATCAGACTTCTGCAAGCTGCAAAATAGCCATAGCTCTCCAGCCCATGAGCTCAGGGGCCCAATTGGACCCCAGTACAGAAGATGCTGCAGGGATAGCAGTTACTTATCAAAGAATCATAGAATGTTTTGGACTGGAAGGGACCTTAAAGGTCTTCTAGTTTCAACCCTCCCACCATGGGCAGGGACATCTTTCACTAGACCAAGTTGCTATGGGGTCCATCCAACTTGGCCTTGAACACTCTCAGGGATGGGAAATGCTACTCCTCTGCTTTCCAACCTCTCACCTGCAGCAGGGAGGAAATGGCTTCTCTTTGACTTTCCAAATATTTTATTTCCCATTTCACCCCATCCCAACACTGGTCCTTCAGTCTTGATAAAACAAAATTCTCATACTGCCAAGAAATTCTGTCTCTGACTTTCCCGTAGAATGTAAGAGAACACCTTCTGCAACTTCTTGAAATCTAACATACATAACTTTTAAATCCAGCAGTTCAGTGTTACCAAAAGCAAAAGGCCCCTTTAACATCTCAGTAGCAGAAATCAGTGACCATATCTGGAAAAAGTCTCCAGATTAACTACAGGTATAGCATGCTCTGCCTGCCAGCCACTGCCTGTCCACACACCTGCCTTGGACGTAAGCTCAGTCCTGACTTGTCAGGTGTACACAGCATGGCACATGGAGATTTAAAGCAGCTGATTGCTTCTTGCCAAAAGGAAGTTTTTCCACGTGTGCCAAAGTGACAGCCTGCATGCATATGCGTTATTTGGATTTCTCACCTTTGGAAGGAATATGGTTCCCCAGTCTGCTGCCTTCACATGGACTCAGCTGTAACAACAGTCAGGCTTAAGGGTTAAGGGTTAAGGAAATTAAGTTCAGAGACAGGACAGATGGCAGTGAAGGTTTTAACTTGAAAGAAGGTTACCAAAAAAAAGTCATTCCAAATTTTACTTTGCCATAGGTTATCTTCTTAGTAGCTCTAGTATCCACTAGACAGAATCCTCAAGACACACTTTAACCTTTAGAGACATGACCTAGATCTTGGGTTCGTATCCTGTGAGGCAGAGACTGACTGGAAATGAGACCACCATATATCATGTCTGCCTGACAGAATGAAACACACAGCCATCACAAGAAGAATAAAATCCTCTCTTGAATGTGTCTGTATTGTAAAAGAGAGAGGGAAAAGATTGATTTATTTAAACAGTACTTAACTAACAATAAACACTATGAAACGAAAACAAACTAATGCTCAGCCATTAAAGCATCCATTCAATAGCCCATCTGTCATATTGTTAAGACCTTTAGAAGTTGTTTAACAAAATGTTAAATAAGATGACATTCAGCAGCACAAAATGCTTGACTGGCTAATGCAACAAAAAGGGGTTGGCCTGCTGGTGTTTGATATACTGCTCTGTGCTACAGGCTGAAAGCACTGGAGCACACGAGAGGGCTCCCAGGCTGTCACTTTTTATCTCAGTGAGCAGTGCCAGAAAAGCCCAGAATCACCTCAAGCCAGTCTCAGCAGCATCATGCTGGACAGAAGGAAGAGGAAGAAAATCCCAATGCAGATAGGAAAAAAAAAAAAGGAAAAAAAAGTAGTATATAAGAAGTAAAATAGGAAGCAGAAGCAACAAATTGGCTAATGACAGGGAAAAGGAAGAAAGCCCCAAATGATCATATTCTTGGTGACCCATGCCTGTGGTTTTGGGTTTTTTTCTCAACCACCTCATAACTTCTACATTCAGCAGTAAGGTTTGCTGGATGTGGTATGAAAATACTCCAGATTGGCCATGATAGACTATTTAGTAAATATCTAACAACTTCGAAGGTGGATGCAGTCAGTTCAAAGACATATGTAAGTTTGTTTGTTTCTTATATGGGAACAGATTTTTCTCTTTTGAAAATAGTGACTCTCATACAAAATGACTTTTTAGGAACTGACTGCATTGATGCCAGAGGCTTGTACAGCTCCAAATCTATCATCAGGCTTAAGGCAATACAACTAGGCAAGGGAGGCAGTTAGATGGCTTTGTGCAGTAGTTGAAGAATAGATATTATTTTGCCCTGATAAAAAAGCCTGTTTCTTAAGGAAAAAAAAACCACCTTTTTTTTCAGGTCTGCAGAAGGAAGAAAAGGGATAAAGTATTCAAGTTTAGACATGTAACAGTTTTCACAAGGCACTACTGGACATCTGTACTGTCACAAATTATGCTTCCCAGCCCCAAATGTCACTAACAAAAACAGGAATCTGTGAAAAGAAATAGCAACATGCCATTGACTGATAAAAATAAGAGTGCAATTTTCTTTTATCATTTAAATCCTTCCCCTGGGATTACGAGTACGAAACTTTTACACTGGTATCCACACAAGGACACCCCTGCTAGTCACATCAGTACAGGGCACTGTGTCAAACTCTAGGGTAGAATGTCATAGCCTAAAGAGCTTACAGATGTTTTCACTGACCTTCAGTGGTAGCCCAATACACGTCAGGATGAACTATGATTAAAAGTAACCAACGTTCCCAGGTAGCTTATTGATTTAGAAAGTACTCGCTCTGAAAATATAATTTAATCAACTGTTATTTAATACATCAGAATTGAGATACAATAGAAAACAGGGATTCAGTACGTTAGCAAGTCTAGATAAACACTGACTGACAAATGCAGAGAGTGTACCATGGCTGATAACAGATATTAAAATTGCAAGTGATTGATAAACAGATTTCTTACCTGCTATGAATACATAACTAAGACTAAATTTTAAAAAAACCAAAACCACTGTTTTCCCAGCCTTAAGTACATTCTTAGAAAAAGGAGAGAAAAAAGGAAGAAAAAACCCAATGTGCCATGCAACACTGGCTCTAGAATGAAATCATGTGCCATAAAGGCACATTAAGTGCAAAGCAGATGCAAACACAGCTTCAGCTTAACAGCAAGAGTGACAAGGAAACCACACAACCCTTTTTCCTCTCAAATGTCGTCCCACAGCCTGTTGCTTCAGCAAGACCTATTCCAGATGAATAAGGTAAAAACAAGCAAGACCACAACAGTGTTCTTGTTGATGATATGAGTAAAATAACAGGGTGTATGTGTATGTATATATATGTATATATATGTATGTGTATGTATATATATATGTATTTACTCCTTTCTCACTGAAATTATCTTGGCTGTCAGTAAAGAATACTTACAGTAACATCCCAGAATGATCATTTTCCAAAGTAAGAGCTCTAAAGGTCAGCCTTCAGTTATACCAAATTCAACACAACTGTGACTGTGTCACCACTTGGGAAAGGGGGAGGGGTTCTTCAGCAAAACATATGGCAACAACAGTTTATTTTATCACATTGCTGTATTGCTTTGAAGTGAAAGAAGGCTTGTAGAGAGAGACAGTATCTTTTATTAGACCATCTATTATCATTTCTGCCCTGCCCTTTTAAAAGTAGTTTATTTTATGGGTTAAGGGTGACTAGAGCAGAGAAAAGAGCTCTGCTGTCGTACTCACAGACAGGAGCAGAGAAACAGAGATAAAAAGGGAAAATAAAAAAGAAATAAAGACAGGCTGATCTATTCAAAAGCTGGCATATGAGGGTTTTATCAGAAACGTACTGGCAGAGTGAGAGGAAACAAAACAAGGGGGAAGAAGATTCATCCTATACAATGAGTATCTGACTGTACAGGCTGAGTCTAAGAGTTAATCCAAAACTCCAGCCAGGTCAGCAGAAAAATTCTCACAGATGCCAGTCTAGCCTCTCCTGTATGCAGTTTTCAGTTACATGAACATGTCTGTGAATTGTTAACTGAGAAAGAGGATATATGCCCTATTTTAGACTTTATAACCCTTCCAGTGCAAATTATGTAGAGGAAAGCCAGCTAGTTGCCTGGCAAATATGCCAGCTTTTGACACAAAGGAGAAAAGAGCATTGTATTTGCCTTTTTGGTTTTTCCTCCATTTGGGGAAATATCTTTGCACTGCCCAGACCCCCAAGATTAACAGCAATTAAAGCTTTCTAACTCCAAGCTCACTTGAATAACAACACGTAAGGTAACAAGAGTGCTGGCACAAGGAAGCTGTGCTGCTACAGCACCGGGGAGATCCTGGCTCCCACTGCAGATTCCCTGATTGTATGATCATTAGTTAACTTCAAAGAAGCAGCTGACAACCTTCCACAGTGAGTGAAGAAAGCTGAAAAGATCAATTACAAAAATGATTAGTATGCAAACTATACCCAGGTTCTGCAGCCAGCTATTCCTTGATAAGGGTATCAGAGACCAAACAAAAGGATAAATAAATAATCATAGCCTCTGTTTTCAGCAGAAACAGCAGGCAAAAATAAACCTTTAGGGATACTAACTCTATTGGAAACACACTCCTTTTTTCTATCAAATAGATTGCACTGAAACATAAATGAAGTTCTAAAACTTGAAAATAAGAAAACCCATCCCATAAATGGACATATTTGCTTCCTTGGCAAATTAGTCTTCCGGCTAACCTGTCTATTTCTTTCTCTTTAAAGCACTCTCGATCTCATCCGAAGTCATAATGAACTGTACCTGCGGTTTCTGTTCCAGGGACAAATACATTGTGACAATGTGTATACCTGCACAGCACTAATGATGGTTTTGCAGTTGTGGAACTAGGTGGTATTAGTGTCTTTACTGTAAATACTGTTTTCAGGGCCTTACAACATGGATGTTAAAAAAAAAACCAGCAATGCCAATTTCTTTATAATGGCCTGTTTCCTGAGCCACTCTCGACATGCTCAGTAGTTTATCAACAGGATTGTGCCCTTTGTAGCACTTGGTGGGTTTTCACATTTAGGGATTATTTTAGGGTACAGTGTAAGATGTAACCAAAAGTATGTGTTCTGTTACCATCTACACAAGCTGCTAAGATAAGTGGGGCAGTGTTCTTTATCTTCCTCATGACTCAGCCCTGATAATTCCCTCCAGGGAAGCAGCAGCCCCTGAGGGGGTCATCTCCACTAATAGGCCATCAAGGTCTCACAGAGTGACTCATAGAATTACATCATCCCCTTGTGAGATGCCCCACCCTGCGGGGAGGAACCAAACATTCCTACCTGTATATAATCTGAGCCTTGGGACACCATAAGGGCACTACCACTGGATTCCCAGAGGGCAAGAGCTCTCAACCACCGCCACTGGACATTCAGAGAAGGACCAGACCTTTCTACAGGATGAGAGAACCACATCCATCACTCCAGTGGGACTGTAGCTGCCATTTAATTGGACTGCTACCATCACCCTGACGAACAGGGTGTCAGGTCGTATTCTGACGTTGTCAGTTTAAGCCAGTGTTTCTGTACTATTGCCTTTATTGTAATTTTCCTATTAAATTGTAGTTCTGACTTGGAATCTCCCACTGGTTTGCTTTCAAACTAGTACAGAGAGAGACTAAATGTTTCTCAGGCTTAACTCTTCTCTAAATACAGGAGGAAATCTGGTTTATAAATGCATCAGGCAACTATATTCCTTACTAATATGAACTAGTGCAGCTGAACTAATAACCATGGAGCTGCACCTTTTAATAACAGCAGAGGGTCTGGGCTATAATACCATGCTATTAGGGGCCAGTAGGTCTCATCAGTCCTCCCTTTAAAAAAAAAAAGAGAGATTGAAATGTAAAAAAACTAAAACCCGACTACTATGACTATATCATCAGGTTCGTCTTTCAGGCAATTTATGTGTGGTTTTTAACCTGAAGTGGGCTTGGATTAACATGAGAGACATCTGCAAACCACACAACAGGGCATTCATCTATGAGACTATTTGATTCACACCGTTTCCGATTTAGCAGGACACATGCTGACTTGGTACACACCCCCACCCTAAAGACTTTAAACCAGATGTATAGCAACTGATCAAGAGTGCCTTTTCCCAAGCATGTTTTTTCTTCCTGTTGAACTACTTGTTATAGAGATAGGTCTGCTGAAAGGCTACTGAACTACACAGTTAAGGAAAACACACAGAGAGAGGAGCTGCATCTTTGACTGAAGCAGAATCCCTTGGATCCATGTCAGCCACAGAGAAGCTGTGCTGCTGTTAAACAGCTGATTAGTTTATTCTGCCAAACATCTGAGAGCATCATTAGTCACACAAATGGCTTGAATTATGATCAAATGAGCTGAGTAACCTGCTGCCATGAAACTCCATGAGTCCTGTTTTCTCAGGTCTCAACATGTGTTACTCGGTGCGAAGTCATGTCTCCTGGCTCTATCTGATGGCTCATGCAGGCCAGGGTTTAAAAGTGCCCTTCTCATCCTGAGGACAACCCTTCCTACTGAATTCTTTTACCTGAAGGTTGCCCCAGTATATATTTCCACTGGACAAGGAGAATTAATGCAACATCTTCAGACATCTTGTCACTGCACTATCACACACTCTTTTTGATGGCAAGTATAGAGATGTGTTGCTGTCTATTTTTTGAAAACAAAACTAAAACCAGAAACCAAACCACATTTCCCTGATGATTTGAAACTCAGTGGTGATGAAAATGAATTAAGGAAACCAGTTTGTCGTTTTGCTAAGACAGGACCAGGCTCTCTCTACCACAGCAAGAGTACCAGCACACCAGCCATGAGATTTACCTCCCTCCTTTACACTTTGCTGCAACCCAACCATTTATAGCAAAGAGGCTCTGACATAGATCAAAATACATCAGCTCAATCTGATTCCAACAGAAAAAATATTAAATGCCAGTATTTCAAAGCATCAGTCCTCCAGTCCTCTCTCACTTTCGAAGGCTGACACCTGCTGTGATAATTCCCAAGGGTGAGTAAATCCCTGTAGTCCAGGAGATGAGTGATTCTTGTACAAACAAAAATGTCAGTTTCCAATTATATTTCCTCTACTAGGTCTCTAAACTCTTTGCTCAGAAATAAAAGTACCCAGGTAGATTCACGCAGAAATGTGGGAATCTCCCATATGTATTTCCATTTGTCCTGTGAAATTCTTTACTAAATAGGAGTTATTCTGTACAGAATCAACACGGTGGAAAAAATTCCTGCTGTTCTCAATTTAGTGACACTGAAATATTTTATCCTGAAATACAGAAGAGTGTTTCTGTGCACAATCTTCCCCAAAATTATTGCATGGAAAGGTATCAAGAAATACACAGGCATACTGATGAAAGATTTGTAAGGATAGCCACAAATCAGTGTGTTTTTTCTTAGTTTTACAAGTTCTGAAATTAGGAGTTTTGTTCTCACCTCTGGGAATAAATGGGTTTCTAAAATCTGAAGGATTTCACAAATGCTCTGCTGTGACCAGGATTACACTCATTTAGCCATGACTCATCCATAAGAAGCTCCACAGACAACTGCCATGTCAGCACTGCCAGACAAGAAATAAGCATCCAGGTTTATTCCAATTAGTGAGCTGTGATTTTTTTTCATTCCTGTTTTCAAGCACTTCCTGCAGAGAGCACCTGAACTAGAGTATAGCTGAGCTAGAACTACCAGCAAGCACCTGGTGAAATGCTACAGATGTTATTTTGTGTCCTCTGATAAAATCACAACAAACACTACTGGCTTTAATAACAGTGAGGCCAAGATTTAATCATATTTGCACTCATGGGTTGGAATTTTCTAACTGAGAAAGGTCTTCAAGTGAAACAAGTAGTTTCAGGAAAAACATTCCCATTCAAAAAATTCTCTTTTCTTCCTTTTAGGAGAATAAAAACAAAACTATCCAGTTTCAAGGGAGATACACTTATTTGAGTTCATCTGAACTACTGCAGTGCCTCATGACATTCCAGTTTTCAACTACGACACCACTGAGAGATCACATGTGTAACATGTACTGGCTTGGAAAATATATTAATTAGTATCCTGATAATAATTAACATGATACAGAAATACCACTTTTGTTCTGCCAGGAATTCTTTTATTCAAAAATATGTTTACAGATCATGTTTAATTATTACAGCCTGGCATAATGTATGGGGGGAGGAAGTATATCACAAATAAATAGTGTATTTATAAATTCCAACAACTCTTACTGTATGAAGACAAGACAGAACCTCAGTGGGACTAACACCTGCAAGCTCCCAGCCCACAGCAGCAAACCTGCACCAGTCAGTGAAATCAGTTGACTCATTCTCTGCCGTAATACCTTTTCCTATTGTTGATGAGGAGACACTTCACAAAAAATAAAACCACTGATCTTCATATTCCAGATTACCATAGAAAAATAATGGTTTTCCCCACTGAGAGACAGGTGGAGTTAATCAGTAACTCTCTTTTGCACAAACTCACCGTCTCGGATTTCTAACACTTTCATTACCCAGCTCATACAGTTCACTGCAATTGAGATATGATTGTTTTCATTAATTAGAAGAGATTAGCAATGCTAAAGTCCTCTCCTGACAGAAATAAAGGCATGATCAACAAAATTATGCCCATTTAAATGTGGAGTTAAAGAGCAACAAATGCCTTGCAAATTTGCCACTAATACATTCTCTGCTCTTGCTGAGTGCTATCATATTTATGGATTTACTATGGCTTCCAAGATGATAACTGCAACTCTTGTTTTTAGGAAAGGACATCTGGATCAGGCAGATATCCAGAATTAGTATTCTTCTTGCAGCAGAACACCAGCATCTGTTCCATATGCTATTGCATCTTGTATATTTACTAACTTCCAATAGAACTGGATTTGCACAGTTTACTACAGTGCTGTTAGAGTGCTCATCAATATGTTTCTCCACTTAGAATTCAAAACCCTACTCAGCATTAAGAAATACAAGCTTACAGCTTTTTTTCTCCCAAGAAACCTCGCACTATGCATTTCTGTACACTGTCACAGTCTTTGCATCGCTGTGGTTACAGACAGCAGACGTCAGTTTTGTCTGCAATGGTCTTAAAGAAGGCTTTGTTCCAAAGTTTCTTAATGGAGTCCTAAAATATGGAGGCATTTTACCATCAATAATCTGTAACTCCTTAAGGGCTTATTTGCCCTGCATAACATTCTTCCCTGTTTCTTTTTTGATGCATCTGAATGACCTGGAGCAAATGGCCAGTTCTAAGCAGACTGATAAATTAGCAGTGTCTAGATAGAGAATACAATCCTGGGGAGAGTTTGCCAACAGAACCTCAAAGTAAATCATTTTTATAACTTCCCTTAAGTTTTTTTCTGACCTTATAGGAAAGTCTCATTACATTTCCCAAAACTTCCAAGTATCTCTTTAATCTGGCAAAGAACCAGAGTATTCCTTGCCTTTTATCTTCCATTTTCTTCAGCCTTTCTGGTTTGCCAGTGGAATTTCTTTTGTTCAAAATGTTTCAAGGAGTAGACTTGGAAGTTTTATAACAAGAACACCTTTCAACATGCAGTAGTTCTACAAATTAGGATTCTCTGCAGACAGGTAAATGTACCCATGCTCTCCTTTGTACCATCTTCTCTTTCACATTTTTCCTGTCTTGTAAAGTCACTCCTTAGTTTTGTTTCCTGCCTTGCATGTAAAAAAACTTTTTTTTGGCTTTTGAGGACTTAGGGATGTTATCATGTTCTAAGACTTAATGTTGTTTTCCACACAACATCCATTATTCCACCATATATCTACCTTCATCCGACACTCACCAGTCTGTCCTAAACGTGGTCTGAAACACTTTGGTCTATGAACTGTTCATCAACAGCTCGTCAAACTCCTTATCTTGATCTCATACTCTATTACACAAAACTTACAAATAAGTACTTGTGGGTGTATTGAGGAATTCAAATTGATCACTGTCACACCTACATCTTGTCTCTCCTGCTTGAAGGCAAATGTAAGAAAAATGTTTCATTTACTCTCCTTATCTTTTTTTTTTTCTCCTAGAAAGGAGAAGGAAATTTTTAAAGGTATTTTCAGCTCCACTGGGGATTTTGCTGAGCAGTGATTCATAAGACATTTACCTTCTCACCCACATAGTGCAGTCGAAGTGCAGCTTGTCTTTTGTTCACCCATTTCAAACTGCTCCCAAAAGATTTCTGAACTAGTCCACTGCTGCATCACTGTCAACCAGAGCTCCCCCCTACCCCTACAGCCATGCTGTGGTGTGACTGTACACAAGGAAAACCTTGTACTTCATTTAGGCTTTCCATCAGTTTCTCCAACATGCCACTTTTATGTATTTTTCTTCTTACCAGATCTTTGTCAAATTTATTTCCATTTGCCTCCCCCAAGTGTTTTATGCAGCCTGCCGACAGCATGCTTTATGACTTCCTCCCCTTTTCACTGTACAATTCTCTGCCCTCTTGACAGACAGTCTGTGAGTGGAGCTTGTATCAAAACACAACCACTAATTTTTTGCTACTTTCTTTTGTCCTCAGTAAAAGACATGTACTACACATCCCATACATTGATTCCTCTTAAATCAAAACCTCCTAGTAAGTGTGGGAGTATCGTTACAACTCCACTTTGGGCTCCACACATAAAGAGTCTATCAGCAGCCAAAAACCCAAAATCTGTTGAAAATGTGCATTCATACACACACAGTATCATAGCATCTATGGAGACGAGCCAAAATTGCCAAACTAGCAATTAACTTCGGATGTCTCCAGTAAGACTGCCGACAACGTGTTGCCCTCCAGAAGCTGAAGGAGGGATGCCACCCACCTTCAAGTTTTCTCAGCCCCGTCACCTCACCCAGTGAAGGGTGGGGGTACATGACAGCAATTCCTACCAGCAATGGTTATGTTTCACTCTTACATTGTCACATAAAGTTGAGGGTGCATAATGTGTCTCATCAGCTTGCAGGACCACACCCAATGACCTTCTGCATGCTGGTTTTGCTAAGGTTTGTGGCTGCATTTTTTTAATGTCTTTTTCAAACAATTTGGTCATTTACTTGCTATTCTGTTTTATTAGAATTATCACTACAGGAGGAGTAAACTCTTTCTTTCACTGCCTTCCAATGCACACTCAAAAAGCCAGTGTTTAAATATTGCTGGTCAAGGCATGGGATGGTTTTGTGGAGTTGTGGAGTTCACCACACCTTTTTGACCTTTTTTTTTTTTTTTGCTCTACACCTGCTGAGGTAAAAAGGCCTGCAATGGAACTGATTTCACCTCAGTAGGGTGGGTGGAAGGATTATGTAAACAACTGTCCAGAAAGAGGGTCCTTGACAGGTCCCCTGCTGTCAAACAACAATTGTGACTTCTTGCATTTCGAAAGTCACGCTCAGATGGTTTCATCTAAAACCCTCTGGGTAATAGTAGCCTTTTGAGGTTATGATATCTCTGGATGGAATTCAATAAAAGAAAGTCACTTTCAATTGAAGCCCTGGAACAATGCCAGACAGCCCCAACAATGCAATACCTCTCCAAAGAAAATTGGACTGATCCCCCCCTCCCTTTTTCTCCTCCTCTTTCCATTTCTCTCTTCATCTTTATTTGTGCTTTTAACCTTGTTTGTGGGTTCCTTTTTTTGATATATTTCCTCTCCCAATAAGTTTGGGATCCGGAAGCCTTAAAAAAAAAGAAACTCTTGGGACTGAAACAGTAGTAGCCAGTAATAGAGAGACACAGACTCTGACAGTAGCAAAGACAAGTCGTTCTCAATAGCTGACCTTTGCCACATACATAAAAGGAAAGAAGATAGAACCTCTGCTCTGCCTGAAGGAGGGATATTATTACAACCACCAGTTTCCTAGACCTTGTTAAGAAGGCTCATTAATGTACTTACTTATTTGTTTAGTTTAAGGAAAGGGAAAAGCTCACAAAACCTGTCTCACTTCCAGAGGCAAAAGTATTGGCTTGGGTTGCCATTCGTGATGACTTGGGATTGGGTTTTTTTGGCTTTTCTTCTTTTTTTTTTTTTTTTTTTTTTTTTTTTTTTTTTTTTTTTTTTTTTTTTTTTTTTTTTTTTGCATTCCACCCCTTTTTTCCCTGGATTTAGCAGGAGTTGCAATAGTCTGTCTTCCTGTCTTCTCTTGGTTTTAATCATCTAAGCTGATTAAAGACTGTGCATAGTTGGGAGGCAGAATGAGAATGGAGAAGATGCATAAATCTTGTGAAAGCAATAATTTTCTCCAATATTTTCTTCATCAATGATCTACTTCCTGAGCTGTTACTACTATTTGTGATTTTTATTTGATTTCCCATCAAGACAAATGGGCATAGGAACTGCATTAAAAAAAGTAAATACCCCATGCCTTGGAAACTGACTACAGATCTCTTTGGCAGATTTTGTGCTGAAGTTCCTTGTGGTTTGCATTTGATTCACATTGGGCTGTAAATCCCTTCTTTTGCCTCAGTTCTACAATGATTTACTTTTCTTAAGTACATTAGGTTAAGCTTTCAAAACCAGTGAAGTAACAGCAATGTTAGAGTTAAAAAAATCTGACCTGCTTCCTCTCCCTGCAGCATTATTTGTCATTTTATCTCTCCAAAGCTCACAATCTACACAGGTTCAGGTCTGGTCAAGTGTCAGCTGAGAAAACAGGCATGGGGTTTTTGGGGAAAGAGGGTCATTTGTTCTGTACATGGTCTTTTCTTCTGATCAGCCACATCAAAAGAATGGCAGGAGATGCTCAAACACCATCTTTTACAAGAGAGTCCAAACCAAATTCCTGACTCACAGGGATCCTTGGGATCCACTTGCACTTTCAAGAGACCTGCCTGACTGTTGGCATCAAAGCTAAATCTAGAACTTCTGAGCTAGCGAGTTTAAATCCCACTCTCGTTTCAGATTTCTATATTTTTAACTGTTTTCCCTAAACTGTTTTCCCTAAATACATACTATTAAATAGATGTGATGGGACTCATTTATTTCATGAGAGCAGTTCCAGCTAAAGTTCTTTGCAAAGGCTTATACAAAATCAGAGTTTTCAGCATTAAATACACCCAAACCCAGTTTCCTGCAGAAAACTCTTTAGGTACTTTAGGCACAAGAAAGCAGATGGCAGCTCTGGGTAAATTTGCATCCATAAATATTAAGTAGGGATTACACGTCTCTAACATACAAGATTTTCCACTAAGTTTCTCACAAGCACAAGGAAATTAAACAACTGCACCAAGTTCACCAAACAGCTCAGTGACAGAGCGAGGAACAGAACGCAGGTCTTCTCACTTTCCCTCACACACCCAGTCTTGAAAATATGTTCACTCCTTAGAGTGAAGGCCTGATGTAAGAGACAGTCCCAGGGACTAAGGTATCAAGCAGGTACGGAAATATTTAGGTGTATGTCATGATGTTAGATTAAAAAAATCCTCCTAGCTAGAAGTCTGTATGCTCTCCTTTTCTCACTATGTAGATAAAACCCATGCATGTTCATCTGAGTGCAGTGGAAGTTCATGGAAGTATATGTAGCTGCCCATATATTTCTCCTCTGCCTTTATTCTCCTCAGTGCTAGACTTGGCTGTAGAATCTATTTGGACTAGATTTTCTTCTTGTCACTGTATTTAGGTTAGAGAAGAACATCAATTCTCTTCTCAAAAGATTTACAAAACCCACTCACTTGTTTATCTTTTATGGACCAACTCTTGGTCTCCAGAAGATTTTTTCCTCTTTTTCGTCTTTGCAGGAAACACTGTTTATTCATGTGAAAATATATTCTTAGTACCTGTGTAATGCATAGGCGTTTTCAAGGACCAATATTAGAAAATTATTTTTAAAAAAATACGAAGTTTAAAATCACTGCAGCATTACTTTCTTAGCCTCTTCAGTATTTGAAAGATTTTCACTTTGTTATGAAGTAACAAAGTAAACTTAAAGCTCTCCAGGCAGAGCAGTTCATATCCCATCAGCATCCTTCCTATTATTTACCTGCCTTCATCTGAAATTTTTTTCCAAGAAAAAACAAAACCCAAACAGTTGTAACAGACTTAAACATATAAGGCAACAAATGGATTTGTGCTTTTGAAACAATTCAGACATCTGTAGACTAATAATCTACTTTTTCCTGTAGCAATAACAGAAAAATATTCCTTGAAGAGTACAACAGAAGGTCTAATCTGTAAAAATTACAGACATTCTTCATTTTATTATTGAAAAAGCATTTTTGCTACAAAAGCAACCAGAATTTTCCATTGCTTCCATAGATAAAGAGACCTGCTTCACAGCTAGTAAAATTTAGATAGTGCTGGTGCATGTACATACACTGGTAATATTTGGAAGTAGATATAGGATAAATACTGAAGGTTGGCATGACAAAATTAATAGGTGCAGTCCTGCGTACCAAGATAAGCATACTCTCTTCTCTTGCCAGCATGGACTTTATTTAATTTGTTAATCATAGTTTGATATTAACAGCTCTAACATGGATACTGCTATGTAAGGATCAAGTTACTCTCCTCCTATATAATTTATTTTTTAATTTCAGCATATCTTATTCTAATTGACAATCCAGGGTGCGCTATAAATCAAAATATAAACTTGTTTACATGAAATAGCATCCACATTGCTAACAATAAAAATCACAATAGCTTGTGAAGTTATAAACAAAGACCTTAAAGCCAGACCAAGAATCTAATTTTTACATCTTTCTTCCTTCCATAATCCAGGTTCTTAACAAACAAGTTCTTTTCATAGCTGGGAGTAATATAAAGTCTTGCTTGGAATGTATAACCTTTACTTTACTCTCATGAACAAAGACAAATTCCTTAGGAAAGCAGAGAAAGTGAGTTCTAAGCTATTCAGAAGCAGAGGAGTCCAGAAGCAAATAACTTTCCTCTAGCAAAGAGAGTCCATACTGACCAAGAATCCTGGATAGCAGTAAAATTTAGGTATACTATACAATACTAGTCCTAAAATTTAAGAATCTGAAAATTTTGCAATGAACAGAACTTAATGGGATACTAATCTAGGTGTTTTAGCTGTGGTCATGAGTCATTTCATGAGAAGAATTCCAATCCATCTCCCAAATGTCATGATTTCTTTTTTAGGGGATTTTGTTCTAATAGACTGGATTATCACTTTGTGTTCCACTAAGTTCTCTCATATTTTTTAAGATGGTCACTGCAGCATAGCACTAAGAAAGTAATTTATTATTTTAAGGTAGTGCAGAGAGTGCCCCAGGTCACCAGTACTGGCACCAGAATAACAGGTCTGACTCTCATCAGCCTGAGGCGTGGGTATTCTTGGGACTCTTTCCAATCTAGACCTCCTTCTCACAGTGTGAGCATTAGGGCTGACACTGTTCCAAAGTCTAACCTGAAAAGGAGTTTTTAAAACCCTATAATCATGCTTGTTCAGCCCTGCAAAGTCATTGGGAAAATTAACCAGGATAGGCAGAGTCATATGACATTCATGATAAAGAATACTGCTAACAAAAGGCTAGATGAGGAAAGAAAGATATGTGCCCCTCCAAAAAAACCTCGAAACAACATCTAAAAGCCCAAACAAAACACCCATGTACCATAAATATGTAAGACTTCTGTGAGAGAATGTTTGTTTTTCCTTCAGATTTTGACAAGGGTATGATATGCCTTTAATTTCCAGTTCGTGAGCCATGTTTAAGGCAGCCTCCCTTTCTGCACATAAAAACATGCTGCCTCAGAAATACTGAATTCAAGGATAAAGTGCATTTCAGTTGTTATTCCCACACTACAAAGCTTATAACCTACTGGGAAGATATCACAAGATAGCAAAGAAACATCCTGGAAAGAAACATTCAAGAAGTAAAACAAAGAACAATCAAAAAGTCATGTTTTACAAACAGAAAATACTCAAAACTCAGGAAATTTTCATTTTGTTCTAGAAAAACAATCTGAAAAGAAATACTGCAAAAGAAAATCTATTCTATTTTATGAATTAATACTACACTGAAGAGTTTTCTGTCCTGTACTGGTGGATTTCCCCACTCTTTTTAAATTAATTGCTCCTTCCCCATCAGGTCTCCAGTGCTGTAGGGCAGAAGAGATTTCAGTTACACCTGCCCACATTGCCCCACTGTTCTTTTCAGACACAGACAAACATTTGTTTCTTATCCAGCTGTTCTACAAGAGTCTGTCTCTAGACTCTCATTTTCCCCCTGAGCTTCCACTACCATCCCCTGTTCAGAGAACAAATTTGCCACCAACCAGAGATTCCAGGAAGGAACATTATCATCTTCAAGGCAAAAACTACTCAGCTAACAACTCCCATGGATCACTCAAGGACTGGTGAAAGTACTCATCACTTCTACCACCATCTTCTGCTTCTGGAAACAGATCTCGTCACAGCCTGGAGTGCTCTGGGGCCAGAAGAATGAAATTATAAGTTAAAACTTCTCATAATAAGATAGAAGTAGAGCAACTTTCATTGGAAATTGTGCTTGGAAATCCCATGGCACTTTTTAATCTCTCTCCCATATGATGATTCATCTCATACAAAACTCCATCTTCATTTTTAAAATTTATTAATCAATCTTCCCACTTAAAGATAGCAGAAAATTTCCCATAGAAAAGGTCTTTTATATAATAATATTCTCTGCACAAAAGAGTTTTCATTTTGTTGGAAAAGACAAGCATACAGGCAAAAGCAAACAAGTGTAACCCACCAGGATTAAATCCCAGCAAATCAGAAAACAAAACCAGCAAACTAACAAGTAACACTGGTTTCACATCCTATAGCCACTCCACTGTTGAACTCTCAGCCCTGATCCTCTAGGATGCTCAGTCTACAAGTGACCTGCAAAATGTCAGCCTGAAAACTAAAATTTCCCAACACAGTGGTTGCTGAAGACTTAAAAGATGTCCTTATGTCACTAAATTTCCTATTGTGCCTCATACAGCCAACCTGCCTAGCAACCTATCAGCCTTTCACCAAAAGTCTAATGGCCTCAACCATTCTTCCTACTTCACATCTCTGTCACTACATCAACCATCTGTCTCTGATTCACTAAATCGTTAAAAACAAGAGGTAAACAGAAATTGCCTCAGAACTGTGCAAGCAGGTACAACGAACTATCCCGTTCCTGGGATGGTCACGAAGTCTGCTCTCTATCTGCTTGGGAAAGAGTTCCAAACTAGACGAGATGAGAGCTGTCACTAGCACCACTGACAAGAATTTATCTTAAGCAACAGCCCTTCATGGTCTCCGTTCGTGGTGTCTCTGGCTTAAATACTTCTGCCAGAAATAGGTCTGCTGGTCACCTGGCTAACAGTGCAACTTTCGCATCCTCTTCCATGCACTGGGCCAGGTAGTTCAATAAGTCAAGATTAATTAATTTCTGTTTCCAAGAACACTTGTTGTTTCATTATTTTGCCTTCAGCACTCAGCATGGAGCTCCCAACATACGTTGTATGCAAAGGACAGCCTTCCCTTGTCTTGTTTATTGAGGGTGTCTTAGGGAATCACAAAGAAAGTAAGCAGGAAAATTGCTTTCCAACACTGGTGGGTTTTGGTTTGTTTTCCTCTTTCTTCCACCACCACAAAATCTGAACCACAGGCATGGTGCATCTGGAAGGGCAACTGTGGTCTATAGTTCATATGGATGACTTCAAACCAGGGCTCACATAGGTATATTGGGGGGAAGGAGGAGGGAAGTTTGAGGAAAGAAAATTTTTTAAAACATTTTTAAATTACATGGATTAGAAATGCAAGATGAAGATGAAAGGTTATCCTTCCCACTTATTTTATCCTTCCCTATTTATTTATTTTATTGTGTTCCTTCAAGGGACCTTGGTGTCAACTCCGGGTTTTGGCTGGAAAATTCTCCAAGCTTAATTTTAGTGAACTCATAAAACAGGATCCTAGGGATGATACTATATGCTGTGAAATCTCTAAACAGCATGAATGAGTAACACAAAATTACAAATGAAAGGAAGTTCCACCTAAGCTGTCTACTTGTGAACAAGTATCCTAGCTTAGAGATTAAGTAATATCCCAAGTACACCTGAACTCTGGGCAAACATTGTGACAAAGACATTATTTTCTTTCTGATTTTACTTTACTTGGGGTTTTTTATCTTATTCCTTTAAAACAGAAGTTAGGTCAAGAAAGGGATCTGTATTTAATTTGACTGAGGTAGCTCAGTTATATGAATATGAACTGGTCTCAATTCAGATACAAACTGAAAAGTATCAGTTGGATTCAAACTCATCATATGCTTTACAATCAACCAAGTTTGAAAGAGAAACTGTCCAAGATACTCTTGTAATATCTCTACTTCAGGGGAAAAAAAGTCCCCAAAATAACCTTTAAAGGCATAGCTTTTTTTACAAGCAAACCCAGCCATAAATACTACACTTGAACCAAGAATCAAAAGCAGAGATCTCTTGAAGTCTTGCCATGAATCATTACAGAGCAGAGTGCAGGCAGAATCTGCCACATATCCCTGGGATATGTTGGGGCTGCTGTGAGAGAAATCAGGTTCAGAGAGTCCTAGGATTAGTGTTCTGATTTCCCAGCTCAAAACACAAGAAGCCAGCAAAAAATTGTCTTCCTCTCTTCTCCTCCACACCATATTAAAACCCATACCAAATTACTCCTGGCTACAAACTTGCGATTGCCTGCACTTGTCTGTTTTTCCTCCATTTACGACAGGCCAATGGAAAAGATTAAAAATCTGAAGTAGCAGCCCACATAGTTGAAAGTTCATCAAGAGTTATATGATGCTGGAGATGGACAGCTACAGATGTTCTCCTAAATTCTGGGGTAAGGAATCGGAAGGAAGGCTGGGTGTAGTTTTGCTATATCCACTGGTACATTATGTACTCTGTGGAAAGTCATGGAGCCTGCTCCCTGCCAGACCCACAGGGAATGTGGGTGTATCAGGGCTCTCTATCCAAGGGCCTGTATCACAGGCAGCAGTTTCCAGCTTTTCCCTTTGGGGTGTTTCCAGGATGACAGCCAGAACAGAGACCTTCTGGGCTACAGCATCATGTAGGACATCTGTGTTAGACATTACTTCTGTGATTCTGGGGAAGCTGAAGCAGTGAGAGTCACTTTGCCACTTTGTTCCAAGCCACTGGGAAGGATTTAACTTTCTTTGACCTGCCATTTGTACAGAGCAGGTATAAGGATCCAGCTACCCCTTCAATGGGAAAGGAAGGGCAGTATTTTCTGCAAGATGGCTCCTATTTAGGTACCTCAGAAAAGGGGAAAAACCTCCACAACTTTCAGCAGCCAGGCATTCTAGCTGGTACTGGCTTTTTGAGCAAGGGAATCCTTGGCCTTTGCCTGCTTGAAAAACACTGTTGCAAATTCCTTGGAAACTCCTGCCTCTTGAACATTGATGAAAATCCAACTGCCTGGATCCTGTATGGCACTGCCACCTACTTTTTCAATCCTGACCAAGCAGTTCTCATTTCACCAGAGAATGCAAATGGTGTGAAGGATGCCCTTTCTTTCAAGTTTTCTGTGTGTGCTTGGCCAAACCATAAACAGACTTATTTTAAAAGGTCAAATAGAAGCGATGCATCATCTGCAGCTTGCACAGGCTAACAGCCAAATTACTCTGTTTACTGCAACTTCTATGCCCAGAGAAGTTTCTTTTGTTCTTAAAATAGCATCAGTCACTGCAGAGTGGAGACAAGGAAACTGAAGACCATATACATATACATATACATATACATATACATATACATATACATATACATATACATATACATATACATATACATATACATATACATATACATATACATATACATATACATATACATATACATATACATATACATATACATATACATATACATATACATATACATATACATATACATATACATATACATATACATATACATATACATATACATATACATATACATATACATATACATATACATATACATATACATATACATATACATATACATATACATATACATATACATATACATATACATATACATATACATATACATATACATATACATATACATATACATATACATATACATATACATATACATATACATATACATATACATATACATATACATATACATATACATATACATATACATATACATATACATATACATATACATATACATATACATATACATATACATATACATATACATATACATATACATATACATATACATATACATATACATATACATATACATATACATATACATATACATATACATATACATATACATATACATATACATATACATATACATATATACATATATTTTGTCACAAGTCCTGGTGCTTGTATCTATTATTCACTTTAATTATAGTTTTAATTGATTTGCATATTACAGTACTGCAGCTTCTGTAGATGGATAAATATATCAATATTGGATGTTAAATAAGAATATTAAAAGGTTCCTCTAATGCATAATTTACTTCACAGCAAACAATCACTTCCTCTTAGATCATCAGTACTGCAAATTTGGAACCTTATGTGAAGGGTTTTTCCCTAATGTGTTTCCTAGGAATGAAACAATTAATAAAAATATGATTTACATTATGATGTTTTAATTCAAGTTGTGTAGCACTGTGGGAATGTGCTATTTTCTTAATTGAATGAGTATTAAAACTTGGAGGAGAACATAGCAAGCTCTGAGTTAGAATGTATTTATTTTGATTTTGTTACTTATATGTCAGTAACCACCTCAAATTCCCAGCCCACATCAAGAACTCACAGGCCAGAAACTCTGCAAAGCTATCATAAGGAAAATGTCCCTGGCATAAAACAGCTTGCAAAAAACCACATGATGGAAAACAGGAAGACAAAATCCTGCGTATCATTATCTACACCTTGAAAAGCAGGGACAGAGATGCAGACTGCTGGAAATCACAGTGACTTAAGCCAAGGAGTCTGAACTATGGTAAGAAAATGGAACTGGACTCTATTTAATGTATCAGAAGATATGATCAATGTTTACAAGGGGAATATTTCTGGTACTAAAGGTCTCATTAATCTAGTGGAAAAGGCATGACAAGATCTCACGGCCAGGAGCCAAAGCCAGGCAAATTCAGAGACGTGAAGAGTGACCATTTCTAAAAAGGGAAAGTAGGCCACTAGAGTTCCAGTGCTGGTACACAGGGACACAGTGACTTCTCCAGCTCCTGAAGGCTCTGAAATAGAGCTAAATGTCTGCCTAAAAAGGCAGAGATTTTGTACACCAAAAGTCACAGGCCACTTGCAAGAATCACTACTCATATTTCACAGTCTGGTCATACTCAATGTCAAACTCTTCTGACTTTGAATGAGTAAAGAGCAAACTCTCAAATTCCAACCTTTTCTCTCAGCTACTTTATCTCAGAGATACATAACTACTGAGAGCACATCACAAGCTAGACAAGAGAAAGGTACCATTAACAGCTGCTGCTGTGAAACCACACAGTGGAAGAGGAAGTAGGGAACGTGGAGAATGCAGGGGTCTATTTGTCAAAAATACCATGCCAATAGAAATTGACATTTCTAACATTGACAGCAGCTGACAAAAAAAAAAAGCACGTGTACCCCACACTCCCTTCCTATCAGCTGGAGAGAAAGGATTTCCCTATGTCATTCCCTGAATTTACACAGTGAAGAAGGAGATGGTCAGCAATACCATCACCTTTGAGAAGCAGCCCAGCACAGGTCTGGGAATCCATCACTGAGGTACAAATCAGGAATTAGCAGATGCAACCCACATATGTCTGCCTTATGGAAGGAATGGGAAAGCGCTCAACAGGTCCCAAAACAAAGCTATCTTGCTCAGGCAGTTTATCAAGCAAAACAATCTCTGGGTCTAGAGGAAAAACCCTGGCTTCAAGAAATTAAAGAAATTCAACAGGGGAGCTGACATAGCAGCAAAGTTTCCCCTCCAAATTCTACTGCCAGCTGAACTACCAACCTGTTGTGTGACCTTGAACAGTCCTTCACTTCCCCAGGACTCTCCATCAGCCTTTGCATGCCTTGGGGAGCCTTGCATGACTCTTGCTTTACGTGTGCCATGCCTAGCATAGCAGGGCAAGAGGCCCTTGGCATTTCCACGGTACAAATGCTCTTACTAGTACCATTCACAGACCAGTCCTACTGGCTGGCTGTCACTGCACTGGTCCTGCTTTTGGAAACAAAAGTCATAGCAGTGCCATACCAGGAAGGATTGCTTACACGCTGGGGACAGGTGTTGAACTCTTCTTTGCACCAAACGTGGAACAACACTGCACCCCATTCACTGTTCCATAATGCCACTGAAATCACAGGCACTGCCTTGACAGAGCTTGGCCTCAAAACTCACCAGTCTCCTGTCCTATATGTGGCCCTCTTTTGGAGTAGCTGTATGGACACTAAGGGAAGAAAGAAAAAACTTAATACCGTAATACAGAAGAAATCAATGCTGGAGATCAGTTTGAGATCCAGGTGCACGTTCTATTATGGGACAAGACAGAGTTTATATATTGCCATTGCAATAATGTGACCAGCTCAAAGAAATTTTAAAAGGACAAGTTTTGGAGTCTGGCGGTGCTTTTTAGGTGGTTTGGTTTGGGGTTGTTTGTTTCTTTGGGGGTTTTTTTTGTTCAGTGGTTTTGGGTTTTTTCCAAATGCCTGTCTTATAAGCGCCCTTATGAGCAGAGGAAAATTTCCTGCAAATGGCTTCATGATCTGCCATTCGTGCAGACCTGAAGAAAAAGAGTATGTGGTTTCTTTCAATACAAGGTTTTGGACAGAGCTAGTCTTAAAATATTGAGTTAACTTTCCGCTCCAGTGCCTTGCTGCTCAGTTCTAAATAATGGCCACTGAACGAGAACAGGAAGAGAAGAAACAAGTTTTAATTAGCTGTACAGTGAGTGTCTTTGTCCCACAGATAGATTTGATTATATCACTGATAACCTTCACAGTGTTTGTTATCACATTACACTATGCCATTCTTCGGAGCTGAAGACATTTTCCACACACCCCAAACAGACTTGGCAACACTGAAAAAATAATGTCAAAAGTCCCTTCCAGATGTTTTGGTGGGATTCTTCTGTTTGACTGACTTCCTTCAACTGGGATGGAGCCAGGAGAGCTCAGTGGTGGTGCTGCAAGTAGTGAGTGATACCAACACAGATCTCTGCCAACAGGGTGTTTACAGGGCTAGTTTGTAAACCTGTTTATGCAGTTGGTACATGAAGTGCTTTACATTAGTTCCTGAGAATACCATCTGGTAGCTATAGACCAGTGTATTCTGTATAAACTCAGACAAGAAATACCAGCACTGATACTACCTGACACGCTGTGACCTTCAGGCATCACCCACTATAATTTTACATACCCAAAGCTGTCACAGAATTGGGCAAGCCATGGAAAAAAAACCTTCAAAAATAGAGCAAGTTGTTCTGGTCATGACTTCAGCCCTTCCACTGAATTGTTGTGCACTTGTGAGAAGTACACCTAGTACAGAGCTTCACTCCCCCTGCTAGTGGCCTGCATACGGCACCAGATAAGGAGAAAATCAGAATCTGTTCTACAGTAATACTGGGAAGAAAAAGGATCCAGCAGAAGGCTTTTTATATGGAGGTAAGTGATCTTGCAAATAAGCATAGGCAACTTGGATCATTCATTTCCAGTTATTGCACCAGCCAAGGACGAAGCCTTCCTGCTGTACTTAGATAAGTAGCTCTAACTTAGTAGGGTTCAGACAACAGTCATTAACTGCAGGATTCCTTCTCCCCTTCCAAATCAGGGAAATCAGAAACCGCTCCACAAACTGTAAGATACAACAGATCAGATCCTCACAACCAATGCACAGCTTATACTGCAGGTATAACTTCACTAGGGGATTAGCTGTAGTTCGCAGCAGGACAGTTGAGGGCAAAATGATGCATTGCCACCTCATCCTTTCACTGCTGCTGGGATAGATAGCGCTTTCACTGTGCTTGCAAGGAGGCTGGACCCAGTCATGTGTTATCTGCTGGAAAACTGAGAGGTGAAAGGCTGCAAAACTGGTATGTCTGGTGATGAGCAGAGAATGAAAACGTAATTAACAAAAAATAAATTGGTAATAATATAGACATATCCTGAAGCAGATCAGAGTCACATTTTGTTTATACTCATGTCTCCATCACTCCATTGGCATTGTGACATCCCTGGGGGAAGAAGAAAATAATGGCCAGTAAAATCCCTGGACAAAGCACAAATTTCCTGCACTGTCAGGTGCATATTCCTTTGTGGGACTCAGGGAAAAATGTTTTCTATTCTGTTCCCTGTATGTCCAACTACAGACATACAAAGCAAGGAATAAAAGAATTACACCTTCGACATTTTACTTCCAAGTCTGTCCTGAGTTTTAACTACTGCTTATTTTCATGGCAACACATCATTGTACTTCCTCACACACCCTTCATAAGGCCTGATTATTGTTGATTTACATATATTGGCAGGAAGGCTGGGCAGAAGTTTCCCCTCCTTGTCTTGCCTTCCTGCTGGAGCACCCATTTCTCCATGTTTCCCACCCGAGATTCCCCAAATGCCTTTTTTCTGGAATTCAGTGGGGCACTAGCTCTCCTAAGGAGGGGCCAGGGCTTCTGAACCAGTGGGAGTAGTACATGCTTGTCTCTTGTAAGAGGCAGCCAGGATATCCATTCTGAGGACAAGGACAACATCCTGCTCCTGTCAGCCAGACTCGCTCTTTCTCAGAGAATGCAAGGACACAGCACCTCTAATAGATGCCCGATAGGTACACACACATTCTTGACTGAACCCTGCTATTGTAGATAGTACAGGGTGGTCCAACCTCAACAGCTACAGGGGGTGGGTTTCATTTACAATTTCCCTTCCCACCTTCCTCACCATGGGTTGCATTCTGCCTCTCCCTCCCCAGCAGTAGCCAGCCCTCTCTCTGACCCACTACAGCAGTGCCTCAAGACCTTCCACGCAACACCAGCAATGAGGCACTGCCACAGACATAATGGATGCTGGGTAGAATCTCTTGGACATCTGCCCCTCAGTAGCAACTAATTCTGCCCCAAAAAAACACACCTCCTGTCAGCAGAAGCAGCATTTTGGCTCTATATTGGAAGACAAGTTCAGCTGCTGGAATGTGCAGTTGTAGCTCAAAACAGCTGTTCCCCATCTCCTCCAGGGAAGAAGCCAGCGGGCTGGATGGATCAGAGCAGAAGCCTGGAGCTGGCCTTCAGGCCACTGGTTGGACCACACAGAACGCTTGCATCTCACATCTCCAATGGTGCCAAGGAAGTGCAAGGCTACCTCTTCGACTGGGGGCTTGTAACCATGTATGTTCTCACATCTGTAACACACATACAGCATCTAGTCAGACTTTATAAATTAAGCTTTTATTACAAAGTTCTGTTTATGAAGCTATTCTGAATCATGATCCTTTTTTTCTAGGCAGAGGTTTTAAAGATTTGCATTTTCACACAGTGAAGAAAGGAATTATTTTCCCCTCTCCCTCTTCTTCCTGCCACTGCTTTTCCATTGACTCTTCTGCACAGCTGTGTCTGTCTATTTGCATTAACCATTCTCTCAATCTTTCTCTCTTCCTGAAGAATCAAAAAAGTGTTCTGGAGAAAACCAGATTTGAACTGAAGTCAACAGAAAAGCACCAGTTGTGGGATCATTCAGCTCCTTAAGCATCAGTTTGAAGCTGTCTGCCTAAGACTTATTTTAACTCCTTGGAGCAGACCTACTGATCGCAAAACCAAATATCCATTTTCATCCCAGTGCTATGCATTTTTACTACTCTTCTTTTTTAAACTAGAAGTTACTGTCATGAAAAAACAAAGCATACAGCTAAGATCAAAATTACAGCAAATAATTAACCACTCAGGATTTAATACACCTCTCTGCAAATGTTTCTCTCATATAAAGCCCTTTGGCACATTGACAAGTGAAGTAAATCAAATAGCAAAATAGTTTGGTCATTGCAAGGTGGAGGAAGAGGACTCAGCTGAGATGTAAATTCCAACTTCAAACCGAGGAACACCTTCTCTCAGCCTTGTAACATCACATAGCATATTTTAATAAACTGAAACGCCCTAAAAGGCATGATTTTGCAACATCATCTGTTGAGTGGATCTTCAGGTACTAACAAAAACAAGACATCTTCAGGGAGACTGATTTTGCCAGTAAAAGTCATCACATATTTTAGCCATTTTCACATACAGCATTTATGCAAATCCTGAAAAAGCTTTTCATTCCAATACCAGAATTATTACTATTACAAGAAATGTTTTGCTGAAAAAATAGGCAGAACCACCAACTGCTATATTACACCTTGAGCTGAAGTATGAGCCCTCACTTACAGGAAAAGTTACCAGGAATTTTCAGACTTCTATGAAAGTGATACTCTGAAACTCTTCTTAGCTTTAACTCACTTCCATTATTGCAGGATAATTCTAATATTTTCTTTTGTTAGAAACTGGACACTTTAAAACTGCTCCTTAACTATATAAACAAATTTTTAATATCTCTTCCTCTCCCTTTTGCCCCCATTCCAGTAGTTTTGCCATTGCTTGTATTGCTGATTGAGCCTTTGTAAACAGCACTTTGACCACACATTTGGCTCTTTACCTGATCTCTCTGACATCAGAACACTCTGCTTTGGCCTCCAAAAACAACTTGCTAGAAACTAAAATGGCTTAAAAATATATACGGCTGTAAAGCATTAGATTAATACTGGAGTACAGGAAATCAGAATGTTATATTCTAATGAGTTGGCAGATGGTTCATGATCATGATAAATTTCGTACTCTAGTTGACACATTTTCAAATGTTAATGTCCTCTAGAGGAATAAACTGGGTTGTAATGACTGGAATAATGGCTTCAGAGGTGAGCATTTGCCTTATTATGGTTTCAAACCCTGGCACTCAATGTACATAGGTTTTAGGCTACGCACTCTACAAAAAGGAAATTATCATCGTATAATAAAAAAAGGTTTACAGAAAAGAGGTTGTGAAGATCTCAGTCATGGAGAGAACAACCTCCTTCATCAGTGTGAAACAATAGCTAATCAAGTACTTTACATAACATAACAGACAAGCACTTGCAAGGATCCCGAGAGCCACAATGTTCTGGATAATTGCAGCAAGTGTCTTGGTGGCTGTATGGTTTCAGCAGAAGTACAACTCCTATATTCTGCTTCCTCTCTCCCACCCTTTCCTCTCCAGACTCACTGTGAGCTGGTTTGCTCAGGGGAAGGAACACAGTCAAACTGCACAAAAGAAACAAGGAAGCGGAAAGTTGTGCTGTACTTTCAGTCCCATGGCAGCCAGGAACCAATGCAAGAAAGGCGTGCACTGAGAAACAAGGACAGTTTTATGAATTTCCATTTCTAAATTGTAACAAAGAATTTGGATTTTTTGTCTTGTGAACCATGGTCTCCTTACAGGCCAGGGCTGTACCTACACACTTTCCTTTTCCCCTAATGCTCCCACATTCTCTGCTCACAAACATGGACACACATAAATACTAAAGCCTAAGCCAGCCTAAACACTTGCACAACACTAACAACACCCCTACTCCTGCAGAACCAGCATCATTCCCTAGACTTATTTTTGTGGGTATACAGTTCCCCTCCGGGTACTTTCTAAATACCCAAAAGTTCCCATCCACAGCCATGCAGTAGCATTCTCCTCTAACAAGAAGGAGATGATTCTACTTGTCAACCCAAGTGGAATTAATCTAGTTTGCATCTAGTGATGATCCCGTGGTCACAAATATATCCTTCTGTCCTCTTTACAATGTCTTGTGTTTCAATGTCAAGGATACCACAATAATTTATGCCTTCCCAAGAAGGGCAGAATCATCTGTTGAACAGCAGTCATGGCCTTATTTGCTCAGCTATTGCGTAATCCTACCTTTGCCCCCATAACATTTCTTTAAAAGTGTCCTCTGTCAAGAGTCACTCTGCAATCAACATTGCTGACCATGTGTTATTAATTACGTAATTTTACAAAATTAGAAATACAAATCACATTGTTTTCAACCAAAATAATGATCTACCAATTATTCTGCCAACAGAAATTACTTGTAGCTTTTGGCAGGTCTTTTCCCTTTGGCCATTGTTTTCATAGTTATTAACAAGGTTACAGTTGGTCCTTTTGATTAAAAAGCTTTTTGGCCAGAACCACTGCTATGGGAAAACAAAATCTGAAATTCAATATGCTTCTAGAATTCTTTTGAAATTTGATCTCAGTACCAATGACGGAGGAAGGTGACGGGCCACAGGGGATATATATTGTAAAAAAAAAAAAAAGAAAAAAAAAAAAGAGAATTTTGTGTTCACTAGTCTTCCTGTACCATATTACTTCCTGTACACCATATTACTTAGGAGCTGACTGTAACAGCTTCAAACTTCTAAAAAATATAAATTAGGTTCATGGAGCTTACAAGCTGAGATAAGTCTACATAATGACTCATTCAAGTAATGTATCTCCATGACTTATTCAAGCCAGGTTATCCACATAGACCGAGAAGATTCTTTCTGTTCCTCTAAAGGTAAATAAAATTCAGGACAACAGAATCCGTAGCCTTCTTGAACCAGAAAAGAATTTATAAACATATTCAAAGAACTATCATAAAAAAATTATTATTTTTAATATGACCAAAACAACAATATAATTTAAGAACTAAATTTCAACACAACACCTGATTCTGCTAAACATACCTACAAAATCTATCCTTGTCCTTTAGCATTTAGCACTAAGGGTGCTATGCAAGTAGTTTCATCTTAGAAAGATTACTTAGAAGGTAAGGTGTCTGCAACAGGGTGTTGCTGTGCTCACACAGGTAAAGTTTAGTCTCTAGGCCTTCAGCAAAATTAAACTTCTCTGCATATAACAGCCTACAGAAGTAAGGATGGGCTTCACCTTCTGTGTAATACTGCAGTAAATAATACCAAAAAAAAACAAAAAAAGAGGGTGCAGTAGAAGACCTGTACTCTGCCTGCCCCTTTCAAAAGGGGTTATTAAAGCAATGCTTACTTGTGAGAGTCAGCATCATAGAGAGGGACAGAAATGAGCAGTAGCAGAAATACGCAAAAGCATAAAGAGCATATCCAGGTTTCTCTATGAACTGGCTTGTTCCAGGTACCTCGGATTGTTTGTTTAAGCAAGTGTGTTAGGCACTTCAAGCTTGGAAGATTTTAAGGCTTGTGTATAATTGACTAAACAATTCAGGAAAAGGTGCACAGGGGTATCAGCCCTGCATATCAGCAAAGAATCAAGCCTACCCTTCTCCATTGTTCTGCTTTCTTGCTCAGAGAGAGCAAGTACAGATAAAATATCCAAACAGTAACCACATGAAAACATAATTTTCAAGAAATAACAGACTAAATCTTTAACAAGATAAACTGAAGGGGGTTGGGTATTTTTTTTCCCTTTTGAATTTCTCCAATATTTACAATCAGTGATTTACCCCAACTAAACATCTGGCACTGAAAAGGAACATAGCACTATTTGTTGTAATTAGAGCTCTAGCAAACAGCACATTCCTGTATGCAAGTTACTTCAGCAGCTTTCGTATCTTAACCTCTGCCACTAATAGTCTTGGTAAAGCTACTGTTAGCCATCTGAGAATTTTTCCCATCCTCAGTCATGCAGTTAGAATAAATGCCATCTCTTCTGCTCTGACATGGTAAAAAAGGTCTGGGAGTGAACCAAAAAATTCCTTACAAAACACTCTTCCACAGCCAGTTCACTCGTGCCGTTCTTGGGGGGGGGGGGGGGGGGGGGGG
>VXAZ01004976.1:2555402-2649630 GCA_013399875.1 Gymnorhina tibicen
GGTCCATATTGGGGGGGGGGGGGAGGGGGAGAGAAAACAAGAATAAAAAAACAAAACAGAACAAAAAACAAAAAAGAATCAAATCAAATCAAATCAAATCAAATAATGAAGCCCTTCACCATTAACTCTTCAGAGGAAGACACTGGAAAGACAATGTTGAATGTTACCATTCTAACTGCAGAGACAGGAAGGCTAAAATTAAGTTGTGGAGTAGTCTTCCTTGACCTTAGAAGATAAAGATCAAGCATTTCAAGACTTCTCACTATTAGTAAGATTATGCAATTCTGCACCAGTGACACTCGCAGAATGTGCATTATGCTTGGCAACAGGCCTGCAATCCAGCTATTACTCCATCATGTATTATAACATAGAAACACAGTCACACCTGCAAAGCCTGTGACAAATGATATTTCATTAACTTTGAAGACTGCTGGATCATTTTCCCAGGTTACATGTCAGCCAGGCCATAATAGTCCTTTCAACAGTCTATCATGACAAGAAATTCACTAAAATGTCCCAAATATTTCAGGGAGTAAATACCTCTCAACTTGTTAATGATAAAGTTCTATGTTAATTAGATGTAATGGGATAAAAGCCTATCATTAGAGATCCTAGGCCACACAAATTTGGTATTTCCCACTGCTTGTTTTGTCATTTCCCCACCACTCTTTCTCTCTCATATTTAATTTTTACTGTTTCAAGTGACTAGCAGAGTGGTCCAGTACATTTCACATTATCTGCTTTCATGGCAAACAGTCCTTCAAGGTATTTCAGTCCCCTGATGATTTTGTGGGATCAGCAAATCAAACTGTGAGGTTTCACAAACATGAAAATGTCAACAGAAGAACATAGGATATAACACCTCAGCTGGTTTCTTTCCAAGTAAGATTTTTTTCTCCCCAGTCTGCCTTAGCTTAGTTACAACCACCAAACTCCATTTGAATCATACATATTACAGGTGTACGAGGACACCAGTCTATGCTGACGATAGAGAAGGGATAATAAAACAGCTCTTTGTAGAACACATGTCCATGTTTTGCTCGCTATGACTTCTGTTGTCCTGAGTAATTGCACTTCTCATTGCTCTTGTGGAAGGAGAGGTGGGGATTACTCATACATATAAAGCTAAGCACATCTTTAATAGCTCTGCTACACCAAGGCTCGAGACTTTGACCCAGACTTCCTTGTGAAACTTAATATAGCTTAGACCAAGGCCTACAATTGGATCCCACAAGTTGCAAGGTTCTGCAGGCAGCAGATCCACGGTGAAATTCAGATCCTGAGGGCATTAATTGCACCCCACTGGCCTCACAAAAACCTAGGGAGGAAGACAGCATTCACCCCAATCCTACAATTACTTCTCCAGCACTTGAGGATCACAGAGTAAAAGTCTTCGGGCACTCCTGGTGTGGAGAAACACTTGTAATAAACAGGCAGGTCCCCCTTTTGCTTAGCCAGAAGCCAGAAGCAGAACCTGCTTGGAGCAAGAGAAAAGAGCTCTTAATGTGGACACGCTAGTCCATCAATCGCCACTCAAGCTTATCCTGAAGAAGTTATCAGGAACCCCACAACCCTTCACAGTTTAACTGTCCCTTCTGAATGATATCCGGATGCACATCAGATCACAGCTTTTACAGAACACTGTCAGAAAGCACCTGTAGATCCTCCCTCAGAATGCGGGCTGGCCCTCTATGCCATCTCATTATACATGTAGATATAAGAGCCTTCCCCTTGCTCTGGGCCTTGCTCAGCCATAGAGGAATTCAATCAGGATTAAGCTGCATGAGCTGCAAAGTCAGAGAGCTGCCAGGTCTCTGTCAGTGTCTGTTGGCTTCTCAAGGAATCATGCTGGCAACATTTATAAGTGTAATGAAAAGCTATTTGCATATTGAAAGCAAGAAGCAAACAAAATTTTAATATTCCCTAACTACAACCTCTGGGGCCAACTGGGGACATATTTCTCTTACAAGCACTCTAATTTTGAAGACACAAATGAATTTGACAAAATGTAAACAGCCCATTTCTAGGGTACAGAAACAAAGAAATGCAGGTGATAATGTGTCAACATCATGTTGCTCTTCCCTAAGGAAAGCAAACTCCATGGATAAAAGCACGGCTTTGCAATTGTAAATACACCTACACCTAAGACTCATGCTGCCTACACTGCTCTGTGAGCTGCAAGTTACATCTCATAGCATTTGGAAAAAATATCTGAAAGCAGCCTGTTACATACAGATGGCCCATAAAAATTAGTCTTATGTATTGTGCTGATTTACTTAAAACAGGCTGTACTATTTTGGATTGGCACAGAAGGTTCTGTATGAAACACCATCACAATGATCTAAACTAGGTATTGATTGATTTATGCCTTTTACCTTAAAACATACAATGTCAGGCTTCATCCATTAATTTTGTTCTGTTTAGGAGTTTAGGTTTGTGTGTGTCTGCACTACTATTGTATTTCAGCTACATACCCTAGAGTAAATAATCTTAATGATCAAATGACAGGCTTCATATCTCTCTGAGCAGAGTTCATCTGATTTATTAAAGTGACACCAGACATTTACTCAAGGAGTAAACAGAGCTGGCATTATAGGATGATCTCTGAGGGGAACACTCCAAGGTAAATACTGAGAAAAAAAGGGTTATGCATTCCATTTCTTTGTATTTCTTGCCTAATTTTTTACTTTCTTATTTTTAATGTTCTTAGTATCTTTTGTGATCTTCAAGCAAAAATCTGCAAAAGGGAACCCTTTTAAACAGTTTTAACTGTCAGTTTTTAAAAGAAAAAGAGCAACTTGTTGAATCTGCAGAAGAATCTGGACAAACAAGCAGAAGCCCAATGACTCTGTCTAAAATCCTAGTATCAGTGAAACTCTGACTACTTGCTCTGCAGTGGGATCCTGACTTTACAAGGGAGTCATTGAGGAGCTCTGGATGAACCTCTTCGTCTCATCTCTAGTGACTACTTAATAACATGATTGTTGGCTTTCATCCCCCTGTCGTGGGGTGACCAAACATCAACCAGATTTTCTTGTTAGGATTTTGTGTTTGTATTTGTTAATAAGAACAAAAGGAAACAAAAGGAAAGAGGGGAACGATATACATTAAAAGTGATAAATCTTCCAGTCTAACCACAAGTGCAGAATTTTCTCTTATGACATACAGACAAAATGACATGTGGATTGGAATGACCTGACCCAGAAATCCTGCCCCTTCTGTGAATGACAGTAAGAAGCTCTGTAGCTCACTTTGAGCAGCCAATTAAATTAAAAGTTAACTACTCTGTTATCTGCATACAAAATAAGCCTTACTCTCTTCAAATCTGGGACAACATATTCTGTTTCAAGACCCTGCTCTGGTGACCATGTATCCCCGCCCTCAAGAGCCTGAAAATGATACTTGTAGAAGCAAAATGATTTTCCATACTCACTGACCAAAGCCAACAGAAAAGGAAATGGATTACTGTTGATTTTTAAATCATGACCAAGTGCACAACAGAGTAAGATGCCTTTGAAGAGGGGAAACAACAAGTCCGGAACAGGAGGGCCACAAAGAACTTCTTTATAGCTTTCAGTTTTACAGAGATGATGGTCTGGTGACAGCAGGGAAAAGATATACCCTCAGACAATGAAACAATACCCACAGGCAGTACAGAAGGCCAGGTCTTGCATGAGGTACAGAGCAGGAGAGGCAAGAGCACCCAGAAGGCAATTCTAGGTGGTCTAGCAGCATGTAAGCATTACCTTCTCTCACCTTTTTTTCTGACACGTTTTGACAGTCCTTGAACAAAGCTGAAGTAATGCCAAACAGCTCTCACTCTGTCAAAAAGAAAACACTTCACACTTATACACAGGGAAGGGGAGAAGCCCTTGAAAGTGCTTTATCTTTTCAGCTACAATTTGGCTAAAATGCTCCTGAAAACCGTAACATTGCCATTCAAGATTGTTCCATCTGCAACATGGTCCCACACATGAAGGTCCACATCTGCAGCTGGCATAATTCAAAATAATGCTCCTTCAGCCAGTAGTGATGTGAAGAGCACTTATGGCTTCAAACTTAAAGGCCTCACTGCTGTAAACACTAAAGACAACTAGAAAATTGTATTTCACTACAACCATCAAGTTAACCTGATTCTATAATGAAAAATGTCTGTTTCCTTGACTCATCCATCATCAAGACATAATAAACTTATAATCAAAATTATATCAATTCAAATTATTCTGCCAATCTTTCCTTAATGGATTTAATTTAATAAAATTTTTAAAATTTTCCATGCCTGTCTGTAGTAGACGACAATAGTAACAATGGACTCATAGGAACTGTGGGAAAAAAACCCAACCTCTTCCGCCATGGCAAAGTGCTCTGTGTACCAGCTGCTACTGGGGAACCACGGAGGGACTTATCCTCACAAGGCAGAACTGGGCTTACCTGCCCTTTCAGAGAAATGGAGTGAAAAGAGTTGACATATTCTTTTCCCAGTTCTATTTTCTCTGCCACTGGCTGGAATACAAGCCCGGGAGGTTTGTTTGCTGCTGTTTGAGAAGGGTTTGAGGGGTTAAAGAGGTTTAGGTCTCTGTACCTGTAGATAACATTGTTAAGTCATGAGATGGCAAACTGCTGTTCCCCTTTGGCAATTTGCCTCATTAATAAAAATAAGAAAAATTTACACTTTAATATCCCCCTTTCTTCCAATCACTCATGACGATGGGCACAATCCAGTGTTGACTGAAGTTTTGGGCCTCTCTGCTGACTTGAAAAGACCAATTACTTCTTTCACTAGAAAACAGCACCCACTATTAGAAGCACTCACTAGTAGAAAGGTAAATTAAGTTCGGCATTCAGGGCTGAGATTCACCTCCAGATCCAGAAGATAGAAGGGCTTTGAAACTTATGATGGCAAAACCTAAGCCAAAGTCACTGGGAATTTTGCTTGGGACTTGAGATCAGAGTGTTAGTATGGTATTTTCAGCACCTAAAGACAGGTTTCTACCAGTTGTAGTCCTACTCCCTCCACCACAAAGCAAACCTAGGAATAACAAAGATTGTAATGGATCAAAACCAGAAAAAAATCACTTCAGTTGGAGCAAAACTGGGTTTTCTATTTAAACTAAAGCAGTATGTAGACACAGGAACAAATAGCTTGTAAGTTGCACATGGGCACATTTTGGTTTGAAATAAGAAAGCTATCACTGAACCAACAGCTTAAATACAGGAATACAGTTATGGAACAACTTTTTGGGGGCCAATAAACCTAATTAGTTAGGGATGTTGACAGGATTTTTTAACAGAACTAGGCAACTCTAATGAACTGCAGAAACCACAGTTGCCTAATGGAGGACTTCATGTCCCTGTCCTAAAATCCATCTTGTTACACTGATGCCCTTTATGGTGTTATTCAGGAGTGTTATAAGAAGCAGAACAGGTCTAGACACATGGTTTAAGAAGAAAAGGGAAGAGGAGAAAGGGTAAAAGTTCTTTCTTTCTCAATGGATATGCATAAGAGTGTTTTCCGTCTAAAAAGAAATTAGAAAAACAAACAAAAAAAAAGGGCTAAAGGGTTTGGCAACCAGATTCATTCTTTACAGGGTTTCTTCTGGAAGCTGAGTATTTTGCATTCACACTCCAAGATACAAACAGGGAATTCATCTTGGGATTCAGCTAGAGTAATCTTATACCAATGGGTTGATTCAGGAGCAAAATCTTCAAAGAGACTCCAACTGCTGAAATTCTGGACAGAAAAAAAGAACAACCAATATGCAAGTAACTACATGTGTCAGTGGGCTGTGACTGAAGCCAAAGGACTTGATTTTGCATTCCTCCTAAATTCACTGGGCAAACTGAGGCAGGAGAGGTGAATCACCAGAAGGTTTGCTCATGGAATGTAAAACAGAACTCAAGCTCTATTGCCCCCATCAGGATTTCACAGCCACATAACACCAGCAATTTCATTAGAGTCATACCTGATTTATTAAAAAACAGAATCAAATTTCAGGTCTAAAGAAACCCTTTAAAAAAGTCTATACTAATATCTTAATATTTTAATATTAAAATCCACAGGAATCAGTTAGGCTATCCAGGATTTATAGTGGTATAAGTTAAAGCGAGATTCAAGACTTAACATACAAGCTTCTTGGACCTGTGATGTGCTTATTTGCTACTTTAGGCACAGACATTAAAATAATTAGTGACCAGATGCTAAGCAGAGCAAAAGTTAGATCTTGCCTCAAAAAAACTTTCCCAGACAAAGTCATAAAAGAAAAAAAAAAAGGTATTTGGGGCTACCATCCTGTGCTGGTGAAACTCAACGTCATTCCATTAACTGAAGAACATCTATTTTTACTGGCCAAGGATGCAGCCCTTGATCATCTTTTCCCACGCAGTGGGAAGGACACAACTCTGGACAGGGCATTGCACAGATGTGCTCACCTCAGACAACACGCTCAGTGTGACACGTCAGGCCAGCAGTAACCACGGAACACAAGGCAACACATGCTTAGTCCTTCTGGTAAAATCATTCATTCCCAAAGAAATGCAAAGACTTTGGAGCCCACAGAGCACCACCGGGGGTCCTGTTCTCCAGTCTGCAGTGGAGAAATGCTGTCCTTTTCCACTCAGTATTTGTCACCTATCAGGATCCTGACGGGAAGAGGACCTAATCTGCTTCTTGCTTACACCACCACTGTAAATCAGGAGCAAAGCTATGCACATTAGCAGCCTTCCATGAGTATAAAACAGGTGTAAGTGAGAGTAGAAACAGGTCTATAAACTCAGCTGAATTTAGAAATCAGTGTATTACTTTCCAGTTTTGCAGAGATTACATTATATTATGTGTATACATAAACACACAGATATACACACACCATTTTTAAAACCTCTCCAGGAAATCAGACAGAAACTAAGCAGAACATATGGAAATTTAACTGGTTGCTCATAAAAAGCTGCTAAAATCTGCCAAAGTCAAAAGACATGGTGCAGTCTGCTACACAGGCTTGTTAAAAAGAAGTAAGGTAAAAAAAGCAGCATTTTTAACTAGACTACCTGATGGGTGGAGCAGAAGTTTCACTTGTCTCAGAAATGCAGCATTTCTGCATTTTTAAAGACTTTGAGAGCTTGGGTTCTTTTTTTTTTTTTTTTTTCTGCATGGAGTTTTTTTTCCCCTACAGAACCTGGGGAGCAGATTTCTGAGACTAAAGCTCTTCTTGCCGCTGCCTCTTTGATGCTCCTCTGCTGCCACCACGTGGAAAAGAAACAGGGCGGCAAAAATGTGCTGAAAGTGCCTGGAGCTGACGCCAAAGGCCTCGTCTCCATCTGCTTTCCCACTTTCCCAGTTATCCCCTCAGCCACTGCCTCCTCCGGGGTTGCCTGCAGGGATGGGGAGGTGACCGTGTTAACCACGGGGTCACCCCCAGCAATGCCACCCCGAGCAGCCTCCACTGCACTCCATTTTTAGGAGAAACTGGGGAAATACAAAAAGAGACTGTCAAGATAATAAATACACAATACCACTACACAGCACATCTGATAGACACTGTAAGGAAGGGGCTCCTCAGGCATTAAATGCATTTCCTCAGTAACATGTCCCCACTTTGCCTCCCTGCCAAGCTGCTGCTCCTCCACTAAGTGACACAGGTGTGCTTAATATAGATATAAGTACAAGGAAAAGTAGAACTCCTGCTTGCACTTTTTCTTGTAGAGGAAGCAAAGTACAGGTCAACATATGCTGGGAAGCAAACACAGCATCTGAGAGGCCTGCTCAGGTGAGGTGAGGTGAGGTGCCCCCTTAAGGCAGCACCACTAACCACTTTTGGTGATGAGATGTATGAAGTGGTTAAAGGAACAAACATCTGTTTCATTGTACTGTGAACGGATGGTTTTGGGGCAGGAATGCTGTCCACACTGGAGGGGTGCATAGGACGCTGTGGAGAGTACTGAGGGAGACAATGGGTGAAGGTGCTCCCAAGGAGCCCAACAGTTCATATTGGTTTCCAGGGATGTATATGCTGTTCACTTTCACTTTTAATTTAAACTAATTTAACATACTGTAAGATGTTCTCCCCGTTTTAATACATCTTGTTTTTGTAGCAATTACTGTCTCTTAGGTAATGTCACACAGATGTGCTCAAGGAGCACAGAGTTGTGAGGAGCCCAGAAGAATTTCTGGCAGTATTTCTTTCATTCAGTGTAATTTCAGAGGCAGACGTAGAGCCACACAGTTGAATTATGTTGAAGGTGAGCATAGGAAAGGCAGCTGAAAGACTGAAAAAGAGACGAAATGGCCTTTAAGCGCTAACATAATTAAACATGAGAATTTACCCAGCTTCTCTGTTGTGCTGTAAACAAACTGGGAAAAAAAAAGCTTAAGACTTACACAAATAAGCTAAATTACTAAAATAAAGAAGTGCAAGATACACTAAATAGAGAAAAATAACAAACTTCTAAGCTCATGGTTGACTGGTTCATTTTCCAGATGCTTTTCAAAACCTAAGCTCTGTGCTCTGCAGTTACGTCAAAGAAATATTCAGATATTTTAGCAACATGGGGGCCACAAATGTATTAACACACACTGACAGCAAAGTCACTGCAGTTAACACCAGCTGAGAATCAGCTTTCAGATTTTTTTGTTGGTTATTTTCCCTGTTGTTGGTGGGACCTTAAGTAGAGTAAATCATTATTAATCTTTGCCAGCTGAGGTACTGACTACTGAGGTTCCTGAGGCCAGCCGGCTACCCAGTGCAGGCTTTGTCTTAAATGACTTAGAACCTCAAATTCTCTTTGGACCAGATGAACTTACCATTATGCATTAACTTAAGGCTTGGCTCAATTATATATTGCCTTTTTGCCACAGGAATCTAAGCACCATGGCATCAGATAATTCTGCAAGTCAGAAGTCACTGTAGCTAATATCAGAATCTGGTCTTTTTGCATGCTGAAAACCTGTGGAAGAAAATCCATGGGCAAAATCTGGCCCTTAATTTTTCTGGTAGGACAACCTCACCCAGGTGGCAAAAGACAAACAAAACAAAACAAGAAGTTTTTTTCAAGCTTATTTTGTTCCTGTTAAATTTTATAAGCGGGCCAAGTCTCAGTCTGGGCAGTTTGCCCTGGTTTCGGCAAAAAGTACAGGTACATCTAGAAATAACCTATGCCCAGAAATTACTCATTTACCTACCAAAAATCTTCTGTGTAATTCTATATATAAGGAGTGAGGTCAAATTCTTAGTCTTTAATGATCTGAGTAGCTTCCAAAAAAATAGGATACTTCATTCTACACATCACAAGAACACCTATTAAAAAAAATATGTGAAATGGACCAGATTTCATTTTACCAACTCAAGCAAGGAGCAGCTCCACAGCTTAAAAAAAAAAAAAAACACCTTCTTTTAAAAAAAAAACCCCNTTTGCCCTGGTTTCGGCAAAAAGTACAGGTACATCTAGAAATAACCTATGCCCAGAAATTACTCATTTACCTACCAAAAATCTTCTGTGTAATTCTATATATAAGGAGTGAGGTCAAATTCTTAGTCTTTAATGATCTGAGTAGCTTCCAAAAAAATAGGATACTTCATTCTACACATCACAAAAACACCTATTAAAAAAAATATGTGAAATGGTTGGTTCATTTTACCAACTCAAGCAAGGAGCAGCTCCACAGCTTAAAAAAAAAAAAATGCACCTCCTTTTACAAAACAAACAAACTCACTGTGGCAACTGTAACCCTTCTTTATGTTTTGAGTTGAGACAAAATCAAAATTTCAGATTTTCAATACATTCAACATAGTTAAACAGTGAAAAGAGGTACCCTTACACTGCAGTTACCACTTAGGGAGATGCCACATGAGTTAATTCCATTTTAGTTAAATTGGTACAAAACTAAATCCCAGTGTGATCATAATGTAAGTGAATCAGATACATATAAGAGCATCCTTTATCTACATTAAGTATTGAAAAATCTGAAATTAATATAAAGCTACATTAAAACAACACTCTTAAAAATGGCAAAGTTGTACTAGAGCTGCAATTTTGCAAATATTGTATGTTACGGAGCCCTGCCATCATCTGAGATAAAATGGACTTTAATTTTCTAGCCCATATTCCTCCCTAAGCAATTTGTGGCCTCAGAACTGTGCTGGGAGCTTCCCATGCATGGGAAAACCAGAACATGAACAGAGTAAATGACAGTACCTACCAAGCAGTTTGAGGTTTCTCCAGAGCCCTTATCTGGATAAATTTTCACTGGGATAACTTTTCCTTTTAATCTCCTAACAACGCATTTCAAATTTTTACCTCAATGAAGGAGAGTTACAACCTTTAGAAAAACGTTGTTGGAAGTTTTAAGCTGACATTCCAATGTGGCATATACTTTACAGACCATGTTGTCCAACAACTGAAAAACTACTCAACCTTTCTGGTTTTTGGAGAATTCATTCATGGCAGAGACCAAATATGAAAAAGTCCAATACAAGTAGTTAAAAGCTGGCAAAATTACAAACATCTGGGAACACATTACTATAAGAAGTTGAGGCACTGTATGGAAGTATGAATAGTAAACCCTGTATATAATAAAAGGTAAACAAAGCTTAACAAATACTGTCAAAGCAGGGAGGAAGTAGCCTTTAACATACAAGTAAATTTCACTGGAAGTAAATATTTTAGTGCTGGTTTTGTTACATGAAGACAGTCATACCTACATAAAGCCAAATTCTCAGTTCTTTTGTACTGGATGTTTGCTACTGTGACCTTAATGAAATCAAGAGTTAAACTGACTTAAAGCAAAGAGAATGAAGCTTGTGATGTTATACAGAGTCGCCAACAATAGCATTTCAGTAATATGCACTTTTGTATTCTGTTACACAGAGAGAACTTCCTGGCAACCAAGAGATCTATAACAGGCAGGTGGATGTGTAATGTGTACATCCACAGACAGCACCCCATGTGATTAACTGCCTTGAGGAATCGCTCTCTCCATGGAAACTTCACAGGAGAAAACGTGTTTTGTCTTGTGTGTGGGTTGGGGAGTAGGTCTGTCAGCCCAGGGCAACAAATTAAAAGATTGTTTATGCTATCCAACTTGTCAGTGTTTGTTACTAGGCATTTCTCCTTCTCACCTTTCAATAATGGGGACAGGAACTTTGTTACTTTAAACAATGACTCATTTGTTCCCATAGGGGCAAAATACTCTCAGGTGACAATGAAAAAAAAGCATTCTAGAAAACAAATGCTACGCTATATTCATGGAAATTAATATCCATATCAAATGAGAGACTATCAAAGACTACTTTTTCACTTGTAGAACTCAGCAGCTGCTCCTTTACTTTAAGAGACTCTGGTGGTAAACAGTAGCTAAGAATTTAACCCTAGAATCAGTACTTTAAAAAAATACACTTGCAACCACATTTGAGTTTTACTTCATTTCTGTCTATTCTGGACCATTGTTATGCAAGATATACCACCATAAATTGGAGGTGATCTTTCGCTTGAAAATTAGTTTGTTGTTCATGTTTGGATATGCTCTCTAGGGACCTTTGATACCAAGACTGTCTTGATGTAAAGTTGGAACAATATAGAGCTGAATTAAATCCATTTTCTATCACTTAGACTTTAAATTTGTCCATGGAACGTGTCCACACTAGACTCCGAAGAAGCCTCTTGGCAGTACTGAATTATCATAGTGAATTGCTTCCATCAATTTGCTGGGGCTGCCAAATTGAAATGATGCATGTCAAGGCAACCCTACACTGAAAAGTAAAAGATAGCCTCTTAAATGTTCCATTTATAAAGCTTTTTATTCACAGTCAAATTTAGTATCCCCTCTGAAATATATCACTTTACAAATTGATACCTTGCCATTACAAGATTTCCATGCCATATTCACTCAGCTTAGTAGTAAAAACAAGCTTTTGCTCTTTCCCCTTTGGTACAGCTGATGAAAACTGAGCAGTTCAAGGTCTGCTTCTTAGATCACCAGCACTAAATATTCCATAGATCTGTAATCTTCTCCTACAGGGAAGGTTAAAAGTCAGTGAAAAGATAAACTGTTGGTTTTATCAATAAAATATCACAAGTGTATCCCACTGGAAAGCAGAAATTGAAGGAAAAAAACCCCAAAGTACCACTAATGCTAAGATTCTAATAGTGCTCTGCAAAACAAAAGCATTCATGTGGACTTTCTGAAACTTCGTGCAAGAAGTACTACTCAAAGCACATTAGGAAAAAGAAAATTGCACTGTCCCACTGCAGAACTTAAATGCATTTTTTAACTAATGTGTATCATGTGTGATTCTAAAATGACAAATTGTATTTACTTTCTGTAACTGATGTAGCCTAACATCTTTTTTTTTTAATTACTGGCAAGTGAATGTCTAGGAAACATAAATAATAACATGCCCTGTTTTGACACCATTACATCTCAGTTTATGAGAAACTAATAACCTATACACATTTGGGATGCAACCACTTTCAGTTATTTTGGCACTTGTAAGTTGGAAACCCTATCCCACAGATGCCACTTCCACCAGTGTAACTCCACCCATGCTTCCAGTTAGAGATTGGAGTTTGCTGTTCATGGCTCCCAAAAGCCTTCTGTGGCTGAGAGCTGATACAAGTCTTGATCTAGGAAACCAAGGTCTCTTTCTAGAGCTGCAGAAACAGGTCACCATCATTTCCTGGGTAATGTATGTCATTTACTATGAAAACTAGGATTTCTCTTTACATTTGTAATGGTCCCAGCCCTGCAGTTAAAAACTGAGTATCAGTCTACCCTCTTAAACCCAAGAAAATTCTTAATCCTGAGAGAATTTTGCTTGTTTAGCTTTTATTATTCCAGGTAAAAATGTTTGAGGAGATTTTCAATAAAACTGCAACACTGAGTTTTTGACAAAGCTCTATGCTAGCACTGATTTTCAAGGCCAGGAAAAATAGGATGACTTAATAAAAAACAAACTCTTAGGAATGCAGTTCTCCAGTAATAAAAATACTGAAGAGGTAGAAATGCATCATTGATATGTTGACTTCCCAAGTCATATGGCTAGCATTTTTAAGGCTGGAAATTTAAGCCCTAGTAAAATTCCCCCTTTGTATACAGCCACAGTAAACTCTGTCAGAGAAATGTTTTCTAGAAGTAGATCTGTGGAAACTTCACACAGCTCGAAGAATACCTAGTTTCTCATGTCAAAGATAGTCATTTGGTTACAGTAAAAATCTCCTTATATGGCTAGGACAGTTAATGCCAAATTGCTATTTTTCTGTAGTTATTTGCCACTAACACGAGTGGGATTTAACATCCTGAGCTGCGTTTTCATTTCTCTTCTGAAATATTTTTTTTTTGAACTTGGAAAATTCCCCATGCAACCTCATACCAAATTCTAGTCCCAGCTGCTAACTTCTCATGCTCTCACCAACCTCACTACTTCCTTGGTGCAAAGAGTGGAAAGCAAGAAAAGTTCCAAGAACTCATTAAATGCCTAAATCAAAACAAAATCTTTAACAAAATAATCACTTCAATGATATAAAAACCACTTAGCATTCATAATCATGATTTCAAGCTTCTTTCTAATAGGGCTGTTAGTGAGTAACAAGCACATGGTGAAGATTCTTAGTTTGTGGGGTATTTGTCTGGGTTGTGTTGTGTCAGAAAAGCAAAGCCACAATCCACATAAACAGCCACACTGAATGATGCAAGCCTTAAAAAAAAAAGTTCACAAAATTGCATATGCTATATGTATTTAAACTGCTCTATTACAAATGTCAAATACCTGCATATAATCAATTATGCCAGATGGACTTCTACCTCAGTAAGTCTTAGCTAATAGCCTTGCATTAGTCTTGTTTAAACATTTACCAATGAAACCTGCGTACTTTACTGGACAATGAATTATGATCCTTTTCAGAAATTATCCTTTTAAAACAAAACCTATAATTGAAGCTTAAGAGGAAAATCATGTAATGGAAATGTCCTCCAATCCCCTTTTAATTAACAGCACTGTGCATAAGTACAAGCTGAGCTACTCATTTCCTCAAGACAATGCCTCTCAAAGCAGATGTTATCTCCCAGAAAATTTCTATATTAAAGTGCTCTGGTTTGTGCTGCTTCAGACCACTTCTATCCAACTGTCTTCCCCACTAGTCTAAAGAATACGTGACCTTTTTTCTTTTATTTAGATCAATGGGTTTAAGATTAACATTTTGAACCTCATGCTTTGTGCATGCAGACCTCAACATTCACACCAAGTCGAGAAGTCTATTTATAACAGTCTAATACTGCCACCTGCAGTATCAGGTTGAAAGGGGTAAGAGACAGGGCACACAGACTTCCAAACAAACACCATTCAAACCTATTTAGAAGAACTGCTTTACACAAATGTGTTACTTTTGGTCAAGAACACACTTTGGGTCTTTTAAATTTTTAACCTTAATTAAACAAAAAAAATCCCTCCCAAGTCCAATAGCTCCTTCATTTGACACAACCACGACATTAACCTGAAGAAATAAAGCATTTTCATTTTAGCTTTTTATGGGCCTTTGACATGTCTACTCACATAAGCAGTCCTGTGGATTTGAGGCAGCAAGGTATCCACATCTAAGTAGTTCTCTTGTTAGTTGGATTGAAGGCATTGCTATTTACTTGAAGAGTTTATTGTAAGCAAAAACATGTAAATTCACACCAGTCACTAAAAATGTTTCTAGACATGTGATGAGTTTAATCAACTTGTCAATGCATTGAATTTTTACTTTCAAATATGTATTTTTAGATAATAATGAGAGAAAAACCTTCATTTTAGCATGTAATTCAATTTAGTCACACTCTGCATTGCCTGCTGCAGTACAATGCCAAGGACAGGAACCATCCACTGAACATCATTCAGCTTGCAGTACTAGAGCTATACTGGATTCCTTTGTTCTTATCATTTACTCTTTCACACTAACATTTCCCAAACACCTGTATGGACTACTACCCAAACTGCATTTTTGTAAGCTAAATAATCTATTTTTCCTTCAATAATTGTGAATTCCTTTCTAATTGTTAAATAGCTTTTGGGCAGGTAATTTAGCTTTGCATTGCAGCATACTGAAAACTAAACCCACCTAACACACCTCCTAAATGGCTAAGCTTCAGATTTTGAGGAAAAATACAGTATTTGCAAGATGGAGCAGTAGTTTTTATAGCACCAGAGGATGCTTTCCCTAATGAAGATTTGAGAAATACCAATAGACGGCCACACTCCTACCACCTCAGAGCACATTTCTCCAAGCATCAGCAGTACGGCATGAGCACTGCAGCCAAAATTCCATCAAGTTTCTGCATGTGCTGTTTCTTAATAGTCATCTCCAGCCTGCTCCTTTTTTTTGGACCCTACGAACTGCCAGTAGAGGATATCTAACTTTTCCATTGACTAGACACAGGGGCTTAGAGTGGAATCCAGGGTGTTTGCTTGTGGCCCTTGAAGCTCTGCTTTCTCAGAGGCAACAGAAGTAAGGGAATATTGCACACATTCAAGTTGAAAGGCTGAAAAGAGTTTAATATAGTGAATAAACCTTACAAAACTCTACAAATATGGCATTTCACACAATGGTCTTTCATAAACACCACAGACTGGATAGCACTGTTTGAAACTTTTTAATATTGAGGAGATTGAGGACATATAAAGAAGTGTCAATAATTCATTAAAAAAATTTGAATCCCTAGGCATTATAAACAGAATATCACTAGTATTTATTACCAGCAAGTATATGTCAGGTCATTATCATTTGAGTAATGAAATGTCAAATGTGCATCAAATGGCACTTTTAGATACACATTAAATGTGATTACCTCAGTGACAAGCGTTCTGGACAAAATACAATCCTGTAAAATCCATAAGTATAAATTAATCTGTTATACAGCACTTCTGTGAGATGCATGCAGTATACAAAACATTTCCAAGTAAATTCTAGGTGTCTGCAATTTATATGAGGGGAAACAAAGATTTAGTCCTTTTGTCTCTTCTTTCCTTTAGTAGGAGTTTTGGAAGTATGTTCATTTTCTGCATTTGGTTCCCAGAGTGCATTTTTTACAAATCTAGAAGCAGCTCCTTTATCAAGTTTGGATGCCTTTTTCTTGTCTGTTATTTCTTTGACCTTGTTCATATATGTTCTTATTCTCTCCTAGGGAGAAAAAAAACAAAAGGAAAAGTATTTCAAACCATTCTCCCAAGATAGCTAAAATGGATCAATGAGTAGAAGTTCTCCACACTGTACACTTCTAGAACTATAATACCTGGAAGAATAGCATTACTTAAATAAATATACCAGGCCCTTTACAAACTTGAGACTTCCCTTTAGCATATTTTCCATCACAGGTACCTACCATACCATCTGCATGACACCCACTATAACAGGAACACAAAGTCCTACAGAGATGCAGACTCTGCATCTAATTTACAGAGAGATGGGAACTGTTCTTGCAAGCAAAGTTAGAAAATAAAATACTGAACTCAGTCTGGAGTTTGACCTACATAAAGATGCCAAAATAATATTATGTATTTGATACATCTGTGGATGAATTATACAGCCTGACTACTGTCCACAAAAAAAAAAAATTCAGCAACTTCAAGCAAAGCTAAAAAAGCATCTTACACAAAATGAAAGATGGTACAAGCATTACACATGCAACTACCCAAAAGTCTAGGGGTTAAGTTCCTGAAATGGTCAAGGGGGCTTATCAAAGAATTTATTTAGGGCAGCCTGATGAATTTCCAGCCATATCAGAAGTTCCTTTTATAGCCATAAATAACAATACAGGCCTGTTTCCAGGGAAAAGGAGACACTTTCTTGGTATATCTTAGCCTACCAAAGTTATTTGGTGCTTATGAGGTTTTTTTTGACCAAACCATGACTTGGACTCAGCCCCACAAAAGTATACCCTCCCAGCTTAACAATCTCATTTATGTGCCTACTCATCCTCATCTGCTCCTCCAACAAAAAAAGAAAATTACTTTGAGAGGGTACTAAGTAGTAAGATGGGAATCCCCCTCTGGTAAGTGCCTGCTTCTCTTCACTGACTAGAGAGTACACTTACAGTAACTCTGTAAAATATTTAACAATTTAGTTTACAGATTTCATGCCTACATATTTAGCCTAATATGGCCTTTAACTGAAGGGCCTTTGGGTGTTACTGTTGTAATACAAACAACAGTAACACATATATACACATATATGTAGCACTCTATCTGATACTTGAATTATAAATGTGGATTAACAGAACACATGTGGATACTGCTAAAATAATTTTTGATATGTAACCCACACATTTCTCACACAGCCATTACCACCTCTTCGAATATGCAGCTGAAGTTACAAGACCTACACTACAGAACTGATTTTCAATTCTTCAGTGATCATTATAAGCAACGGTCAAAAACTTGGCCACTCTTTCTGTATCAAAAACACAGCTTTAACGAGGAGGGCTTTACAGGGTCTGAAATCATGATTGGCCATAATATTTCTTTGGTGACTGAGATGGCTAATGAGAACAGATGGCAAACCTACATGTATTAACATGGGAAAAAGGAGCTGGAAAATGTCAACGTGACAAAAGAAATGAATTCTGATAGCTTGAGTGTGTTTTATTAATACAGTTTGAATACCTGTATCTACACAAGGAGAGCAATTCTAAAAACAAAACAATTGTGACAGAACGGTCTTTTTTAATTCCCTTTCCACATGAATGAGAACATCACAATGCCTTTGGAAGGAAGGAATGTGCATTCATTCAACCTTGATACTTGCAAAAGGGAGAGATCTGAGTAACAATCTAGGCTATGCAAATATTCACTCTTTCTTCAGACTTAAAATGGCAGTTGTGAAGTAAAATACCAACATAAAATATCCACAGCATAAGAGATAAAATTTTTTAGTATCACTAAATTAACACAATATTCAGACACTATATAATATGGGCGGAACAAAAAACTGACAGAAAGCTCATGAAATATTAACTGATGCATTTTTTAATATGATGCAGTCTAGACTACTGAAAACCTCACAAAATTAAAAGTATTCTTATTATTCAGGCTAGCTTTCCACATTTTTTAGTCCTATCTTCCATTCCACTGGTTATATAAGGATTACATTTAAGCTAACTATTTTACAATTGCCAAGATTTAATATTTTCATTTATTCAGGAATTAAAATGGGTAGTGAGAAGTTTTGATTTCTGTTTTTTCTTCAGGCTAGATGATTTGGTTTTTTAAGTCAGCAGAATTTTCAAGATAGCTGGCCTTCTATACTCTAGTCATGCATCTAAATGGAATATAAAGACAAAACTAAAGATTTATTATAGGTCATAAATACGTCACTAATGCAGAATTACTGGACAATACACATACAACTGGTGCCAAAAAAGCTTTTAGCTTTGTTGCTGAACTGAATTCTTTACTGCTGAGAAAATGAATTAATGGAGGGCTTGAAAGGGGGAGGGGGGCTCTTTCCCGTCTTCGCTAGTAAATCAACCACACTGTACTTTTAGAGTCATGTGAAAGTAAGAAAAGGCAGCCTCAGAGATTAACATGATTCCAAGTATTTATAAGAAAAAAATGCTATACTGGAAGTTATAAATTATTATCAGGCATGTAACATTTTTCCATTTAACAGATACAAGTGAAAAGCTGCTCTGTACAGAATCCAATTCTCAACCAAAGGTGGAAAAAAAGAAAAGATGGTATCATTCATCATCCTTTTCTAATTTCAGCAAACTCTACAACTTTACTTTAAACAGTACTGTTTAAAAGTAAAAAAAATTACTTTCTTAATTTAGAGAGCCCAGCAGGGCATATAAATAGTTATATAACACCATGTAGCATATGCATGCTATTATGGCAACGTATCAATTTTAAATGTAAATACAAACATTTTTAAACTTCTGTTTGGGCTAACCATCCTGAGCAAGTAGGATGCATGCAGCGTAAGCAACTCACCAGTTCTTGTTTCACTGGATGGTCCTTGGGATTGATTCCCTGGGTAGCCAAGTATACTACAAGAAAAAAACATGATCTTTTTTTAAACTGAAGGCTGTCTATGACTGAGGACCCTATCAAGCAGTCACATAGGAAAACCACAGTTAGTAAGACTTTTTAACTGTCGTTAAGTATCTGACAAACTACCATTATCAAATATTGCAGCTAAAACACCCCCGAACAACTAAAATGGTTAAACTGTCTGTTCTTTAAACGAAAGAAAAGGTTGTCACAAAGAAACCAGAAACATCCTCGTGCATATACAAAATTAGCTTTTCTAAATACAGATTTTTGATTCAGAGTTTCAACATCATTTACCCTGTGGATGGCAATAATGTGGGTCCTCGGGGTAATTACAAGTTTTTAATTATTTGGCTTTGAAATATGATTACTTAATGTTTGCAGCTGTCTAGGTGTTCAAATGGTAATCATAAATCCTACGTTTTCCTTCTACCACATACTTACCCCAGAACATTGAATTTAATGTGTACACCGAAACCAAATCCAGCTTTGCTTGCTCAAGAGGATCTAACTAGAATGAAAAAAAAAACCCACCACATTTGAAGATTTTTAAGCAAGATATGCACAGATTGTAGTACTGTGCACATTTTATAATTGTGAATGTATTAATAAAAAAATACACACTGAAGGAGCACATTTTTGCATCACAAGTTCACTGAGACTATGTTTATGCCTTATTTCCATGCCATCACAGAACCATACATTCTCTCCTCTCTGAGTACTCATGTAATTCTCCCAGTGTGAAGTTAAATGCCACAGTCCCATACAACCAAAAGCACAATTCCTTAGCATGTAGCTCTTGGACTACTGTTCCCATAGTCATAAATAACTCCCTGTTTTTCCACAGAAACCTAATTCAAAATAGTTGTTGCTATCAATGGAAGGAAAAAAAATAGTTTAAAGTTGCTGAAACTCAAATGTCAATATACAATCAATGAATGTTAACACTACACATGACAGACTGTGTGTTCAATGTATGCTAGAATACTTAGGGATGTAAAGCAAAGGAAGAATAAAGGTAATGAAGGGGGTTTTTTTCCCTTGACTGTCAAAGTCAATTTATTATTTTAGTCCTACACGACTTCCAGAAACTCCAATAACATCATTGTACAGCTCAGCAGTTCTAACATGGATACTGTCAAAAGATCTGTGTTGTCAAGACTGTTGTCTTCATAATTTATTTGTATAAGAAATCCTCACAGGATAAAGAAGCTCCCTCATGTGCTGGCTTTTTCTTGCCCTACAGAAAGAAATTACATGCTAGGCTTTAAATGTTACAAGACAGAGATGCTTATATGAAATTCTCAGGCACTACCTTGCTCTGATAAAAAGCCACACTTTACAGACTTATGCTTATAACACAGCTAGAGGAGACAGCTCGGGTTCTGCAAGTCTAGACTTCTGGAATTACATCAATTCTCACTTCTGCCAGTTCACCTTCACATCCTGCTGGGTACACCAGTTCCATTCAGTTTGTTGTGAAGAAGTCTCAGCCAAAAACATAAATGACCTCTCTATTATGGAAGAGCATGTTAAGGAAGGTCAGGAATAAGATAGAATGTCCTCAACCTAAATGACTCACTGGTAAGATTATCACTTATCAGCTTGGAAGAGCATGTGTTTCATTGTTTAGCTTGTAAGACCATCTGGATTTCTTAGAAATGTAAGAATTTAACAGTAGGTGTCAAGCGTAGGAAGTGTCATATTTGTTATTTCTCAGTGCAGTGGCTGGCCTAACAGACCCTTTTATTTCAGTTCAGGCTCTCAAGTATTTGTGTATTAATAACAAAAAGGTTTTTAAAAGGAAGACAACTTACCTTTTGCAAAAGCTCACTCCTAGAAACTGACATCATTGTCTTCAGCATCTCATCTACAGAACCAAGAGACTTTTCAAATGCTGCAAGATAATCATGAATTTCAGTGGGGTATTCTTCCATGTTATTATCATCTTCTGACATTTCCATCTGGAAAATGGAAACAAAACTAATAATCCTTTTCATTAAGTACCTACAGAGTCAAAAGACTGTAATTTACAACACAAAGCACTAGCATTCATTCATTAAATATTATAAGAAATGGCTACGTGTGAAGAGTTCTAGCAGGTAATGTCAGCAGCAACACAGTTAAAGGTCCTGTAATTTCAGGAATATCTCCTAACCCCTGTGCAAAATGGCATGAAGGAGCATTAGAATTTACATTATTGTAGTACCCATTCTTGCAACGGTCCTAAAACAGTATTTAGCTTTTATGATCTGTGATAGAAAGAAATTATTTGCATGTTTAAAAGAAGTGCTCTATAAATCACACTATATAAAGAGCTACACCAAGCAGCAGGCAGGACACCAGGAAAAACAAAAACAAAACTAAGTAACTAACCAAAAAAACCCCAAAACACAAACCAAACCAATGGGGATACAGCTTCAGTCTGTCTTAGGAAGACATTACTTCAGCACCAGTTATGTCATGGTCAGTTCATTTAGGAGTAGGTCCAAAAATTCTTCTTGTGAACCCTGCCTGTATCCAGTTTTCTGAAATCCCTATGGGGTATTATAATCCCTGATACAACTCTACCTGTAACAAAGCTGAGTTGATTTTGGGATTTCAGAATACTCTGGCAATCTTGTCAACACATCAATGCACAGCAACTGGAAAATAAGATGTGAAAAATCCCAAAGCACCCCTTTTTTGTTCGCAGAATAGCACCATGGTATGGGTACTGCCAAGCCAGCTGGCTGCTGGATTATAATCAATACCTTTAATTCCTCTCAAATCATAAATCATGTACTATCTTGGGGAGTTAATGTTACTTTGAGCAATGCTATTTTCTGCAACTTCTACTGAGCAACAACTTCTATGTTCTAAGGAAAGAAGAGAAGAAATATGTAATTTTCCTGCCTATTTGTTGTGCTGCATCAAGAACAGTGGGAGCACCTGGATCACTGCAGACTTTTCGTCTTAGAATCAGTGTGATAATCCCACTCTCCATGCAGAGCACAAGGGAAGGAACAGAAATTGGAGAGACTGGTCTTCATCTATGAACACCAAGCCATACAGTCAGTGCAAACAGCAAACAGCTGTTACATCACTGGAGTTTGTTTTAGATAACGATTTGATCTTTCCCTGGCAAGAGCATGGCATGTGTGAGAGAGGTTTCTTTTTATTTATATTGTCTCTTGGAGGTCAAAAAGGAAGAAGATTGGGAGGAAAAACAGTGTGGAGCTACTCAAGCTTGTCTGCAACTCCAGTTTTAACTGCACCAGTATGATTCCAGAAATATGATCACCCAGTTAACAAGCTCCGTTTCACTGCTATTGTTTGCATAGTTAAGAATTATAATCCTACTCAGCTGCATGACTGGTCATCCTGGTCAGAGCTGGTTTTCACACGGACTACAGAATCACAGTGCCAACCATGCTAAAGGTCCCCTCCCTACCCCAGCATGCAATCCACACACCACACACGTAAATATTTCCGTCAGCTACGGCAGACCCAAGCAAGAAAGCTGACCTGGATCCACAAGATGCTGCCCACAGAAAGGCAAAAATACCAACGCAATTATTTCTGCCATTCACAATAACACTGTTTATGTTTCATTCTATCCTCCTGGCCACCTGCTTTATAATCCGCCATGTTAGGTTAATTAAAAGGGTTCAGAAACAATGTTTGTTGTTAACCTTTAGTCATATAATACAGCATTAAAAACCCCTCAAAGCTACAAAAGAAACTAGATTTTCCCAGTCGTTAATACAGGTAAGTTTGGTTAGAAGGTGTCTGTCAATACATGTTATCTACATTTACACATACAGGGAGAGAGGTAATCCAATCCAACAATCACCTACAGATCTTACCATCACTGCATTACTTAGCCTACTATGGTCTTGATTTGATGGGCAGGCATGAACATAGTGATAAATGTCAACTTTTCTCTTTCCCTTAATTAGTGTATCCAGCACCAGCAAGAATAAAAAAAGAACTAACAAAAGCCTGTAGCAAGTATGTGTTACCAAAATTAACTGGAGCTGTTTTACAACTGTGGCAAGGACAAACAGTCACATTTTTGATATTCTTTTCAGTAAGGGGAGACGTGCCTCCGGGAAGGGGGAGGGGGTCGGGGTCCCGGGTTTTTCCCCTGAGGTACCCGAGTAGATGGTGAGGGTCCTTTCCAGTCAGATCGGGTGTTAATAAGGTCCCAGTTCACCGGCTGCTCTTACGAGCAAAAGGTCACCCACGGTAAGAGAAGCAGTGGGAGGACAAAAGCTCTGTAGTGGCATCGAATCCGTCGGGCAGTGACCGCAGACCAGCTGTCCCTCCTCCGAGCCCAAAGCGAGACAGAGCTAGGGGCTAAGCCCAGTACCTCATCCCCCAGCCAAAATCTCGAGGTATCTCTGCCGTCCCCAAGAGAAAGCCTCTCAGGTAAAAGAGTAGCCATCTGCACCCTTCCCCCACCTTGGCGATTTCTTTTGTCTCTCATAAGTACCAGTTGTTACTGTCTCTTAGCAACAAACGGGACAAAATTCCATGAGAGAAAGAAAAAAAAGAAAACGAAATATCTTAACCTCCAACAATCGGACTTCAGTGGAACAAGGCTGACCTTTAGCCTGTGTACAGAACCTTCACTGATAAGTCTGCTGCTTCTGCCTGGGGAGCAGGAAGAAATTATTAAACTTGTGTTTTCAGTTCACCTCAACAGGAAGTAGCAAGTTCCTACCTCCTGCTGTGTAGGGACCTCTCTCTTTTCATTACATTGTTGTTTCAGCATAACTAATCTCCAAGCAGGATATGTCACAGTGTTGGCACATGCCAACAATGAGGCAGCAGTCAACAGCCTAAAATTATTTTGGTAACATTAACAACAAGAGCAAACTACATTAGAAAACATGTACTACAAAAACTCCACAAAATCGTTTCTGCCAAAATCAACACATGGGTTGTGTACTCACACTTGCAGAATGACAAAGCCAAGGACAGGAGGAACTCCATGACTCTAAACATACCCAAAAGCTATACTGGCCTCAGTAGTTATGTTTCAGTTATTAAATAAAATTTTCCTCAAAGTTCTTCAAGTGCTTCTTTTTGTATTTTGAACAAGCAAAAACTTAAGTCAGTCCCTGAAGACAATGTTTATTAGACAGGTTTTCTGATTTGAATTTACTGACTTTCAACCAGATTTTACTCGGCATTGAGTTCTCACTTTAAAAATTAATGATAGTAAAAATATTCAGATAAGAGAAGTAATGAAAAATTTTTGCTAGGTAAGTATGTGAACAATGAGGAATTCTAAAGGAAATAAGATAGAATTTTCATTATCAAGCAATGACACCTATGATGCACAACACATAACCTGTGGTTGTGTTACGATGGTAACACTTTAAAAGATCTTTAATTTTGAAAATGCAAAGGAAGGTTCATAACCCAGAAACATAAAATACAAAAGAAATGGACTACTTTGATTAAGGACACTGAGGCAAAAAAGCTGTGATGAAAAATGTTGTATGACTTCATAACACCAACTTACAGAAATAAACGTCCCTTTTAACCCTGAGCTGCCATGTAGTTTTTGGAAAAAAAACACAAGGATATGTATTTGAGGAAGAAAAGTACTTTAGATTGCAAAAGTGAACCGGCTTCATGAGAAAAATTATGCATTGCATTTAGGTCTGTTTAAAAAATGTTTATGAGTTTCCATAGGTGGAAAATTTCTGAATATTCTGAAATGTCTAAAAAATTCTGAATAAATTCTCATTTATTCAGAAAGATGACTACATTTATGCAAACTTCTGCTTAGAACACAAGGAACACCTTGTTTTCTTTGCAGTCAACATATCAATATACTATAAACCAGAGTACGTAATACAAACTGCAAAAAGGGAGGGAAATATCAGACATTATTAATGAACCACAGAAAAGACAAATATGAAAAGGAGAAAAAGAAAATAAGTCATCTTCTGCAGACTCTATAAAAACCACTACACAGGTGACAATCAAAACAGTTTGCTGTAGTGTTAACGTGGCTATTGATCTATGATAAAACCAAGTTAAATGCTGTATTAAGGTATTTTAAATAAAAACAAACAAAATACAGATAGTTGTGCACAATACTACTGGCAAAATTATCTATATTTATCCTCCAGGAGAACAAAGAGAAGAACTACAGACCCCTTTTAAGAAAAGCACACCCAGGAAAAAGAGAAACTGCAGTCAATTTGCAGGTGGCTTTTATGAATAATCTTTTAATATATCTAGAGGTGCTTTAACACAAGCCTTAGAAAGCAATTGCCAGCTGGCTTAAAAAGCAAAACCAAACTTCCCTTCCTGGTGAATCCCCTCCCCCCCCAACAAAAGCCTGTCATACGGAAAGATATAAACTCTAATTATGCCATGAAGTACCTCTATGAGAGATTTTGCTGAAGATACATTGTGAGTGGAAGCTGCAAGCATCTGTCAACATGGCAATAGGAAACCACTAAAGACAGAAATGAAAAATGCTCAGTGTTAGCATCATGCACATGGTTTTCAACTGGAATTAAAACTGCAAGTTCAGGATAAAAATGGTGTATTTGAAATATTTTGTAATGTGCAAACAGAAGACAAAAAGTAATTTAGCATTCTGCTAAATACTGCAATTCACACTTCACGTTAATTCTTACGTATTCCTTAAGCACTAAAAAGCCTTTTCTTCATACTTAGCTCAGATCTTTTATTTTTTCAGATTATCCACCTAACAAAAATCGTATTAGGTAATTAGATTATTTCTTCTTTTCATGGATATTTACAGATTGCATAGAGAAAAAAAAACAAACTAGAGAAGACCAAAACAAACCCAAAACCTTTTGGTCAGGACACAGAAAACTGCTCTCAAATTCAAAAAAAACACATGAACAATATCACTACGACAAACCATCTCTGTCAGCTCCTGAAAACTGGCACTGTGCTCCCTCCTGTGAGATCTGACTCACAACCTGCAGTGAAGTAGTTGATGTGCAAGTGCAGCAGTGTCCCTTCTGCTCTAACACTGTAATTCACTGCTGTGGCTGTAGGTAAACAGAACAACTGGCATCCTAAATTTAAAGCTACCAGAGATCATGATTAAGTTCTTTGGCCACAAACCTCTTCAGGGCAGAGAAATCTATGTTTGCAAAGTTCTGAGTACAAAAGGCTGTAATCTGTGACAGACGCACGCATTATTGCTGATAATAAATAATTACTTGCCCACTAGTCATCACTGTGTCCACAGGCCTGCTTTGCTCCTAATGCCTTTCAAGCCTGCTTGGGGCAGCTGCAGAGCAAAGTTAGTACAATTAGAGCACTCTTGCAATGCCAACTCACAATCCTGTTTGCAAGAAAGATTTTCATTGCAAAAGTAAAAAGGCCTACAATGAAATATCAAGTATACACCAGCAGGCTTATCTTGATCCCCTTAAAAATTTCCCAACTCAAGCCATGGTAGTTAAGCCCAGCATAATTTGCACTATATTACAAATGGGAAACAGCCAAGAAATCCCTGCCTTCAAATCCAGTCTCCAGCCACCATAAAAGCCTGCACAGAGCCATCCTACAAAACAGCTCACAGCCATCAGTCTCTTGCTGATGCCACTGAGTCACCTGAGCTTCAAAGGATTTGCAGAATTTATTCTCATCTGTCTTAAAAGGAGATTAAAACTTAAATGGAGAGAATAATATTATAGACTCATTTACACTTCAGCCAGTGGTGGGTATCACATGAGAAAACAGTTATCTCAGCTTGGATTAAACAACCCTCATTCACCACAGCCCCATCTATATCCACTGATGTAAACCTTCAACTCCATCTGCACAATTCATAAAACACTTTTACTCTCTGTAATCAACTGTCCCAAATCCCACATCTTTGATGACACAGTGGTTTCCTCTTCTGAACAAATCCAATATAATCTGGCTCTTGTTCAGCTCCAATCCGTCAGTGCACCCAGCCTAAGTACAAAAATAAAACCAGCCTTCTTCAGGTATGTGCCGAACACTTCTTCATGAGAGGTTTCCATAAAAGCTCCCACACTCAGATATGCTGCCATACTTCAGTTCAAGTTCACTCTAAAGTGATACTAAATGTGTGTCTCTAAACTGGTCTTTAAAACATATACTTTTGTCTGCACTGAACCTACCAGGAACTTCTTGTGCAGCAAAAGACTGTCTCCTTGGACAAACCAGTTTACACACAGTGGAGACAACAATCAATACTGAATACTTCTGTCTTACCAAATTTGCAGAAAACAGGAAATTATCTGCCTGCACTCTGCACCTAAACTATGGAGTTTACTACTTCTAAAACCTGCTGCCACTCTCCACTGGTATCAGCACCATGAATATCCAGAATTAAAGCCAGGAGGTTTTTTCAACCCTTTTAAATTGCTGACCTCGTTTCCTTTAGCCACTAGTTCCACAATACATGAAAAAGCATTTCCTTTTACCAGAATGCAATTTTCTGTATTTGCAATTCATGCAGTGCCTCTCTGTACCATTTTGAACAACAACTCAAATGCATTTTTGGCTGGTTTTTATTTGGCTGTGCAAACTATTATTTTTATTTGGCTATTCACTATTAGAAGCATGTTTACCCATTTTTTGGTTGAATATAATGCAGTAACTGTGGGATGTTTGTGTTCTTAGCATCAATTTGACTGATGCAGGAAAAAAACATCTACCTGGAGCTATGGTGGCCAGTCCATTCCAGTGTACTGTCTATTTATTTAGAGGAAAAGCAGACCACAGATGAAAAACAATGCTAAAAATCTTAAGCCACTTCAAAGAGAAAGGCATTTATCAGAAAGGTTTGTGTGAATTGTGCACTGCTTTTCGGCTATGAAGCCTGAAAATTGTACCAACTGCTTTCAAGTTTCTCATACTCTGGAGAAGAGCCTTGGGTTGAGTGTTTTCTCATTTCTTTAGCAAGGGTCATACTGCCATAGGTATCCAGGTATTTTAGATTTGAAGTGTTCTTTTATACTTTTAAAACCAAAAAATATGCCAGACACCTTTCAATGTTGATTTTAAAATCCAGTTCTTCCATTTCTGTTTGGCCTCAAAAATGAGGCCTTTTAATTGGCATCATTTAAAGTTTAATTTGCAAGTCAAAGTCCATTCCACATTGCTGGCAGCAACTAAGCTTGTGGTCAGAAAGCTATGACAAAGCGTAAGGAAGGGGGCATTTTTACCTTTGCAGCAACATGAGAGATACAGAAGTTTCATTACAAGGTACTTATAACTTTAAGTACCACCTGCCTTTCTGTTAGGTGCTGCTGAACTATCTTACCCACGGCCTGTATATGCACGCTGTACCATCTCTTTGAAAAACTTTGCGAAGTTCTTAAGGCTCCTCAAGCTGCAACAGCATTTTGCTAATTTTTAGCAGTAACCGTTTACTGCCTACAGAACATCAATCCTCAAAAAAATGCCAAAAAAGCCTAAAGCCCATGTTCCCTTTTTCACTGATACGCAAGCAAGCCGTAAACATGTCATACATTAAACATTCAAGGCCAGGCTGGACGGAGCTCTAAGCAACCTCACCTAGTGGAAGGCGTCCCTGTCCCTAGCAGGGGGGCTGGAACGACAGGATCTTTAAAATCCCTTCCAACCCAAACCACGCTGTGATTCCATAAACCGCGTTTATTATGCTCACTAACAACACCAGCAGCGCGCACAACTCGTGTACAGCGGCCCTGCCTCCCGACAACGCACCTCCCCGTTTCCCAAGGCCTCGGGAAAGCCGTAAAGCCACAGGAAGCCCCCGGGGGGACACACGGACGGTGGCCGCGCTTACCTGCGGGCAGGCGGCCGAACCCCGCGCGGGGCTCCCGGGCACGCCGACAACGGGGCGGGACCTGCGCCTGCGCCCGGAGGTGACGTCACGGGCCGGGCGGAGCCGGAGGCGGAAGCGGGGCCTGGCGAACCGGCCTTGAGGGGAAAGCATCCTTCGAACCTTGTGATGCGCTTGGTCGGAAGGGAGCCAGGCAATAGGGTCCGCAAACAACCAGAAGCTTTGATTAGGAAATCATACGCTTGGCATAGAAGCTGGTGTAAGTTAGTCCCTGACATGCACTATAAGCACGCGGCAGTGGGTTTTGCATAAAGGGGGAGGAGGAAAGGGAGAAGAGAAAGGAAGAGATTAATTAAAGGGGGGAAAAGAGAGAGAGAGAGAAAGAGGGAAAAAAGAAAATAGAAGAAAGAAAGGAAGAAAGAAAGGAGAAAATAAGAAAAGAAAAGATAAAAGAAAAAGAGAAATCCAGCTGATGTGATGTCCAGGGCAGGGATACCTTTTTATGGAGAGGTTTCCCAGCCCTGAAGACTCGTTTCTCTCTTCTATGCAAATTAGTTCTCATGCACAGTCTGTTCTTTCAAGGGTCTTGAGTGGTCTTAATCCCCCCCACAGCCCATGCCCACTTCTTGGCCTCATTCCTGCACTTGCACTGTGGTGTGTTGTGCCTATCTCCAAGAACGTGAGCAAGGATGTTTGTCTGAGAAAAGTGGTGCCCTACCTCCTCATGGCCCCTTTCTCCAGTCGCAACTTAACCTTTCTCACAGCATGTTAATACCAACAGTCTTTTGTTATTACCAAGAATTCTTGTCTGATGGGATTCTTATCTGATTCACTGGCTCCACAGCCGTCCAGTTGTTAGTGTTTGAGACACACATTGGACCCTTCTCTTCTGGGATTCTGCAGTGGGGAAGGAGAAGCTCTTTTGAGGCAGGAACACACCTTCCAGCCGCTGGCTCCTCTTGAGTGGAGAAGGTGAACAGCCGACATGACATATCTCCAGGTGTTCCCAAGCTCTTGCAGTTGCTTCCTGGAAAAAGGGAGGCACAAACTGTATGTAGAGATAGTCTCCTAAAGCCAGAGATTGCACGGAGTCATCCCAGGGGGTCGGCACTGGTTCCTGCGTGATGCTGCACATCTTTGCCTCACTCTCAAGTGAGAGTTGGTTTATATTTGTGTTACTGGCTGTGTTTTCCACTGTGTTTCTCCACAAGTCCAGAGGAGGCTAGCACAATGATTGGAGAGACAGCGCACCTCTTCTACAATGGAATTGGGATTGTTCAGCCTGGAGAAGAAGTGGCTTAGGCGTGATCAATTTGCGGCCTCCAGTACCTGAAGGAAGCCCACAAGAAAGATGGAGAGGGACTTTTTACAAGGTCATGTGATGACAAGGGGGAATGGATCCAAACTGAGAGTTGTTTTAGAATAGGTATTAGGAAAAAATTCTTGACTGTGAGGGTGGTGAGGCACTGGAGCAAGATGTCCAGAGAAGTGAATGCTCCATCCCTGGAAGTGTTCAAGGCCAGGCTGGATGGGGCTCTTAGCAACCTGGTCTAGTGGAAGGTGTCCCTGCCCATGGCAGGGGGTTAGAACTAGAGGATCTTTAAGGTCCCTTCCAGCCCAAGTCATTCCAGGATTCTATAAGATTTCAGCAAATAAATCTGGGTTCAAAATGCAGTGTATTAATATTTCTCCACTGCAAGAGCTCACTGACCAGAAGATTGTACCAAAACACATCTGTGCCTCCCAAAGATAAGATCTGCATTTTACAGGTTTACATTCTGATAAATAGTAAAGCAGAAGTCAGTATCTGCATCAAAAGTATTGGCATTACTTGCCAAAGACCTTTTTTTGGCTCCTGTTCACAATCTCATCTGAAGCTTATTGTATCTCAGGTTCTGCAGCTTATCCTCTCCAAGACAGATCGAGATAAGATCACGGGATTCCGTTGCACTTGAAGAGGGCCTGCTCTCAGCTATAGGTTACCAGGAGCCTATATGTGGCTGACAAAGTTGTGGCTGGTTGCCTGAAGGGAATGTGCTGAGTTAAGCTTGCTCAGCAACAGAGTTTTTGGGGGAAGAGAAAAACGGGTCCTGTCTGGAGAAGGACAAGTTCAAGGCTGGGGAAAGTGGAGTTATATTTCTAGGGGAAACAGGAGTAGAAGTTTGGGATCTTACCTAGCTTCAGTGCACCTCCCTGCACCTTCAATGCTATTTAAAATACCACAAAAGTGAGCTTCCTTTTAATAAGTTGGTTTACATCCAAGTGCTATACTATGTCAATTCTAATTAAATCAGTATGTATTGCAAATGGAAGTTTTTCTCCCTAGTCCCAGTTGGAAGCATATCTTCAGATGTCATTGTTACTTGTTTACATCTTGTCTCTTTTTCCTACAGGATATTTGGAGGTTTAACTTTTCAGTTTCAACCAAAAATTGCTGCAAAAGAATAAAAACTTGGATTTTATAAGAGTATTATAAAAGCAGCAAACACAGGGATTATTTAAGAGCCTTTCAGCTATATGTGGGACACATACAGGTGGTAGAATCACTGGGGTAGGGAATGGTATCCCTACTGTGTGCTAATATTTTAGTGTAATAATACAGTTTTTCACTGCATTTTCTTAGCTATTTCTTATTTTCAAAAAACACAGTATTATTTTCTCATGTTCATTTTTACTAGTACAACTACAGAATTATGCACTGTAAATAAAAGGAAATTTAGGAGAGTTTTCAAAATATTCAGAAAAGGAACAGTCTGAAGGGTAGCAGAATTAGCAAGACTCGCACTGCTAAATAGAATACTTTGCAGTTGTAGTATGCCAAACGTCTACAAGGAGGTCAGAACACTTAACAGATGTTTAGTTCATTTTTACCTCAGTATTCACATGTCACAGACTGGGAAATACAGAGAGGGGATTTGATTGATAGACTAATTGATTTACCAAATACTAGGTAGAAATTGTTGCCAGTCTTATTTCCTAAACCCAATGTTTTGTTTCAATTACAAGATCAAAGGAAAATGCAATACGCACTGATCAATGTTCAGATTCAACCAACTCTGTTTGTAGAAGATTGTAATGTAGAGCATTAATGCAGTACAGATTGTGCTCCATATTCCCTGGTCATACAGTGTGGCTCTGTCTCCTTCTGCTGGTTTACATTTGTTATAGTTTTGCTCCTACTGGCTCTGGACTACTAGAGATTTATACTTTTGTTCAGTTAACTAGAGTTCCTACGCTGAGTGCCACAAACCTTGGAATTTCTTGAGCCAGTTCACTCAGGAAATTATTAGGTATAAAACATTCATTTTCTACTTAAAATGGCTGCACTGCCTGTTTGGTTTCAAGAGCAGTGAGTGAGGAGTTAAGAATTCACATTTATCCCAGCCAAAATCTGATTAAGATACAGCTCATATAATTCAAATGGTTTATGCTGGTGCTACTCTGAAAATATATTGTTTATGTGTGGATATCTATAGAAAAGTCTATCCACGAAAAGCTATACTGCCATCTGGTACTTAATGGATTCTCCACTGCAAGAGGAGAGAGGCCTATGAATGATTATTGATTTTTCTCTATCATTCCTGAAACAAGAGAAAACAATCCTGAGTATTTTTGCCAAAGCAGTCAAAGTGACAGGCATCTTTACCGTAATTACTGCAGTATTATGATGCATCTCATCCACTGTACGTACTACATAATGATTCCTGTGAACTCAATCTTCTTTGTGGAGCAAATGTGGAGGCCAAATCTTGTAGTCTTGGCCTCACTGGAATCATTATACAGCCTGGGTCATGCAAAGCACCACAGCATGTACAGACCAGCTGTGGCTACTCCATCTCCCTGAAACAATGCCACTGAAAAAGCTTTGGGAGATGTCATGCAGAAGACAAGGTAAAAAAAAAAAAATAGTGTAGATTCTTCTGCTGTGAATCTGGTGTGAATATAACAAAGATTACTAGAATCTACTTGTAACAAAAAGGTTAATAAATCATTGGCAGGATAAAAATACGGACTGTAAAATCAGACCAAAAATCTGGCAAGCAGACCAGTTTGGGAGATGTTCATGTGTGTAGTGTGTCTGAAGGGCACCTTGGGCCTTCTGGAATAGGCATTTTGTTTTTGTAAGGCCCATTTCTTGGCAGTGTAATCTAATGAATTTGCAATCTAATTTCTTTACAGTGTAATCTAATGAATCTGCAATCCCATGTGTGGGCAGACCAGCAAGTTACCAGAAGAGGGTGTAGCAGGAATAAAGTGAAGCACAAACATCCACCTGCTTGCCAGTATCGCCCGACGTGCACTTGCTCCTTGGTGGAAGAAGGGCAAGTACCCAATGTTTCCTCTGGTAAATCAGAAGACAAACATTCCTAAAAGGACCATGACAGGCAGTTGCCTGGCTCAATGCCCTGTTTATGGGAATTTATGCCTCTGCCTGAATTCTGCTGACACCAGATGTATGCAAGGAGGGAGGGCAGGGACAGAGATTTTACAGTGATTTACTACGATGCAGATGGTGAGTCCGGAAAGAGAGATCAAGGTATCTATCTGGCTGCCAGGTTTGTTTTTCTTACTTGCTAGATGGGGTAAGAAGGGGAAGAGAGTCTTGAGGCTAACCCACATTTTCAACAACTAAAAATCCTATAGTAGTGACATTAGCACAGTGGAAAAGAACTGTAACCTCCAAAATTTTCCATGTTCTGTTACACTTTGCTGAACTTAGGGGCAGTGTATGTGGCAGCCTAAGCCCAAGTGAACTTAGACTCACCTTTCAGTTAAAATACTCTAGAAATGCCTTTTTTTCTGCACTCAGATTAAATTAGAATGGCTTTAAACCTACTAAACACAGACTCTTTTCCCTTTTGAAAACATAAGATTTCTAATCAAAATACAGATGGAAAAGTACATGGAAAGAGGAAAACTGAGATTGATGTAGCTTTGTTTTAGGGATGAAAAATAATATAATTCAATAAGACTAGCTTAAACCCTCTAATTAAAGCTTTTTTAACATTACAGATAGGGAGGATGAGATCTCCACTGAGATAGTGATAGTTGGTACAGATCAAAAGAGCTTGTATTCTTGCTTGATTAAATGACAGGATGTGGTGAAGTACTGGGTTACTTTACATACAAAGCCTTATTTACTGAATGTGTATATATCTATTAGGTTAAATGCATTTATATATGGAAACTGTAGAAATAAATTGAAAGCAATCTATCATGTGTAGAGCATTTGTTCTGATACTATTCTAAGACTGCATTTCTTCCAATTAGTATGTAAAGCTGTAATTTTTTTACAGCTCTCTCTTTTACTAAGATTGTGGAAGTAAATTGTATTAGAAATTGAGGTTTATTTTTAAATGCATTAGCATTCCACCTGTCTCACTTGTTAGCTTCTGTGCCTAAATTCAGTAGAATCATATATTTTATACGCAGTTTTATCAAAAAGTCTAGGACAACTTTAGGAGTAAATTAAACTTAGGGCCCAAATTGTAGTTGTCACTTTAAAGTGTTTTTTAATATTTATTTATCTGCACATGCCCCCTGAAGAAGCAGGATAGAAGTCTTTGGCTGCTGTTACGTTTCTTATTCACTCTGCAACAGCAGGATGTGGGAGGAAGGGAATGCGAATGTCAGGAAGGGAAAACACTGCCAGATACGAAGATGCCACAGGCCTGTGCCATCACACACTTCTGCAAGGCAGGAGTGTCTGTCCCTCACATCTGCTGAACAGGCCACGAAGTCCTGCCTGGTTGAGCTGTGCCACAAAGAAACAAGGAGGGTTTCTGTCCTCTCTGCAGGAAGACTGATGACCTAAAAATTAAAGGTTTAGCATGGGAAGCAACTGAACTGGTTTCATTAGCTGCATCTACCTGAATTTTGCCAGTGGTGGGTTTTACTGTAAGTAGACTCTCCTGAAGTAGCTGGGACTTAGGGACTTAACTAGGAATTTACCTGAAAGAAAGAGTAATTTCAGCTGCAAAGCTGTAACAGTCAGTCAAATAGTGGGCAACTGATACAATGCAATCTGGTAAACAGGCTGAGCTACTATTTCTGATCCACTGTCACACGAAAAGGTCCCATCAGGTCTCAATTGCTGTGCAGTTCTGTGGGCTTTACTGCTCTTCTGCAACCCACACTTCCTCCGGCTTCAGAGAATGTTTTCAATGTTTCATAATCTTAAAATCCCAGGCAACCTAGGAGAGCTTGCCTGTGCTTGTTTCATTTATGATGCTGATGGACTTTTCATAGTGAAAAAAAAATTCATTTTCACTGCCATGCTTAAGAACCATATAATCATACCACTGTTCAGAAAGGAATCCTTAGGAAAGATCATCAAGTTAACCCAGCACTGCCAAGCCCACCACTAAACTATGTCTCTAAGTGCCACATCTACATGTCCTTTTAAATACCGCCAGGGATGGTGACTTCACCACTTCCCTGGGCAGCCTGTTCCAAAGCTTGACCACCCTGTCTTCACTACAGTGAAGAAAATTTTCCAAATATCCAATCTGAACCTTCCCTGCACAAGTTGAGGCCATTTCCTCTTGTCTTGTTGCTTGTTACCTAGAAGAGGCCAACCCTCATCCGGCTACAACCTCCTTTCAGAGCAATAAGGTCTCTCTTGGGCCTTCTTTTCTCCAGGTTAAACAACCTCAGCTCCCTCAGCTGCTCCTCGTATGACTTGTGGTCTTCTACTAAAGACTGAGGCAAAGAAGGCAATAAGCACTTCAGCCTTTACCTCCATGCTTTGTCACTGTGTTTCCTCTGGCATCCAATAAAGACTGGAGATTCTCCTTAGCCCTCCATTTGTTGCTAATGTATTTAAGAAGGATTTTTTTACTGTCTGGCAGTAGCCAGGTTAAGTTCTAGCTGAGCTTTGGCCCTTCTATTTTTCTCCCTCCAAAACTTCATGACATTCTTGTCCTCCTGATTTGCCTGCCCCTTCTTCCAGATGTCATAAACTCTCTTTTTCCCTGAGTTCCAGGGAACACTTTCTGTTCAGCTGCACACTTCAGGAATCTTCTCAACTGTTTCCTCTTTGCTGTATTTCCAGCAGACATCTGATAAGTTGAAGTCCCCCACGAGAACAAGGACTAGCAATTGTGAAATTCCCAGCTGCTTATAGAGTCTTTCATCTGCCTCTTCACCCTTGATGGATGATCTCTTAACAGATTCCCACCAGGATATGTGACTTGTTGGCCTGCCCCCTTGATTTTTACCCATGAAGTCTCAACCTTTCTGTCACCGTCACTGAGCTCTAGACAATCAAAACACTCCTTTACATGGCTACCCCAGAAGGAGACCAGGGTGTTAAGTAGAGACTGTCAGCCTTGGGTGGCCTCTTGCACACTGATGAGAGTGGAAAGAGCCATTGGTCTGGGAAGGGAACCCAATCCATATGTTCTGCACAGGCTGTTTTTACTGCCAGGCATAACAGAAGAGGGAACTTACAGGTGCCTTCACATGGTTCTGCACCTCAGCTCCCTCTGCACATCCCCAGACATGGAGATGGTGACAGAAGATTTAACTAAGAATGTGGAGGCAGGGGAGTACAGGCAGGAGAGGGGGAGATCTCTTGGAAAGAGAGAAAAGTTTGAAGAAGATAAATCTGTCCAAGAGGCTGTAGTTGTAGTAAGCTAAACAGCAATGGGCTCATTCTTTGGCTTAGAGACCGATTGATAAAATGTATGACCATACTGTTAAATTGAGCTAGTCTCCAAAGCAGGGCTGCCACGCACATATTATCTATTAGGAGCAGCTCCTGCTCATGCTACAGTCCTGAATCACACCAGCAAAGTATTGGGCCAGTTGGCCAAGATCAACTTTTAAGAATGTAACACTGAAGAATACTGTTGGGAAGAGCTGCCCTGCTGTGATCCCCTTTCCTGTAGGATCCTGCAAAACTTCCATAACAATTGCCTTTTTGGTGGCTGAGGAGGAGACAGACCAGAGTGTGGGGCAGCTGCTCACTGCCCTTGAGACCCTGGATACTCTTGCAGCCATCAGACAACGCTAATCCACTTCCAGTGTCCTCTGTGGGACAATGTTGTGCAACCCCAAAGGCAGGCTGTGCTGTGGCTGTGCTTTTGTCCTCCCAAAAAGGCCAGCCAGTAATGGAAACGTTTCACAGCCAAGGCTAGAACTGGTCACATCACCAAGTCACCAAGTAGCTATGGCCCAGATCCACAGAAATTCCATCTGGTCATTTCTCTGGGCTGAACTTGCACTGCCAGAGGCAGTCCCACAACTGTGCTCTGCACTGCACTCCAAGGGATAGAGCTCTTGGCTCCTGCCTGAGTCAACAACTGCCCTTACCCGAAGCACTGGGACTTGGGTTTGCTACTGCAAAATATTCTGCAGGTATAAAGGCTTTAAATGCATGCTGGACTTACAGACTGGGGACTGAACATTTTTTGAGGAGTAGCCAGTTCTGTTTAGAGTGAATGCTACTGATAATTCAACAGTAACAGCATCACGAGCAAGAAAATGCAGGATTAATAATGGGGGGGAAAAAAGTAAATCAATGTATTTTCCTGGCACTTTTTCAATACCAACTTCAGACAACTTCATTACAGAGATGAATATGCAGGCCACAAGGCTCTTACTTACAAATCAGTCAGCTTAACCAAACAATTCCTCTTGGCTATCAAATCTATTTGATAGAAATAATTTGGGGAGGATGACCTGAACTGTATTGACAAGCTGTGTCTGCTGTCTCTGAAGGAACTACTGGAGAACAGATGTCTTTCTTTTTCTGTGCAATTCCCCACCTTCCGTGTACCAATTCCATTATGTCCCTAACAGAATCAGTGGTTGTGAAGAGGTGAGAGCACAGCATTGTAGCGTCCCATACAGAGTTACAACTTGCCTTATATTGCTTAAAATTCAGTCCAAGTCATGCCTAAACTGTAAATTACCCTTTTTTTTTGTGATTAAAACTATATATTGTATGCAAATACTGACTACGTGCACAGAAATCTTGGAGGGCTGTAATCTCCAAGGACCTGTACAAATGGTGAAATTCAAAATAACTATACTGGTGTGAAACAGAAAATCCAAACCTGATAGTTGGGGATTTGGGCAGCATCTGGTTAAAGAAAAAAACCACAAACCCAAAAAACATGTAACATGTCCCTGTATTCTGGCTGTAGTCATGCCTGGAAACAGATTTTTTTCTTCCATGAGCACAGAGGGATGGTTTGCACAGGAAACAAGCAATAGCTGCCAGGCAGATATACTCGTTAAACGTAGTCACTCCAAATTTGGTAGCACATTCCATTTCCTGGCCCTGGGCGAGGCAGGGGTTTTCCAGAGCACTCCTCGGTGCTGCGTCAGAGAGCATTTGGTCTGTGCATTACATCTCAGATGCATTATGATTTTATTTAGAACACACTTTAGCTCAGCAGGCTGCAGAGGCAAGGTGCCAGTCTTCAGCAAGAGGGGGAAGGACTATAAATAGAGCAGGCTGGGCTGCCACAGGCAGCTTTTGGTCTGCTTAAGTTTCTGGTTTAGCCTCGAAGCAGCAGAAATCCAATCTTCTGAGGAGATAATGCACAGTACAGGCACAAGCAACAGCTCTTCTCTCCAGCCAGTAACTGTCTTTCATTTTGTAGGTACACAGGTACAGCCACTTACCTTCAATGAACAAGGACACACCACCTTCCATCTGTGCTTTCCTCCAGTGTTGGAATGAGAGCTCCTCTGGACCCAGGCCCAGAGGAAAACCAAAGCACAGGGGTTGAATTAAAACCTTTGGATAAGCTGAGATACATGAAGTCACACCAAAGTGAAACAGAAATATAGATTTTTAACTTTTAGTAGAAATATATGCTAAGTGCTTTAAGCATTGAAAAGCTGCAGCAAAGAAACCTTAAACACAGTTCTTACTGCAGCAGTGTTACCTTTTCACAGAATTTCTTTACTTTAGACAAAACATAGATAGAACTATATCGTTCACATTTCTTAGTGTTCACATAAACAATAAGAGCTGATAGAAGCAATATACACAAATCTGTGTAATACCTATGTAATACTTGTGTAAGACTTACAACTGTTGGAATCAAACCAGGATAGGTTAAGAAGAGAAAAACTAGAATCGTGTGTTAATTTTATTGGTCAATTAACAAATATAATCCACACTTCTGTAAGTTTACGGAAGAAAAATAAGCTGTTTTTTACTTGCTGTTAACCTGCTGCTACTGCTGCTGTTGCTGCTTGACCTTATCATGTAACCCCTTCGAACTCTACCTTCAGAAAACTATGAAACAATGAAATAAAGAACTTTAGCAGAACAGCAACCTCCTCTACTCTTTCACCCTCGTCCGAAAAGGGTGTCCCATCAAAAGCTCAACACTCCGGCTCTCAGTTTTTTGCAAGCTCATGATATGCGAACTGTCATGTTTTCATGAAACCAGCTACTCGCGAGGGGAACACATTCCTTCATTTTCAAAACAAGAAATAAAACTAATCCCAAAATTAAGTGCACAGAGGTAACACACATTTCATATTTTTGAGGCCCATGGAGCTTTAAGAATTGTTTAATAGTTCTTGCTCTAAGCTGTATTCCACTAGGGAGATCTCCCTGGAGTTGTTTGGATAAAAAAAGGACATTTTTGCTGTAGGACAAGTACATAAAATAGAACAAAGAGCCCAGTCGTCTGCTCAGGAGATTTTTGTTTTCCCTTGCAGCTACCTACTGAGAGCTTTTCCTTCCCTTACTCTGTGCTTGACTCAGAGTTACTGTTAAAGAGAGAAACCATATTTCCACCTATTTCTACTGCCTTTCACACCTTTCAGTGAGTATATTTTATTTACAGCACAAAGCTAATGGAAGCCATCTTTGAACATCTTTGCATTTTAGATTCAAAGCACTTGAATTCTTTGAACTCCATGGCCCCAAAGCAAGCTGCAGCCAAGAGTGCAGAGTAATGGTTCGCCCCATTCCCTCCTGTGGAATGCACCCTAAGAGGGACAACATTTAAAATAATTTCAGAATATGCTCTACACCATGCACAAAAGCAGATGGGATTACTTGGGTCAAAAAAATCATATACTAAATATTACACTTGAAAGCAAGCCATCAAGTCTTAGGGAAGACAGCTGAATCTCATAAATCTTCTGTTATCCACAAAATATTTAGCCTACATTGCCTGTGTTTTCATCCCTCCTGGCCCTTGCTAAATCTGAGATACAAGAACCTACATTTGTGGACAAGCTAGAGGAGAGTATCAGTGACCTACTAAAACCAAGGACTTCCAGAGACACACTGCATTTATGGTCTATTGTAATGTTCCTCCTGCACACCCTCTGCTACATAGGCATGAACAATTTCTCCATTCCAAAAAGTTTAGGGTTTAATAGCCTGTGAGGCTTTTCTATACATTACTTCTCTAAATCTCTGGATATTTGAATAATATACTTTGTTCATATTAAGAAAACACTACATATAATTTTATTTGTAGAATACCAAGTTGAAAACAGATATAAAAACAACTGAACATATAAACTTGACAGGAAACCCAACTAAAATAATAAAACAGTGCATTTTGCTCGACAGTTTAATTTCGGTATGATCTTCAATAAAAATCTTACTCCATTAAACCTGAATATTTCAGTCTTTGTTATTGTTTCTTTACTGTATTAAAGAATCCTAAGTCACTTTAACAACCATTCTAACTCAACAAGTTGCTGTAGTAGTTCCCATTGCATGAATGCACATGGACAATACTATATATAATAAAGCCAAACCATTTAACAAGCGTGAAGAGATTTACACTATGAATAAACTGAGCACAAACCCAAGTGAACTCTGAAATTACAGAGTTGCACTAACACAAAGGCACATTTTATTTTAAGTGTAAATTCACATTTCTAGAAGGTTAAATTTTGTGCCCAGGCAACTTCAAGTCATCACAGCACAATCAGCCAAACAACTCTTAACTGCATGTATTGAACTTTCAATAGAAAGATTTGTCTTCTATTTCTTTAATCCAGTTTTATTAAGGAAGAAATTAAATTAGAAACAGAAGGGCTCCCCCTCCCATATTTACAGACTGCAAACTATATTCCTTTCTCATCAGAAATTCTAGTTTTCTTGTCAAATTTTGTTAAGCTTTGTAACTATCAGCACCCTCACAGTTTGGTCAAAGGCCCCACAGACACACAGTCCCTTTTTGTCAGGGCTCCAGTCCAGGCTAGAGATGGGCTGCGTTGACAGAGTCACATTCTGCAAGAGACAAACAGACCCTGCCACCCCCATCTCAGATCCTTCCGAATCCTTCTTCGAGCGCTGGGCTGGATACTCACTGCCAATGAGAAAAATAAAACAAAAACAAGTACTTAGAAATTGATTGATACAAACACATCATCATCCTCTTTATTTCCTGCTCTATAGATAAGGCAAATAAATGTCTTTAAAGTAATAAATAATCATATCCAGCTATATCTCCACTGCATCCTTTACTAGATATTTTATTAAAGAAAAAAGGAGGTAGGAAATTTTAAATCCTGACACCTCTCTCCTATAGCCCTTAATTTTTTAACTGGTTGGCTCTTGCCACAGGCAGAAAAATTTCATCACAACTACACTTCTGAAACTTAATGTACCAACTTCATTGCATTTAGGACAATTAAAGTATTTTTCCATGTAATGTAAGAAGATGTAAACATAAGAATCATTAGAAGTTAAGGCTTTCAGTATTCTTCTTAGATGTAACTGCTACCATATGAGAATTTTAAGAAACCCATTTTTTTCCATTTATCACCTTGTTAACCAAGGATATAATTAGATCTTCATTACGTTAAGACAACAAGGACAAGATTCACCTGTGCTGTCACATTCTCTTAGGGATTAATTCAAGATTCCAGATCAAGTACTGACACTGAAATCACCCTTTCTACTGCATTTGTAAGCAATAATTTTAACCAGATATTCTGAGGTTGGAAGCAGGACCCCACTCATCATTTCCAGAAAGATTCTTTCTTAAAACACTGAACGGTTGATTTCTTACTCCTGGCTGGAGAAGTGATCACTTACTATTTCCAGAGATGAAGGCTCCCAGATCCTCCACTTGTCATAAATATATCTCTGTTCTGTGGCAGATGACGAACCTGCCAAATGGTCGATTTTTGTGCCTAATAAAAAGAAATCAGCATTACGCAGAAGTCATTTGGGGATGAACTTCATAGGAAAGGACACAGAATCTTAAAACAAAGATCACTTGTATGAAAAGAGCCCAGCCTTCTCATGGTGGATGGTTAATTTCACTGTATGGTATCTCTTAAAATCATTACTGGAAGGGAATATACTACAAACACAACAAACAGTCAACAACTCAAACCTCAGCCAGGGCACAGCAAGATCATATAGCAACAGAAATCACTTAGGAAAAAACCCCAACACATGTCCTCTGACTTAATGCATATCTGTCTGCAAATGTCCACAAGAAAAAGCTTAAATGCACTAAATGACCAACAAATTCTATTTTCACATCTTATTACAAAATTATTAATAAATAAATAAATAAAATTTATTATTCAGTAAAAAAATTCTTTGATTCAGAATAAAGTACCTCCAACACCTTATCTGCTTTGGATGATAGTATGGAAAATACTAAGAGCTACTAAGTTGAAACTCAGCCTTTTCTAAAAAAAGGCAGTCCTAAGGAACTTCACCACAAAAGTACCTTTTCTTGAATTACCAGATTTTGTTCACTAAACAAAAAACAAAACAAAATAAAACCAAAGTTTTATAAAGTAACCTGGGCATTTCTTACCTATTAGTACTACACCTGTAGTAATTTGACAGCATGAATTTAGAAAGTTTGTCTCTTGTTAAGAAATTCTCAGTCCCCCCATACCTTCTCTGAAACAGAAGCAAAACCTTTGGTTGGATGCTGAGTTCTCATATCAAAAACATGGAATTTTCCCTCAAGCGATGTGGCCACCAGCTTATTCATATTTATATCTTTTCTGTCAAACTCCACACTGCAAACCTGGAAATAGAAAAAGATAAATTCAGTCTTGTAGTTTAGCCACTGTTAAAAAAATGGGTGGTTTGTGATTTGTAAATATGTATTCATCATTGGTTATTTCCACAATGACGTCATCACCAATTTGGAAATAAACAAGTTAATCTGAAAACATGAACCCACTGAAAAATACCCCATCCTGTCCTGATCAAGAACCCCTGAGGGGTACAACTTGCTGAACTTAAAGAAAATTATTCCTTGGTACAATCTCAGCAGAAATGTCTTCTGGGTAAGTTTCACACAGAGTCCTTTTATTTTTTCCATCCTACAAAGAAGCTGGGATGAAAAATACTGTTATGGTTTTCTTACCCCATTCTTAATGTTGGTCTCCCATCGTAGTGACATGGTTTTTAAGTCAAACAATTTAATGTCCCCATTGTCATATCCAGCACATACGACACGTTCCTCTTGATTGTAAGCATTGCCTGGACACAGAGAGAATTAATCAGAAAACACAAAACCTCTTTAGCCTGTAAATTTCAGAAGTCCCAGGCCTGCAGTTTCAACTTACAACAACAAAAAGTTACTGTTGGGATACTAAGATTTGGTGAAGCAGATGGTTTTCAAACCTGAAGGGTCTAGAAAAATCTTGCGTAGGACACAAGCAGCTTGTTCTCTCAGAAGAAAAATGCAGAGCTCATATCAAGCATTGCTGTTTTCTTTAATTAGCTCTTAAGCTTCAAGGGTCTTCTCGTAAATTAACACCTTAATGCTTGGTAGTTGGAACTACACTACAACACTGATGAGTTCCCTGTACATGGCAACATTTACACTCCTTCAGGACCACATAGCTGGATATACTGTTTTTACATTCCTAGGCACAAAAATAAAGCTTGCACAGCTTATCTGTGAAACCACAGAACCATCAAATCATTTAGGTTGGAAAAGACCTTCAAGATGATCCAGTCCAACCACAAATGGTGACCAAAAGTGATTAGAGATTGAGTCCAAAACCTAACTGGCTTATTTTGAAGAAAAAGACCCCACACATAAATTTAACAGTGTAGAAAAGCAAAACCTGCTACTTATGCAGCCATACAAAATACAGTATTCCATAACGTCCTGAAATACATTGATAATCATCAAAGCACAATCATATTAGAGGGAGGGATGGTCATAATCTGATCAATTACCAAATGCCACAGTCCAGCAGTCTCTTTTGCTCTCCCCCTGTACAGGTTCCATATTAGCCACAGGAGTGTCATTCTGCCTTGGGTCCCACACCTTCACAGTTCCTGGGAAACAAAGATAATAGATTTTGTGTTAGGAATACACTGTCATATTATGTTCATCTTCCCAGGGATACCCTTTGCTTTTCATCCTAACCATTCAAAAGACAGGAGCAATTCTTTCAATTCTAGAAAGCCCCACTGTGTTTTGTGGATATAAGAAAGAACCACAAAAGCAAACAGAAATAGAGTGAAAGCATTTGTCAAGGATGTATTTTCTCTAGCTGATATTTTGCATTTATTCTGCTTTGTATTCCTTCTGTCTCATGCCCAGTGACAACAGTACCTTTTCCTTATCTGTCGCTTCTAGAAGAATTAGAGAAAATCAGTCCCAAGCAAGGTTCAAAAGACAGTGTACAAAGAACTAGTTGCAACAGCTTGTAACTAGTTCAGATGGCAGACTGTTCCTTGCCATCAAGAGCTCGCAGGCTCAGAGGAACTGGAAAGACTTGCAGAGTTCACTAACTCACCATCTCGACTGCCAGTCACAATTTCTGGTGCACCTTCCCCAATTCCTAAGCCACCTACACCATCTATACTGTTTATGATTTCCTTATGACCTTTCACAGAATACACTGGTATTTCAGGAGCTTCTAAATTCCTAGGTAAGAAAGAAAAAGAACAGAAAACATGGCATTTTTCCTTGACATTCAGGATTTTTATAAAAATGAAAGGAAACTTGAGCACAAATCATAAAAGCTCAGATTAACGGTGAGAACAAATATGGATATCACCACTAAGAACCATGAGTCTTTGTTGGATTCCTTCTTTGGCTACTGCTTTGGACTGTTCTGAAAGGTTTTGCTCTGTTCTGGACCTCCCTGTTTGTAAAGGCAGTTGTGGGATTCGCCACAGCAACCGCTCAGACCCAGTATTTATGCTGGGCTCAAAAATGAATCACACTACAGATCAAAATACTCCAATTAGCTTTACTTTCAATAAGTCTATAAAATAACTTGATTCATTGATCCCCGCCTACTCTGATTACTGCTCTTTAACTTCAGGTGTATCCAGCCATGAGTTTCATGGTTCTTTCCCACTGATTCCCATTCTTCGAGAATCCTTCAGAATTTTATTTTACATTTCAACTAGTAACTGTTCCATGTCATTCTTGCTAGTCCAACAAGAACTGGTAGTTTCTTGACACAGGGCAATATAATAATAATGATAATAAACAATCCCCTTTTGACAGTACTACTTTATTTGATAATCAATTTACCCAGAAATTAATTACACAAGTAATTCAGGGACCTAAAGGAAACATTTGAAACTTCAAGATTAAAAATATATATTTAATCTAGACATGAAATTTAGGTTGAACACAACCTCTTGTTTGTACTCATGCATCCATTCAAAAGCCTCTTTTCAGAGGACAACCTCACAGAACTTTAACAGGTTTTTGTAGCTGCACACAGAAGATGGGAGTGAAGCAGCACTGAATTAAACACTGTGCAGAAATTCTGTGTTGTTTCTACAAAACAGGCATGGTCCAAATACAGTAGCCAGCAAAGCTTGCACTGAGTCCCAACCACGGGCAGCATGGAGAGCATCTCATGCAAAAGCCACATACAGAAACCTCTGTTCAGACAGACACAGACAACATTAAGTGAAGAAGCTCCCAGAGAACATCTATGCTTACCATATGTTAAGGTTTCCATCGAAATCTCCTGTAGCTAAGTATCTTTGCTGCAGAGATGTAGCACCAAAAGTTCCACATTTTATAGGTTTGGGCTTTTCCATCTTTTAAAGAAAGGAAATGTTGGTGTCAGCACATGGAAAAGGCAAAAACACCCACAGACCACGCAGTTTTTGGGAGTGCACAGGGGCAGGTGTCAGCAAAACACATTTGGGATATTTGGTGCGAAATACTATCAAAATGCTATCAAAGGCAAGCTAGTCTTTGAGTTTAGTCCTTGTGCACAGAAAAACAGAAAGTCCAGTTAACTGGTCCTAAAGAAAAACACTCTGTTTGCTTGTGGCCTAGTGGGGCCTTATGCACCTGAGGAACTGCTAAGCCTCAGAGCAAGCAAACGCTCAAAGGTCAGTCTGAGAGAAAAAAAACAACCAAACAAAAAAGCAAGTAACCAACCAACCAAAAACAACCCCAAAACTCAATCAAAAACCAACCAAACTAACAAAAACCCAACCAACAAGAAAACCCCAAACAAACAAGCAAATGAAAAAACACCAAAAAAAGCCAAACACAGGCAGAAACCAGAAACTCATAATGCAACCCATGAAAACAACCCACGAAACACGGCAGTAAACAATCACAGACTCAATTAGGCTGAAAAAGACCTCTCAGATCGTCGAGTCCAACCTATGACCGGAACCAGACCATGGCACTGAGTGCCACATCCAGTCTTTCCTTAAACATCTCCAGCGACGGTGACTCTACCATCTCCCTGGGCAGACCATTCCAATGTCTAATCGCCCTTTCTGAGAGGAAATTCTTCTTAATGTCGAATCTAAACCTCTCCTGGTGCAGCTTAAGTCTATGTCTCCTTGTCTTGTCACCAGTTGCCTGGGAGAAGAGACAAACTCCCATCTGGCTACAGCCTTTCAGGGAGTTGTGGAGAACGATAAGGTCACCCCTTATCAAGAACCTTCAGGGTATCACTGAATCAGCACATTTAACATGCAAATCAGCTCCTGCTTTTTATCCCCGGGCTCTGGACAAGCGCCCTGGCAGCCGTTCCCGAGGGGACCGCGCTCACCTCTCGCAGCAGCTCCAGACGGGCTCCGTGCAGCTCGTACAGCTGGACGAGGCCGGTGCCGCGGGCGGCGCTGCCCAGGCACAGCAGGCGGGCGCTCCGGGGCACCCACTTGCAATCGAACACAGTGTAGTTCAGCGCCTGCTGGACGTGCGACACCACCTGCGGCCGCTCCAGACCCGCCGCCGCGGACATCCCACCCCCCCCGGCCCCGGCGGATGCGGAGGAAGCGCCCGCCAGCCCCTTCCGGCGGCAGCGGCACCACGTGTGTCCCGCGGCGGACATGGAGACCGAGGCGGCAGCAGGCGGCGGCTTCACCAGCGTCGTGTCCCGGCGGAGCCGGAGGAAGCGGCGGGCGGGCGGCGAGGAGCCGACGGCGGGAGCTGCCATGGACACGGCGGAGCCGCGGCCCAGCAAGCGGCCGGCGTTCCCGCCCGTGGCCGCCGAGGCGCTCGGGGTACGCGGGGCGCCGGGAAAATGCCGCCCCCCCGGTTCTCCGCCGGCCCCCGCCTCACGGCCTGCCTGTCTCTCGCCCCCGGCAGGTTGGGAAAGGCGAGCTGAGGAAGATCCCTGTGCCGGCCAACAGGTACACACCGCTTAAGGAGAACTGGATGAAGATATTCACGCCCATCGTGGAGCATCTGCAGCTTCAAATCAGGTTCAACTTGAAAACGAGAAATGTTGAGATCAAGGTAAGGGGAGCAACTTATACTGCCTTCCCCGTTAACTGGAAGAGAAGGTTGTGTGCAGACCTCATAGCACCTTCCAGTATCTGAAGGGCCCTCCAAGGAAGCCAGAGAGGTGCTCTTTGTCGGGAACTGTAGAGGCAGGACAAGGAGTAATGTGTACAACATGAAAGAGGAGAAGTTTCGTTTGGATGTTAGGAAGAATTTTTTACTGTGAGAGTGGTGAGACACTGGTTGCCCAGGGATGCCCCAACCCTGGCAGTGTTCAAAGACATGTTGGATAAGGCCTTGAGCATCCTGGTTTAGTGAGAGGTGTCCCTGCCCATGGCACTAGATGATCTTATGGTCCACTCCAACCCCTTACCATTCTATGATTCTACCTCCTGAAAAGCAGGGCATCTCCTCATGGGTGTTCTTGCTCCACAGATTAAAAACTAGAGAAGTCGTAAATCCTATATAATGCTTGGAAAAATGGAAACTCTGTGATGTCACCTCCCCAGAGATTAAATCTGGCAATTATTGCTTAGAACAAGTAGTTACTGCAAGTAAAATCCAAAAATAAAAATCTGTTCCAGAAGGAGCCAGCAGAAGCTGGGGCAGTGTTCAATTTTTGTAGGAAAAAATTATGTACTGTAGCATTAAGGAAGATTTTTCATCCATGCTCTAGGCATTATTTTGTAATTCAATGTTTTCCAGCTATTTAAGGCTACCAAATACATACCTGACAGTGAACAGTATCTTTTAAGGGGGCACTGAATCTTCTAATGGCTTTGTGTGTGGCAGATTATAAGGGCCCATAGTTTAAGAGCATGTGATTTTTCTTCAGTGGATTGCACTGGAATACCTTAGGGCACAGACACCAATATAAACCTGTAAATCTTGTAGATGCTCATTCTTTATCCTTATTCCTCCTGAGGAATGTTCACACTAGGAGTTTTTAAGGGCATATCCAAAGTTTTTGACATACAACTTACTGTATTAGCAACGTTGACATATGAGATCTTCCAATGTAATAGTGAAAATACAGACAACAACAGGAATTTTGCTTCCTAACCATGAAATGTTATGACAAGTTTGATGGCAGGAACTGGAGGAAAGGTGACAGAATTATCCCTTATTTACACTTCCTAGAAATAACTTCAGGGGAAAGGTAGGGAAGAGCAGGAACTCCTGCAGTTTCACTCAATAACTGGGCAGGAGAAAACCCTGGGATTTTAAAACCGCTTTTTGATATGAAAGGATGTGTGGTGAAAAGCAAGGTAGTTTTGTTCTTAATCAAGATGATTTCATTTTGCCCATATTCATCATGAATCTAAAACTTTGAAATGAGTTTCATTCACCTGCTAAGGAATCTTTAGCATACTGTCATTGGAATAACTCTCCTGCCATCATCATCCTTCTCTTTTTTCTGCTGTTTGCTGTTGCAGTTTAGTTTGTGTTGGTTTTGGGTTTTCTCCACCAAAAGGGTTTTCCTCAGTCAGTGGTGGTGTGGATTTTCAGCAGCTTCTCTCTTCTCTCCCCTCTAAGCAAAGGCTGAGCTCCTAACTTGCCTGGTCTTAATTTGCAAACATAACTTCTTGTCTTGCAGACTTGTCAAGAGACAAAGGATCTCAGTGCTCTGACGAAAGCAGCTGATTTTGTGAAAGCCTTTATACTTGGGTTTCAAGTAGAGGTGAGTCTCCCAACAACCAGATTGTGAGATTGCTCCAGTTTGCTGACCTGTCCCTGGCCTCTCTGCAAATTACATTAAGAAATAAAGAAAAATCCTTAGGTGGTTTTCTAGAAATTTATGTTTGAAATTGTGACTGGAGTAGACATCCAGTTTCTTAAGATAATGCCAGATAAAAAAGTAGCCTTCAAACAGCACATAATTAAAATTTTGAAACAGAGGACATAGGTTGTATGAGACAAGTATAAAGCAATAACCTGTTTCTGAGGTACTCTGCACAGGTAGAGACTGTTCATTTTGTTTAAGCTCAGGCCAATAACCTCCAGTCTGTGCAAAACTCACAGAATCACAGAATTAACTAGGTTGGAAAAAACCTTTGAGATCATCAAGTCCAACCTGTGACTTTATCAACTAAACCATGGCACTGAGTGCCACATCCAGTCCTTTTTTAAACACTTTCAGGGACGGCGACTCCATCTCCTCCCTGGGCAGCCCATTCCAGTGCCCAATCACTCTTTCTGTGAAGAACTTCTTCCTCATATCCAGCCTAAACTTTCCCTGGTGCAGCTTAAGACTGTATCCTCTTATCCTGTTGCTGGTTGCCTGGGAGAAGAGACTGACCCCCACCTGGCTACACCCTCCTGTCAGCCAGTTGTAGTGAGTGATAAGGTCTCCCCTCAGCCTCCTCTTCTCCAGGCTGAGCCCCTCCACTCCTCAACCACTCCTCATAGGACTTTTGTTCCAGACCCTTCATCAGCCTTGTTGCCCTTCTCTGGATGTATTCGAGCATCTGACAGTCCTTCTTAAACTGGGGTTCCCAAAACAGTACTGGACACAATATTCAAGGTATGGCCTAACCAGCACCAAGTACAGAAGAATGACTTCCCTAGTCCTGCTCGCCACACTGTTCTTGATACAGGCCAGGGTGCCATTGGCTTTCTTGGCCACATGGGCACATGGCTAGTTTGTGTTCAATCGGCTGTCGACCAGCAGCCCCAGATCCTTTCTGCCTGGCTGCTGTCCAGCCATTCTGTCCCCGACCTGTAGTGCTGCAGGGGTTGTAGCAGCCAAAGTGTAGGACCTGGCCCTTGGACTTACTAAACCTCATATCATTGGATTCAACCCATCTATCCAGCCTATCCCAGTCCCTCTGCAAAGTCCTCCTATCCTCCAGCAGATCAACACTGGCACCCAGCTTGGTGTCATCTGCAAATTTGCTAAATGTGGACTCAGTCCCCTCATCCAGATCATCAGTAGATACTAAGTAGGACTGGGCCTGTTGGAGAAAACAAACCCACTTTTTGCAGTGGTGTAGGGGCTGCTCCTTGCTCTAGACTTGTACTGGATTCACTAGCACTGGGGAAGTAGGGCTGAATGCAGGGGCATCCAAGCCTGCGTAGGATTCTCTAGATGGAAATATTTATACTGCTGTTGAAAAAAGTGGGTTTAACTTCATCTATTATTTGATAGGTTATGCGTATAAAGAGAACAGCAGCTTTCAACTGTGTGGTACTGGAACAAAATAACTTTGCTGATAACAGATCTCCTGCTCTTTCAGGATGCCCTTGCTCTCATCAGATTAGACGATCTTTTTCTAGAGTCATTTGAAGTTACAGATGGTGAGTATTTTCTGCTGCAGCATTCAAGAAATCATGTGTGCGTTCTACAAGTATGGGTTTGTTTTTTCTTTCCCCCTGCTCCACTTGTATCACTTGCCCTCAAGGATCAGGGAAGCCAGAAACATCTAATTTTATGTAGTACTGGGACTCCTTGGAGTCCGCTGTAGAGCAGGATCTAAACCTGATCTACTTCATTTCTGCCAGTGTTAACTTGGTGCACTTGGACTCTTATTTCCTCAACATGAAGTGCAGTGCCTTCCTCTGCAGTTCTGAAGGAGACTTTCATGTGCCAGAAACCTTGTGTCAGCACTGGATGCAGTGTGCACTACTAGTCAAAAAAAGCTGAAATCCAGATGGATCTGTGTTGACCAGTGAAGTTGCTTTCATAATATTTGGCATGAGTCGTTTCCAGCAACTTGACCAAGGGAAGCACTAACAGGGATACACACCACTGCTGTTACTCTGGGCATGCTATTTTCATTTCAGTCAAACCTTTGAAAGGAGATCATCTGTCAAGAGCAATAGGGAGAATAGCAGGGAAAGGCGGAAAAACCAAATTCACCATAGAAAATGTAACCAGGACACGCATCGTTCTTGCTGACACGTAAGTACAGTCTAACTTCCTCCTAGGCAAAGCACAACTGCTCAGCTAATCCATGTCCTCTGCCAGGAACAAAGATAACTTGAATTTTATGAAACTATTGTAGAGTGGTGGTAAGAAAAAATATTTAAGAGAATATTTTAATGAACACAAGTTATTTGACCTTTTGTTATGAGAATGACAGTGTCACCAGCACACCTAGAGTTCACTCATTCCCCACAGCATAAGAATTCCTTCTTAGGAATAATCGAAGTTGAACTCACCAACCCAGCAACATTTTCCTCCTGAAGCTGCTACACTGTTAAATTTGCAAATGGTAACATCTATTTTAAAAGGATTTAGAAGAGCACAGGTCTTACGTTGTAGGTTTTGTGGGTTTCGGTTGGGTTTTTTTTTGCTTACAAGTGTAGAAAAGAAACTAGCACACTGATACAAAATTCCACATTCATATCTAACCTCTAACTCTGTTAACTGTGTAATGTCCTAAGTTACTTTCCGTTAACTACTGCTAACTTTGCTTTTTACAGAAAAATTCATATTTTGGGATCTTTTCACAACATTAAAATGGCACGAACAGCAATTTGCAATCTAATTTTAGGTAAGTTCTCTTATCTAATCTTCGCTACATATACATTTTGCAGTTTGAGAAAGTGCTTTGTGGCTCTCACCATCTTCCCTGGCCTGTCCACACCTATATTTGGAGCAAGTAGCTTGGTGGCAGTTGGCTTGTTGCTCTTAAGAGAAAAATTTAGGGGAGAAGCACAGAATCCAGGACTTGCTTTCTGGCTCCAAAACCCTCACCACATTGCAGAAAAATGTTCTGCTTTTTGATTTAGCTGCAGCATTCCCTAAGGGTCTTGAAAGCCAAGGGGGGCAACCTGCTCTGAAAGCAGAAGTTCAACTCTGCACTTACAGTAAGACAGGGTGATGACCTTGACCATCCTTCTCACCCTTTGGCTTAGTTCTCCACTTTTAACACAGGTTTGACGGCAACACATCCATTTTTGTGACAGATTATCTCATTTGCTGACTGGATTTGTGCCTTCTTCTGCAGGAAGTCCTCCATCCAAAGTTTATGGCAATATTAGGGCAGTGGCCAGCAGAGCATCTGAGAGGTTCTGAGTGCACCACCAAAGACTGGGGCTGGAAGCCTAGGTTCCTGGACACACGAGAAGCCTAGAGCTACAGAAGCCATCAGTTTTCTGCTGGATTTGGAAGCCCAGAAGAAAACCAGGACTGTTTGTGCAGTCTGACTGCCTTTGGACATGTGGTTTGATTTGAACATACCTAATGTTTCTGTCTAGCCATTAAAAGGTATTTTAAATTGTGTCTATATCAAAAGTACATGATTTTACTTGAACAGCCTCAAACAAAAACCTGCTTCATTACTGATTTTCTGAACATCAGACTTAAGAGGCTGCTTCTTCAGAAAGCCTTGTATAATGTTTTGAGCCTAAAGGAACTGGCAGAGCTAAGCGTTTATAACCACACACCATGGTTTAGTATCTTCCTGAAAAAAGGAGGATTCAACTGGAATACAGAGTTCAATGGCAGGCTGTCCACTGAGTCTCTGCTGCTGCTAGAAAAATGCATCACATGAGAAGAGGAAGATTAAGAGGGAAATAACATATTTGAACTGAATCCTGAATCTGCACATATATAGATTTCTTAATTCCTAAAAATGATCTGTAAGGACAGCCCAGTGAAGCCAAGAGCCACCAGGTTAAGTACTTTCCAGTGTACCAGAGTACCAACAACTGTAAGGTCCTGTGTCTCCTCCTTAACATGCTACATAAGTAGCATAATGCAACAAAAGTAGGGGGAGAGATTAGAGACACCAGTCCCAGTATAATTTAAAAATGGGCCCTCCTAAACCTGCCAGCCAACCTTCTGCAAACTGTTTTGCAAAATAATTCAGTTCAGGCTTGGGAATGAAAAAAAAATTGAAATGAGATTATCAAACACACATGGAAATTGAGTAAGCATTTAGGTCAATGTCCAAGTTTCCAGAGAAGCACTTCACAGTGTGGGATTATCACTACAGCCAAACTGATTAAATCCTTCAGCTGTCAACAGATTTAAGACTTCCTGAGTTACCTAAACACACACTATTTAGCAGTCGGAGCTATACAGGGGACAGCATGCCCATTCTGAGCAGCTCCAGGTGCACCTATCTGGTCATTGTGTTTTCTGTTCATTTGGCTGCTTATGTCATTTATTTCAATTAGCTTGAAAGATAAGGGAGAGTGAAGCAAGCACACACAAAATTATTCTTTATCCTAAATCAGGTGCATACCAACACTGACCCAAAGCAGCAAAAAGGAGAGGGCAGCACCCAGAAGGTCCAAACACCTGCACCCCCAAAGAGCACAACACAGAGCCGCTGGGAAGGGCATACCTGTGCAAGGAGGGCTGGTGTCATCAGCACAAGCCTCAGACCTTTTCCTGAGAAAGGAACTGCCTTTCATTCTCCACCTACATTAAGGTTAGGGTGGGTTGGTTTGTTTTGTTTTTTAAACCATCTTCCACAGGGATTTCAAACAAAGTATGTTATCCACTTTGAACATTTAGCAAAGAGAACCCGATGTGCCTTTAAACAACCTCAACACATCTTGAAACACTGAAATGAACCCTGGAAGTGTTCAGCAGACTGCACCCTGTAGTGTTTTTCAGTAAATCTTAATAATCGAGGAGTGGACAAAGAAATATGAACAAGTTTTCTTCAGAGCGAGGTGCAGAGCTGCTTTAAGCTGAACAGGAAAGGTATTGAGCACCCCAGCCAAGGTTCAAATATTTTATTTTGTATTCATATAGTATGAAGGTTCTTATAGTTCCCACAACATATGATGTAGCATGCAGAGGAAAAACTAAACATTCAACATAAATCATTTTTCCCCACACAAACTAAAAAAAAACAAACATCATCCCTCCCCTTCCAGTCCCCCTAAGGAAATAACATTAGCACTAATTTCTATAATGCCAGCCAAGATATGCACAAGCAAGAAAAACTGAAAGCATTTGCTAAAATGTTTGTAACAAATACTTATGTACAAAAAATTCACAAAAGACTAATTCCCCCTTGAAGCAGAGCACATGGCAGTTGACACTGGAACAGATACAACCACTGGCTGGGATTATAAACCACGTACTGATCCAGAGGAAGAAAAAAGTTACATGTAGTGGAGATTTTTGTTTTGAACATTAACATTTACCAAAGTTTGGCAACATTATCTTTTTAATTATGCAAATTATGTAAACAAGAGGAACATTTCAAATCGATCTACATGCAAAACTTCATGTCATGCAAGGACACTAAGCACCTGAATTTCTCTCTCACAGACAGAGCCCATGATGTGCAGCACTCAGTTGAAGGAACAGCTATGGCAGACAGGTGCTCAATTGAAGAGGTTCAGACAACCTGCACTTTCCACTGCTCATTATAAAACAATTTTTTTAAAATAGAAAAACTACTATACAGGAAAGATGTACTGTCCTAAAAAATCTAGCAAATGTTTTTCTTCCAGCCAATAGTACCACTGCAGAAAAGGGAAGGGATGATATAAAGTTGTAAAACATGGCTCGCTACTTTTATATCACACAAATATATCAAGTTACCTTCCATTACAAATTATGATATGGACAAATCTAGAAAAGAAAAAAAATTCTCCAGGAAAAGGACTGGAGAACCGCAAGAGGTATAAATTTAGATAGTGTGAAGTTTTCCTCCTCTATGGCATAGGTTAACAAGATTTCCCCCCTGTATGAATCATATATACATATATATATATAAAATATTACCAGTTATTTAGCTACCTGTAGTATTTTTTAAACGCAGGGGGGAAAACTATCATGGTTGAAACAAAAGAATTTAAGTGGCAAGAACATTTTATAATCTAAGTACTGTATAAAGTAAGTAGATGGGAATCCTGCACAGTTATGTTGATCCTAATTTTACTAAGCTAAGCACAAGAGAAAATGATGAATGCATCTACTACCTTAAGCAGCTGTATCTAAACTGAACCCAGAACAGCAGAATTGTCTTGGCTTTAGGACAGCTGTAACTGCTCCCAGTTCCTGGGTGACGGAATCTAACAGCCATCAAAGCATTCTGCAGTCACTATATGCACACGAGGACTAGTTCTTGGCAGTAGCATTAAACTATATTCTCCTATTAACTAGAACTGCACTAAGTTATTTAGCAAAGAGACACAGTCCCTGGTAATATATTAACAGGTATAAATAAACTTAGTCTCCCGTGTTACAAAAAAAAAAAGTAATTAAGGTGATTTAATAAGAAGCAATGCTTTGTCAGCCATTCAATATATAGAAACATCTGAACAGTCACAGGAAAAGGAAAAGAGTTGACCTAAGACCCAGTTAAAATTTTACATTCTTCTACTATATATATAAAACTGTGTGAAATAAAAGTAAGGATGTATATCCATATATTGAACTGTTAATATTCTGCTTGGCACTTTGTACTCTAGTTTTGTTTCTGAATCAAGTATATTAAATTAAAGCCCACCTAGCTACTACATATAGAAAGCTACATATATATCTATATATAAATACACACACACATATATATATATAGATAGATATTTCCTTGTTATAAAAGATGAAGAAAAATAAATTAAAAGCCAACCCCTTCCCTTTCTCCGCCACACTGATATGCTCTTTCCATCTTTGCTGTCCTTCAGACTTTAAAGTGCTACACTGAGTTATTGAGAGAATAAAAGTTCAATAACACTTAGTTGGCTTCATGAGGCTCATGTTGGAAAATGTGGCTTCACAGAGAAAAATACTTCCATTTAAATACACAGAGAGCATTGCTGGACGTCTGGAGCAGATCTTCAGAGATGGAGAAGAAAGCAAAAGTGTTGGGTGGTGCCCTACAGAGTCACACATCTACGACCATCTTTTTGTGGATATCTAGGCCTCCTACAACCTGGGAGAAAAATAAGGTTCAGAAAGATGAGAATTGAAAGTTAGCAAGGTACAAAGAACACATTAAATAGATGCATTACGGTCAATCACAAAGGCAGTACTTCCCTGACCTCTCCAAACTGATTTAAATTTTTCAAGTACTGTGAGAGATAAAATTAATTATGTACAAACCAAAGTAGTTCAATATTAGTACAATTTACACACTCAAGGGCCTGAAAACCAGTAATACCATTTTGGCATCCCTCTCCATCTCATATTATGACCTTGTAGTATGTTTGTGCATGTTAAATAAAATGGTGACTTCTTAAACACCCTGTAAAACTGTGAACCTTCCCAGGAGAAGGAAAGGGCCTTAAGAACAGCACCAGTATTTCTTACAGAACTGCACACACCCAGAAAAGAATTACTGGTGTTCACAGGTATGTGATCCATGCAGAGCAGAAGGAAAAGGAAAGGTGCCATGTCAAAGGAACATTTTATAATGCAGGAACAAAATTCAAAGGCCAAATGGTATTTGTCAAAGACAACAAATGAAAAAGCATTTTTGTAGATGCACAGCACAAGATTCAGAGAGGGTAAAATGCAAGAAAAAGGGTAAAAGATTGTAGAACTGGAAAGTGTCTTGTCAGGAGGTCAAAAAAGAAATTAAAAGAAAGGAAGAGGAAAATCCATCAGTAGCACAAGACAGGAAGCTTTGGCAGAAGCCCAAGGACAAAAGAAGAGGCAACATCACATTTGGTGGATGGCTGGCAAGAAATAAACAAGTAATACACTAATCCAGGCATTTGCAGGCTGCAGCTCTGACTCCTTTGCAGATGAAGTTTTTTTTTACATGATGCCACAAAAATAATTAAACTTAAAAAAAAATCCCCAAAATGCAAACAATAGAAACTTTTCACTTTAGTAGTTGGTGGGATGGCAGATTTCCACCCCCCTTCCTTGCTTCCCCCCCCCGCCTTTTTTTTTAGAACTCACTTTTCTTTTTGAGTATGAACAAGTTATGTTTGAACTGAAGTTGTAAATTCAAAGATCAGGAAAAAAAAGGAATGCCCAAACCATGCTATCAGATGTATCTTCCTTAATTTAAAATTAATGTGTGAACACTCATTATTGCAATTTTCAAAGTTTCAAGATTCAATGTATCATTTACTTTTTTTGAGAAAAGAACTTAAAACTTGCTGTCAACTTATTTAATAAATATATCACATGGGTTGAAATCAACCCCTTCAAGCATTAAATGCTACATTTAAGCATTCTGTTCAGTAAACCATTTTAAGTTCTTAAAATGTGCCTTTCAACTGTTTACTCTTTTTCCAGAGCAGCATTTGAGAGGGTTTTTTTCTCACTCTGTAAATGACACAAGTTTTCTTTAGAAGTTACTTACAGCACAGAATTCTTCAAAGGATATTCTTCCATCACCATCCTTATCTGCATTAATTATGGTTTTATCTACAATTTGCTGTAACTGAGTGTCTTTGAGATTGTTCCCAACCATCATCTTCAGCACCTGGAAGAGCTCTCCATTTGAGATATAGCCATCTTTGTCCATATCATAAATGCGAAAAGCAACTGCAGAAGTAAAAAAAAAATAATCCAAGATAAATAAACCAACCTTTTGGTAGCAACCGTGGTTGGAAAAGAATATATACTCACTTTAGAAAATGTTTTAGCACCAGCAGTAAAAGAATTCTATAAACACCAAAGAAGAAAATCTTCCCCACCACAAGTAAAGCACCCAGGCAGCAAACAAATTGCAATCTTACAGGAAACAGATGACTCAAAATCCCATCTGGTTACTTTGCTGCAAACAACATGGCATCAAGACTGACTTTATTTTTAAACATTTCAATCTTAGTTATTGGAAGCTACATGCATAACTGAACCTGTCTCTTTTCTACTCCAAAAGCCTGGGTCTGGAGATGCAGATCTGAAACAAGAATTTAATGCTTTTCTACTGTAATAGCAAAGAACTGAGTATTATTCTTAGGCCCTCTAAGTTCACAGAATTATGTAGCAGGCTGTTCTTAAATGAATTTACTTTTTTAACAAACAGAAAGCAACTGAAATTCTTCAGAAACCAACCAACCTCCTCCAACCTTCCCTGCCGAAAAGAGTGCTGACAAATTTTCACACAAATAAATGACAAAATGTGCAAAAAGCTTACAATCTACTTTCATTATTTTCCACTCTTTAAAACAATCTGGATTTGCCGATTTCTTAATCTTAACTTACAAAAGTGTATTTTTGAGGATCAGAAAATTTTTGTTAAGGAAAATCAAAATACTTACACCTCAGCTTCTGTTCTTTATCTCCTTTGACACTGAACTGGGAGACTCCTTCTATGAATTCTAAATAATGCAAGGAAAACATGCACAAAAAAGCATATTTTTTAATAAACAAAGAAGTCAACATTCAGAAAATTTTAGAAATTATAAAAAGAATCTAAATTACCCTCAAATCTTTAAAATATTGCCTACATTGTGACACCTAAATGGCTGCGTACTTTGATATTTTAATGTTCTTCAGTGGGAGGAACTTCAAATCCAATGCAGCACTCACTAATCCTTGGTCACACCAGGATTTAAGTAATTTTGTTGCCGGACCTTCACAAGAACCTGACAGAAAACTTTAAGATCTTTACTAAAGCTACTCCAGTTGGGACTCTAATTGTACAACTCTTATCAATATTGGTTTCTTAATGTAAAGAATTACATTGATACCGAAAACTGCTTTTAAAGAAATACCAAAATAGTATTTTTCTATAAAAGAAAATTGATTTTGCTAACTTCCTGTTCCCTCTCAAGAGGAACAGCTCTTGATAACTGTATTAATCACAGCTCAATGTCACAGACAACATGATCCTCATTGTTCATTACTACCTATTTTTTACAAGGGAATTTTGAGTAGTTCCTTGCAATAGTTATTGCTTTTGATCAAAACTCAACATTCTGGTTATACTGTAGCTATTCCTATAGAAATTTAAGGGGTTTTGCAAAGATTAGCAGCTCTTGTATATTAATACCTTATTTAAAATGTCAGTCCATCAGTATAATTAAAATTTAAATACTTTCTCCAGTTTAAAAAAATGCAAGAAAAACTGATTAACCTTCTCTTGTCATAAGCAACAAGAATACTAAGTACTACCTTGAACAGAAGTTACCAACATTATCACTTCTAAGGGTCAGAGAGTGTTTTAAGATGAACTAGTAATGAAGATTATAACCTGCTGGCCCTTTTAATCATGAATATTTAAAATAAGTCTAAAATTTTGAGAATTTTGGGTTGTTTGGATTTTTTTTTCTTCAAGTGTCAATCTAAGATCTACCTAAAAAGAATCCCATAAAAGAAGTACCAACAGAAAAAACTGGGCTCCTTTCAATTTTCTAAATACTCCAACAAAGGACAGATTTCATTTGGATATTTGGATAAACACAACTTATGCAGAAACACACCACTTAGCCTACCCCACTTTCTTCAGTCTCTCCTCAGCATCAAAATGAAGAGTCTAAATTGGGGTACTTCAAGAGATACTTAATGAGTAGTCCTCAGTCAGCATGACCTTAAAAGCTATTACTAAACAATCTGCTCTTTTAAACATTTCACTCAGAAGTGCCCTAATGCACCAGAGAAACTAGTTTTACCGGTATTTAGTTTCACTAGGAATTAGCATGTAATTTTGATTAACAAATCTTCTTCACCTCTCCTCTTTCAGATGAAGAAAAACATGAATTCTAAAGCTCTAGGAATTCTGAAGTACCACCACCTGTCACAAAACACTGCGCCTTACCTTTGAAATCCACTTCTCCATTGCCATCTGTGTCAAATATATCTATTACTCGCTGTACTAACGGGTTCTGTTGCAATTCAGGTAAAGACATGAACTCTTCCACGCTCAGCGAACCAGAGTTGTCCAAATCAAGCTTCTTAAATCTCTTTCCTAGTCGTTTTATCTCATCAGCATCAACTGAAATGAAAAACAACCCCATACTTATTCTCAGAAAGGCTTCAGTAAACCCTTTGCAGTTAAACACAAGGCACATTTCATTGCTTTCCTACAAGATCTTCTCTTACTTTATTATAACTATTAAACACCTATAAAGATAACATGAAATTCTGAAGACAAACACAATTTTATCTTAAATAAGACTTACCTTTTTTCCTCCCTGCACCTGCCATAATACAGTTAGCCTTGTGACTCACTGAATACCACATGCTGACACAACATTTTCAAGGATTGAGGATGCTTAGCTAGTTAGTTCTTAGTCAGACAGCTCTTACACATACCAGGTATGAAGAAATTAAGGAAGAGACCAAGTGTTCTTTGAAGGAGCTAGCATTATGTTTACACTAGATTAACACAGTATGTTAGAAAGACAATTATATTCAACTTATTAGCAAAACTAATGCTTCTTCAGCACAGCAAACATGAGATCTCCTGGGATATGTGTCAAGTTAAGCAGGTTAACAGTCCTACTGTTAACCAGTTATCTCTCACCTACTCAAAACATCTCTCTGACTGACGTAAGGTCATTTTTCCTCTTCATCTCGAACAGGAAATAGGTACACCTGTAGCCATGACCTGCATATAGCTTTTTTTTGTTCCAGAAATTAAAGTAGATTCAGGTTCTGCAGCAGCACCTCTTCATCTAATCTCTTCAAATTTATAGAGAATCTCAATTAAAGCACCTAATACCCTATTTTACACATCTGATTATGCCAGGAATAGACTAAATCTGTTAATCCATAAAAACAATTACAAGCAATCTTGTACTTTGCTACCACTGAAAAGCTTGCAAAAATTTCCCCATAACCTGATAATATCCTGTCAGCAGCTTCATTTACAAGACCCAACTTTGTCCACATGTTGCTCACCATTTTTGGCTGTGAAGGAGGAACTGAGGTTCTTAGGAAGCCTAGAAGGAGCCCAGCACAGAGCAAACCACAGCAAACACACCTTGCAGAACCTGAGGCTGGCAAACTCCCCCCACCAACCTTCTCTTTAACATGAGCAGTTTCCTCAGTATTTCTTAGCTCCATTTAGTAGTGCGTTTGCTCCAATAGTAACAGAAATTGTATCTTAACTTCTTACAAGGCACATACATCCACCTGATCCATTTCATATCACGTTAATACCTTTTTAGGCTTTTGTAAAAGTGCAGCATAAAACCATACAGCTCTGAGTCTTTTCAGTATGTAAGGTCAGCCAACCTGCGAAGCTTGATGTTTTGAAATTGTAGGCAACTCAAAGACCTGATCCTCTACCAACAGTAACGAACTTCAATTTCTTGATATCCTTGTCTAAAACCAATGAGAAATAAACACAGAGTCCTCAGGACTGTACTATTTCAGAATGAAAGACAGCCTGCCAGAAGTCCCAAGGCACAAGATGATTTTCTGTCAAGACTTATTTTGCCTGAATAGTAAATTCTGACATTCTGCAGTTAGTCAGTTTCAGTTACTGCTTGCAACTGCAGAGACAAAGGGCAAAAAAACAGTCTACAGTCCCAGAATAATCTTCTCTTTGCTGTGCCAGAAAGTTGATGGACCTGATTCTGCCTCTAAGACTATAAAAGTAAGACTAAACATAATTTGCTTTCCTCAGTTTCTAGAAAGCCGTGTGGTATTTCACAAAATTAATCTCTAGATTGCAGTAAAATATTCCTTTTACCCCCAGTTTCCACAGAAGCCTTGAATACGACTGGAGGTGTGCCCTGAACAGTATGACACCACACCAACGGCAGGAGCACATTGCACAGCTACCCAGGAATCCCTCTAGATGACACAAAGGAGATGGAGCACCATATAGTAACCTGGATGTAGAACATCACCACGTGACTAAAAGAAGACAGTATTAAAAAGGAATGGCAAAGCAGAGCTCCACGGGCAATTTTATGAGTCATCAACACAAAATGCTGCTTCTCACCAATACACTGAAGGTATTTGCCAACTTTTGCTTCTGTACACAGAAACTCTTTTGATTCCATTATTCCTCAGTCCCAGTCCTGTCACTGGACAGTTACTTGGCCCACCCCAGTTTACTGTAAAGACAGCACCTTGGCAAGCTGAAAATGTGGAAACTTCATTTCTTAGTGCGAGCTCTACTTACAACTCACATAGAAAGAGTTGATATCCTCAAAGAATCCTCACAGCACAGGCATTTGAAAAAACATAAAAATATTAAGGGTGGCTTATCACACTACCTATGTAAGCATATTTTCCCTTGTAAAGTAAGTGTATGAATAGACATAATTTATACCCATATTACTTCACTTTAAAACAACTAAACAGCAAATTGAAAGTACTATCTATGGTGTATATAATGCACTGCCAGTCTCTTACCAGATCAGTGAAATCTCACTTCCAATATTAATAGAAAGACTAATCTTTCCATTTTGGTCAGTTTTAAAGCCTCCTAAGCAACCTGAAATACTTCCTAGTTCTGCAATTTCAGAAAATCAAAATGGAAAAAAATGATGGAAGCATTAACACAGCTGGATCTCTTCCCCCTTGCCACAAAAATGAATGAGTTAATGAACTGCAAGTTCTGTAACATTTCTAAGTAACATGTAAAAACTCCTAAGCACTGAAACACAGTGATGACATTTTCACAAATTAGGATGTAAACACAGAGCTGCATGAAGCAGGACTACAGACCTCTGATCATTAGGTAACACCATTTTCTCACAACCCAGAGGTCACATTAAAGAAAGTCTTATTTCATTACTTCAGTTCCATTTCCTGGTTTGGGAGCTCAAGTCCATGCTATTTTTCCTCACAAATATATGAGCAAAGACTGAAAGTGACACCCAGAGTTCTGTCAGCGTTCTGCTATGAAGTGGAGCTAACTACCACATACCCAAGTCACTCACACACCGCTACATATCTTAAATTGGCACAAGCTGGCACAAAAGACAGACAAGACCAACTTTGCCATTGCAGAGAGACAAGACCTCCCACACAAAATGTGCTAAGAAAACAAACTGTTGTCAGAAAGGTATTTTATCTCGAGTTAATATATCTCTAGCAGGAACTACCAATATGAACTATAAAAAGAACATTTTCTTGAGGCATTCAGAAACTGATCCACTGGACTCAGTATTAACAAGCAATGCTGCTCTGCCATCATCTGCTGGGCACAAGAACCACTGCTGGGTTAACTAGCCTCGCATTTCCAGTTAACAAGGTCCTGAAATTTACAAACTAGCAAGTGTAAGAGAAGAAATATTTTTTTGTTTCATTATAAAGATTGTAGGCAAGGAGGTCAAGATTATGGATGATAAAGATAAGAATCAGATCACGGGAAGGGGAGGAGGCTGCAGAGGCATGTAAGAATATTTCTCAAGAATGTTAGTGTTTTGCTGAACTGTAACAAAGCAACAGCTGCCTCAATTATGAAATTAAGGAGTCCTGATACTTTAAAAATGTTAATTACGCTTTCTCCACATATACACACATCCCATTTCATAGCTCACACCAGCTCAACTCCAATGCACAGTCCAGGTACAAATACCTAGCAGCAGTTTCTACCAGAAATGGGATTGCAAATTTCTCATTCCAAACCTTGAAACATTCAAGCAAAGGGAGCCTGCACTGGAGATCTGAGAGAGGTTTTTTCCTTGAGGGGAGAAAAAAGCCACGTCAAAAAACAGTACTGAAAAAAATCAGTATCTCTGCCAAAAGCTGACCAAATAGCAAACTCTTCCAATGTTTTGGAAGGAATGTCATACCAGGAATGACAGTACCCGGAGGAGGAAATAATGAAAAAGCAAAGTAAATGCAGGACTAAGAAAATTTTCTTTAATAGTTCACAAGCATAAAAACCTCTGTTCCTAATGAACGTAACTGGATAAACATCTGGAGATCACTGTGTTCATAACTGACTGTATGAGAATTTCATATCAGAATTTAATTATTTTTCCTTAAATATATTGCAAGCACCTCACCTACCATTAAATCCTTTCCACAAGCTGAATTTAAAAAGCTTACACACTTGAAAAAAATTTGTATTTCAGTAGCATCTTTGTCTTCATAGAACAGCCTGAAGAAATAATAATATAAATATAAAATAAGGAATGAATACATTACAGTATAATATGGCTTAGATTTGCATACCTTCTGTCTATTCTTTCTTCAGTTCACAGTCTTCATTTCTGGTGACTCTCCCTGCCTAAGCTGAACTTACCTAAAAACTGTGTAAGTCTTCTGGGGTTTAATGTTCGTTTCCTTGTTCTCCTTTGGATTTTTTTAAAAGCAAACAGCATACATTTATGTATAACAGCAGATTTCAATAATACCTTATTCATTTTTGTTGACATTTTATTGCCAAGAATGCACATAAACAACAGTTCCCATCCAAGACAGATGTTCCCATTTTTCACAAGACCTTTATTTTCCTTGTCCTTATCAACAGACTTTCTTAAAATTCCACATAGCTCTCACTGAAGAACAGAGCACTGAATTAAATTTTTAGTGTCTGAACAAAATATGACTTTGTGCTCACACAAACTCTTTAAGTTCTGCTGGAAATGCAAGGCACTAGATAGTTTAGATCAAGGGAAAGCTTCTGAGCTGAAAGGACTGATGGTGGCAGTAGCAGACAGAATTTTAGAAGACCAGCTCAGGAGACCAGGACAGATAAAAACACTAGGAAATCCTAGGAAATCCAAGTCCACGGTAGTGTAAAAAGGGCAATACCACCACTGAGGAAAGTCAGGAGGACTGAGCTCTGTTTACACTGTTTGAGGCAGAGTTTGCCTGTGACTCATCACCACACTGAGCAACCCAAGCGTTCCTCACCTCAGATCCGAACTAGCCTTTTTTGTGCTGTGCTCCCCAGCTGACAGGGGGCTCTGTGCTTCCTACGTGCTTCAGCAGAATCGGACAGTATCCCATCAGCATGGCACTAATGCCTGAGCTCACAAACTTACTAACTGGCTGGAAATAATAACTGCTAAATGCTTTTCTTTAGAACACTTTGTTGGCAGCCCTGTACAAACATCAAGTTCTGCACTGTTCTAAAACACATGGAATTGTTTATGATTATTTCATAATCCATTTAGAGTTTTGTTCCCCTTGTAATTAACATAAGGAGGGTGCTAAGTAGTTCTGGTAGTAAAGAGTTTTTTGTTAAAGAACTATCAGTACTTTCAAAAGATTCCTCTTCCATCCAAGTATTAAAATTCTTAGGGCCAACACCTGCTTCATCTCTTGAATTCCTTTTCATACATCTAAAAATATGATGAAACAGGTTAAAATGCTTCCAAGAAACTACAAGCAAATACTTTGCTTCACTCCCATTTTAGTGCAGGAGTCTTATTTCCAAGTTATTCACTTTCTAATATGCTGATCCACACTACTGAGCTCCTCACTCCTTTCCCCCAACACAGCAGTAGTGGATGATCCATTATACTTTAAAACAATTGTTTCAAATTGTTATGCATGGAACTGATGCTCAGATAAGACTGTAAAAACTATTCAAGTGGCAACTCAAAAAGCTTTATTAAAAGCCAGTTTCAGTGTGCTCTATGTTAAAAACAGTAATTTCAGAAAAAAATTTAATTGTATTTTTTCCAGTTAACATAAAGGTACATAGCTAACTCTCTATTAATGTGAGAGCCAAAAGTAAAGAACGCCCTAAAACTTCAGATTTCTGAAATCCACTACATTCAGCGACGCTTTAACAGGATAATTGCTTACATATTAAGAAGCATGGTACATCCATTGCTGCAGAGCACACAATATACACACAGGCATCTGCAAAGGGTACAGACCTTAGAAAAGCTGTACATCTCTCAGCAATTAGGTGCTGAGCACTTCTGAAATCTAAATGTTTACCCAAATGTTTAAACCTGTATTTAAAAGGCTGGCTTTTCAGATACTCTTAGAATACTGGCTCAAAGTTTTAACTAACAAAAACCAGACCAGAGTGTGGTCACAGAGAGCCCCATTTCAACTTATTTTTCAAACATGAGATCATTATAGACAAGAATGTTGCTAAGGTATAAGGAAAAATATTTTGTAAATCAAACATGTTCTGAAATGAGTTTTAAATGTTTCCAGACTAATTTTCCTCCACAAGAATGGATTGCAGAGATCTCAAAATAAAACAGACCTTCAGCAAAACTCTCACCTCTACCTACAGTCTCATCTGATTCACGAATATAACGTTTCAGAGTAGCAACCAAGTCAGCCATTTCAGTCTTGGAGATCAGATTTCAAAAAGATGACGCCCTTGAGAACACATTCAACCACTTGTCTTGTATATGCTTACACACAGCTGGCCTAATCCTTTTCATGACTTCAGATGTGTCAATTACAATTTCCTAAGTTAGAAAAGAGATACTAGTCTTCTTATCCTAAAATCCAAACACTCTACAAAAGAGTGTTTATATTAAAAATACTACACTATAAACTATTGTTTACTCTATTACAAAATAGTTTTCTCCAAATCTTTTTGCTATGATAAAATTTTCTTACAGATCATTTGACAAATTTTGGCTGACATCAAATTGTCACCATGGAAAGCAGTGCTAGGTCTTCAGTAATTTCTGGCAGAGCACATCTGAGATACAAAACCAAATCACTTTAAGGAATCCAACAACACTAATTCACCCACTGAGAAGAACTAATGTTCTAAAATGAAAGGTTAAAAGAATATGCTTGACTATTTAATGGTGTGCATCCTCTCCGTGGTATCCTGAATTTGCTTCACATAACTGCCAACTTTAAGACAAAATTATTCTTATGAGACACCAAAGTAGCATGTGCAGCACCAAGCAGAGGTTATGACCCAATGCCTCCATGCAAATAGCATTAATACATTATTACTTAACTGGCAATCTCCAAAAGGTATAACCATTCAAAATCCATATAAGATGATCTTCAAAGACATTGTCTGGCTTTGCCTTGAAAGCTTTAGACCTGTCAGTGACAATTTTGGGGAAGCAGCAGGAACATTTAACAGCTTCCAGACATGCGGCTGTGCACATCCGTGCCCCAAACCCCCAGCGTTCAGAATATTGAGGCACACGGGATCTTTAAGCACAGCACAATCATTGCAGTGACTGGGCCCATCCAAACAAAGGGACAGTGAAAACTCTCATTTTCCTGGTGTGTGTATAGTTATGTCGCCCAGGGACACAGCTAACCTTCTGCTGTAAGAAAGGCCATCAGAGCAGAAAAAGCTCTGATCACATGAAACTTCACATTTAAACAACAACAGCTTTAACACACAGTTTAACCATAGAATATAATGCGGAAATCCTCACTTTCTCTGCAACAAAAATGGGCAAAAAGCTCAATAATAAACCTTTAGGCTTCCCATTGCTACCAATGAATATAGCTTGTCATATAATCAGACGTTAAGGATGGCAACAAACTGCTTACAACTCTGACACTGACACGACTAGCTAAAAAAAATAACTCTTCAGAAACCAGTTTCTCCCTAAAACTGACCAATGGAGCAGTAATGTAAGACTGAGATATATATATGATTCAGGAAAACACTACTGAAAGTCTTCATAGAATACAAAACTCCAACCATATATTTGCATTTAACAAAATATACTGAGAGCATTACACAGCTATGCCCTGCTGCGGATAAGATTCTCAAGTGTTTGCAAACTTATGACTCAAATTAGAATCCATGTAGATGTTCCTATTAGGCACAGAGGACTTGCAAATTACCCGCTAAAGCCTCATTTCTCTGAAAAAACATATTTAGACAAAGATTTCTCCATGATTATTTATTTTCTATTACAGTTTGAGTGACGAGAGCCAGAGCCCAGTTATGACAAGCACTGTGAAAGAAATCTAGACAACAGTCCCTCTCTTGAAGAGCTACCCTGTTTAAAACCAAGATCCGATTCACCCAAGATAAGGAATTTTATCAAGTGGTTCAGAAGACACATACACACATCTACACACACTTTAGGGCTGAAGAAAGTCATTCAATGGAAAATGCAGCTAAGAATAGGTACACTTAACACAACACTACAAGGACGTTTCACAAGACAACCATTTCTTTGGTCAGCTTTAAGCAAAAAATACTTTGTCATTTTTACAGGGTAGACTAACCCCATGAGATGAAGCAGTAAGTTTTATTCTCACGTGGCCAAAATCAAGTAACAGCAAGTGGGTTCTCACCTAACTGCTTGGCTGCAAGCATACACAGGGGAAAAAAAAAGCTCATTTAGTCTCAACCTCTCCTTCCTCTGAGGGCACAAAGCCAGTTTAAGCAATATACTTCACTCCTAACACAGCACAGACTGCACCATGAGCTGCCCCACCTCTCTGAGGAACTGGCACCAGGACTGAGGGAAAAGCCCCACCGGCTGAACTACACTTCACCCTACAGACATCAAGACTGTCATAAGTTTTTTTCATATTCTAATGGAAGACTCAAAGAAAATCCTCAAAACTTTAAGCGATTTTAATTTTAAGTATGGACTGATTTTTCATTTTACAATCTAACAGCAAAAGCTGTATTATTTCCAAAGGTAATTTTTAACCTTTTAATTTTGCTCTTTTGGTTAGTATATAAACTGCCTAAGATACATGGAAACTGTACACATCAATCCCCAAATAAACTTCTGTAACAATACAATGTAGCAATTAAAAAAAACTTACAGTGAGAGCACATTTCCAAAGGGTAGCTTGCCTCATTTCCCTGAAACACAACAAGAAAAAAAAAACAAAGTTGCAATTACTCCCAAAATAGCTTTAAGGAACTATTTAAACTTCATCACTCTAAAAATTTCAGGCAATCAAGTTACATTGTTATTTAAAAATACATATTTTAGACCCAACAATCATAAACAGTGCTTTATTTGGATAGATCTATGTTACCAAAACATACAAAGAATATAAAACCATTAAGAGGTCTCCTCCATCTAGAATTCCCATGAAAATGTCAGTTCACATGATTATGGCAAGAACTTCAATCCCATATTCTAAACTCAGAAAAACAAACTCACTACTTATATATTGAGCAAATGCTACTTTTCAAGTTAAAAATATTAATTACAAAACTTCACAAAACCTGCTTTACCATTTTATTTCATACACAGAAACAGACATGTCCTTATGAACTCCAATGACAAATCTTACTCAATTTGCATAAGAAAACTGTACCAAGTTTTCTTCCCTGAACCACCTGCCCATTCCCCCCAAAAAGGATTGACACAGCAAGAATGATGCAAAAGAAGAGTTTTATATGACCAGAAACACACATAACAGCTTTACATTTAAATATTTTTGCAATGTACTATGTTAATATGTTCCTGCTTTGTAACTGAAAGTCAAACTAAGATTTTAAATCCTTGCTACACTACAACACAGTAATAGCCCAAAAAGCTTAAAACTTTGAGGGTATCAACACTTCATATTTGCACATACGGAAATCAACATGAACTACTGAAACATGAACACCAAAAGACACTAAAACTTGGTATTTTCCCCCAAACGCCTCACTTTGAGCCAGAGATCACAATACGCACATGCTTAATGACTTTTCTGAATCCATTAGCAAAGGAGCAGCCAGATAACTGAAGAGATTCGTAACCATTTTCAAAGCAAATGTTTTTAAGGGTGTGTGTTACACAAGAAAACAAAGCATATTTCAGATGAGTCTAACACTCTATTCAGCAGCAATTCTCTTATGGTGTGGAGCATAAAGGATTCCACAGCTGAGCACTTGCAAAGAAAGGCTCATCAAAATGATACAAAATTGAACAGAAATAGGGATATTACTTGACAGAAGGGGGGAAAAAAAAGGAAGAACTACATTTAGCCTAGAAGCTAAAATGCAACTGCATTTCCTAATTAGAGCAGAAAGGAGCAGAACAAACATCTCACAAATCTAAACATGTCCAAGAGGAGATGTGTTGTTGTTGTTGTTGAGGGGAGTTGTCTGCATTTTTTTATCTCAGGAACAGTTTCATTTTGCTTATTCCCCCCCAATCCACTTCTCTTGCTCCTTTAAAAAATGTTCATGCATTTGCTTTCTAAGTAGGGCAGCTAAAGGTACAGCCTTAATGTCTTCTCCAATGTCTACTTAGAGCAAGACAAAAGCAGCAGAACAGAAATACAGATGAGGACCATCAGGTCACTAAAACCTCAAAAGCACATCAGGGATGTTCTGTGGACAAACTAATTGCACTGTGGCAGGGAATCCAGGAGAGCAATGCCACATGGAAAATACTGGATGGAACCCAACCAAAGTCTTAGGATAAACAGCAAAGACCAAAACAGGTAGCAAAAGGCTGGTGTATGCATATGAATATAAAAGGGTAGGGAATCTAAAACGGGAGAAAGCAGAATTTTGAAACAAGAAGAAACAGGAACCAGGGGATCCAGCTAGGCTGCTCAAGACACGAGGTCATGAAGAGGCAAGAAAAACACCAGACTGGAAGGCTGCAAATTAAAGGAGAAAGTTGAATTAAAACCAGTGCATTTATGCACATGCACACAAATATACAATATTTAACTACTACTGCTCTGGATGTTTACATCCTTGTTCAGGTCTTGGGAGGAAGTTAATTTCTAGTACAGGCTACCAAAATCAATCTGCCTAAAGACACATAAAATGCTTCTGAAAACTGAGCAGGACAAAATGAAAAAATGGGAGTAACTTTTTTCAGTTCATGAATTGAATAAGTGTAATGTTTATAAGGAGCCTTACTATGCATTTAGATGCACATGCTAAGTCATAAGCAAGTTATCTAAGGAGTAGCCTGAAAAAAATATTTGGAGATCAGACAAAAAAGTGAATAAGCTTCATCTTAGCTTTTCTTTGAAACAGTTACTGCTAAAAAAAGTGTTCCGAATACTTACCTATCCAGGACTGGATCTTGGATATCTAAAAAATTAGAAAAATCTAGTAAATGACAATGTAAAAATTACATGATTATTCAACTTTTCCCACAAAGTATTTAAAGAAAGTATTTTAAAAAGTAGTTACCTGCTATTGATGTGCTGAATATTCATCTTCACAGGAGAACCCAAAATTCTTGTAAGATTTAAAAGGATGTTGGTTGGGGGGGGTTTTTTGGTACAAATAAATATCTGAACTACTTATGCCAAAATTCCTGTTTGCACAGCTGTGACCTGGACAAACACAAAGATGGTGCTCTATACCAGAGCCTTGATCTTCCGAGATTAAGATGAACGATTTGGTCTCAGGAGCAGATATTTTTTATCATATTCCGAGCAGCAGTACAAGAAGGTTGCTTGTCCCCAAATACAACCAGTATGTGTACACGCTCTATGAGACAGGAGATAAACCCCGAAACACAAGCACTAAGTACAGGCTGAATACTCTTCTTGCTTAAGAAGCAAGAATTGTTTAAGAATAGGCAGGCAGTAAGTAAAATGGAAGGTCTACAGCTATATCCATATTCATGTGTTGAGAAAAAAAGCAGGGAGGTAAGCACAGCTATTACATCATTACATCAAAGAGACATCATTAAGTATCAAATAAACCCTCTAAGAAAAGGGAAAGAAACTGGGTTCACATTTTCATCTATACAGTTTTAATGGAAAAAATTACCTAATTTTAACACCAGGATGAGGAAGCATTCTAAAGAACGCTGAAAAATATTCTTTGTGATTAAGTGCACTAACAGAAAATTTGAGTTACTGCAAAAGATCACTATAATTATACATCTTATTCATTAAAATAACACTGCATTTACACTTTATTTTATAGTTTTAAATTATACTAATTTATAAAGACAAAAGCCAGTGTAAAACTCCCAAGATGTAATTTCATCTCTGATAGAGAAGTTCATTTATATAAATGCATCTGTAGAGTAACAAGGTTCTGACACCATAAAATTGTCAATTTTAAAACCTCATTATAATATTAGTGTTTCCTGTCAGACACATACTTAGCATACCTCACAAAATGTGAGAGTATCTGCTCATATACACTATATCAGCACATCAAGAAACCAGTGACACATGGTTTGTTGAAGAAATGCAGTTTTTACAGAGTCAACACTCCACCAGAGATTTACTTGGCACCTACGCCCAGTGTAAAACATGTCTTCCTCAGCTGCATCTGGGTATCCCTACCAGACTGCTGGAACTCCACTCTCTCTCAAGCTGCACCAGTAGAAAAAGCAGCTGAAATACTACAGATTCTTTAAATAGCCTTATCCTTTTAGAATAGTCTTGAAATTTTCTTGAATGCTATTAGAAGCCTATGAGTTAATTCCCAGTTAAGCAGCCACAAAATCATGACTTGTTGACAGAAATAATTACAGATAAAGGATAAGTCCAAAATCTACTAACAGAAGGTTGACCCAATTCTGAATACTGCAGAAATACCAGTTTTCTAGAGAGAAGACAAAACACATCACTAAAGGAGCTGACATGACATGCAATGTGTTCCTTTAAGAACAAAGTGGTTTTTGCAATTTTCTACTAAATACTCTTTTCTCCTTTCAGCAGCTGTGTCTTTTTACTAGGTAAGAATAACCTCTGAATGGACTTTAGTCATTGTATCTTCTGTAGATTATTAAAAAAAAAAAAAGTGTTTCTTGATTTTTTTTTTTCCCCTGGCAGTTATTTCAAATACTAATCGCTCTCTCTTCTTAAGATCAGTTTTGTACATGCTGCTCCAAGGTACAATAGTTAAGGCAATTATCTTGACAAGTTTCCAAGTGAAAGACATGAAGATCTGTGGATAGAAAATGAAAAAGGAAATTAGCAATTAGCAAAATTAGTAACAGAATCTCAATTCTTAGCTGCAGTTGTTTATAGAAAACAGCTTGTACACAGTAAGACATCACATTGCAAAGCAGTTCTTCAGCATATATTAGTAGAACACTGTTTCTAGGTCTGATTATACATTACTTTTCTGCATGATGTGCATATTTTTGTCCATAGTTCAGAGAGCTAAATTACAGCATCAGCCTTCAATTAGTTTTCTGCTTTTATAAAAGCAGAAAATGTGTTTAAGTGTCAGCAAGCCACAATTTCACCTTAGGACTAATCTCAAATTTAGTCCTCTAAAGGGGGTGTGTGAGTCACTACAAGTGAAAATTAATTCCTGGACAGTTTAAAACATTAGGTTCTTTCAAAGATTCTGATTTGTTTCCACAGCCAGGCAATTAATTCAACACGGGCAAGAGTGGTCTCCTGATCTGTTTAGTACATGTACAGGAGTAGTTGTCCAAGATTTACTACTTTCTGCAGCAGCATACAAAAGCAATGTAAGAAGTGCATCTTTGTAAATTGCCTTAAATATGCAAACTGCCTTGTCACAGCACTGGCTGATCCACCTCAGCACTAGATGTTCCTGCATTTGTGTTCTTGATGCAAGGGCACCTCTTGGGGTGTTGGCAACATACTGTATGTTGTGCTTCTTGCATCTTCTCCTATACCTTCAATCGCTACCAATTACCACTGTTAGCACAAGTGAGAAACTTCAGTGGGCAAGTGAAACAGTCCAAGCCATGTCAGCTGGGGGCCGGAATTAGGCATTATCAAGATGGTAAACTTCAATTCTTAAGTTACACAAAAAGCTGTTTTCCATCATCCCCTACTACAACTCAAAAGAATGGGAGTATTAAGAAGAAAGATGGAAGCAGCTGGGAGCTTGCACTTAAGAAGAGCCCACACATAAGACCTTTCTCCCACAAACACACAAAATGCTTCTCTGTCTTTTCTCATTCTTCTCCATACCACCAGAATTAATGATTGATTACAATTACCTGTTGCAGAGAATTCTTCCTCCTCCTTCGAGCTCATTTTCCATGTATTCTCACTTTCATAAAGCTTTAACAGTGAAGAACTGCTTGGTGAAAAGAAGCTTGATTTGGTTTTTTTTTTTGTTTTTTTGTGGTTTTTTTTAATGGTCATTGTTTAACAAATTACTAGAGCTCTGGCTGTCAGAGGTTGGCAATGTATTCCTCATCAAAAAACAGCAGGCAAGTAGGCAAACTAAAAATGATAGTGTATGTTTTCAAGGCTCTAAAAACTTCTGCATGAATAGAACATGCCCATAGACACATCTACAGTGGTTTAAAATGAATTTCACACAAAGCCCAGGAAGCTTTAAGCCATTTTAATATTTGAATTTCTGAATTAAATGTTGGTCACAAAAATATGCAAGATCTCACCTATTGTAATTTATACATTTTATATGGAACTTACCAGAGAATTAAAGACTACAAGGAGTTTACCAGAGCGCAGATGAAAGACATACCCAAAGTTTCTGCAGACATCACAAAAAATACAGCTTAAAACAAGAAAAGCAGGAACAAGATTTCAATGCAAAAAAGCAGCAAGAAAAATACTTTTATCAACTCCGTTCAGAAGGAGTATGAATATACTTACACTTGGCCTTTTTTGTTAAATTCAATTAGAAGAAGAAAAAAACCCAAAAACCTTTGAACAAACTACTCAACACAGAAGAGCTGTGTCAGCCCAATAGGAGTCTATGAATCAAGAAAAACGTGTCACTGATTATCTTCTATTTAACAGGAATATCCATTTTATACACTGCAAAAGGAAACTTGTAAAGGAAATGCTATAGATAAGACCACTAGGGAATTTGGCATTTGTGTTTTGACTTGGAGTAATTAAGTCACCTTTTAGGCTTTTTATTGCAGACAGTAAACAAATCTCCCTAAAATTTGGATATCCAAGCATAGTTACCTGAAAACAAGACTTGACTTAAGTTAAGAACTGGTAATAGTGCAGACTAACTGCCAAAATTTAGAAAGTAATATTTAAAACAGCTTGGTGACTTCTGTATTGTTTTATACAAAGCAACTACTAAGTACCTGCTTTGCATAAAAGTATTCCAGGCAGAGAGAGTGCAACTCCCCCAAATACTTCCTCCTTGAATTAGCAGTTCTCTAACACAAGACTTCTACTCAAAGAAAATAAATCTACCTCTGAGGTTCTTACACTCGTAGTAATGTTGAGTTAGATTTTGCAACGCAAAAATTACGTGAAGCCAAGAAATTAGAAGACATTGAATAAGAAGGCTTGTGGAAGTTCAAACAACTTAAGAGCAGTGACAGTTTCACTGCTGACCCCAAATTCTCAGCCTGTTTTCTAAGATCATGTCCTAAAGAAGAAACGAAAGAAATACATAAAAATTCATATGAGGTGACACCCACCTCACATTCAGTAAGTTCAAAAATTACATATCTCCTAGAAATAAGCTAGACTACACTTGCCAATCTTGCATTATGTTTTCAGGTCACCGACAAGTCCAGTCTATCCTGAAGCTAGGACAGTATGACAGCAGTTTAAGATCCAAGACTTCCAAGCTGAATCCAGCTCAAATGACAATTTATTGAGCCTTCTTGACTACACTACAATTTTCACCACCTCAGCTCTGCTTATGTTCCATTCATTGTTGTAACCAAAGCCCATGACATCTCATAGCCATTACCTTGGTTATCTAAAAGTTCAATATATTTTCTGGCATTGTGACTGTCAAATCTGGGCATCTTGCTACCCTTTGGTGTGAGCATTCAGTTGTCCACATGTGCAACAGAAGGAATTAAACAGGATACAAACGAGCAACAAATTCTTACAGGTTATATAGAAAAGTCAAGGATTAAAGTAAATAATCAAGGAAAGAAAATACAAGAAAACAGAGAAGCAGCAATAATGGTACCAGGTAAGTAGCACAGACCACAAGTGTGACAGTAAAGGATTTGGGCATTCCACTGGTATGTAAGAGTTGCACTTCTTTGAGTAAAACTTGCCATTAAAATCAGTAACTTACTATGAATACAACTCTTAACAGCTAGAACTAGCAACATATATTGAATTCACAGAATGGCACGAGCCATGAAAGAAATCTATTTTGTAATTTCTTTACCAAATAAATCTTTCAATGGTCTACATGCAAAAGAATGGACAATATTTTTATGGAAGAGTATCCACCACTTGTTTCTTCAATTCTTTAGTCAACCTTTAGCACCTTGTCTTTAGCAACAAGATGCATATTGCAGTAATATATTGTAGTTATTTTCTCCTGGACCTCTGAAGATATAGCTACAAAAGCAAACTATGAAATTTATGAACTGACCTTTAAAGTTGGTATTTAGATTACCTTGGGTGCAATCACACAGTGCATGCAGGACAACCACGGCAATCAGTGTCTCTATCAGTCCCAGTCAGCCTGGATTCATGAAAGGCAGGCCCTGCTTGACCAAACCTCATCTCCTTCTATGACAAGGTGTCCCACTTAGTGGATGAAGGAAAGGCTGTGGATGTGATTTACATGCACTTTAGGAAAGTCTTTGACACTTGTCTCCTACAGTGTTCTCTTGGAGGAACTGTCTGCGCACAGCTCAGATAGGCCGTGGGTTCACTGGGTAAAAAAACTGCCTGGATAGCCAGGCCAAGAGTGGTGGTGAATAGAGTTGCATTCAGCTGGAGGCCCATCACCAGCTCCCCAGGGCTCAGTTTTTGGGCAGGTCATGTTTAATATCTTTGTCGATGATCTGGACAAGAGGATCAAGGGTCAGTTTGCAGATGACACTATAGGAGTTTTGTTCTGCTCGAGGGTAGGAAGGCTCTGCAGAGGGATCTGGACAGGCTGGATCGATGGGCTGAGACCAGTGGTATGAGGTCCAAAAAGGTGAAGTGCCAAGTCCTGCCCTCGGCTCACAACCCCAGGCAGCACCACAGGCTGGGGGAAGAGTAGCTGGAAAGTGGCCCACCAGAAAAGGACATGGTGGTGTTGACTGACAGCAGCTGAACACAAGCCAGTATGTGCCCAGGTGGCCAAGAAGGCCAGTGGCATCCTGGCCTTTATCTGGAATAGTGTGGCCAGCAGGACCAGGAAAGTCATTCTTCCTCTGTACTTGGCACTGGTGACACCTCAAAACCTATATCCAGTTCTAGGCCCCTCACTTCAAAAAGGACACTGAGGTGCTGGAGCAAGTCCAGAGAAGGGTTTAGAACATAAGTCCTGTGAGGAGCAGCTGAGGGAGCTGGGGATGTTTAGCCGGAGAAAAAGGAGGTTCAGGGGTGACTTTATCTCGCTACAACTCCCTGAAAGGAGGCTGTAGCCAAGTGGGGTTCAGGCTCTGCTCCCAGGCAACTAGGAAAAGGACGAAGGGAAACTGCCTGAAGTTGCACCAGGGAGGTTCATGTAGGAAAAATTTCTTCACTAAAAGAGTGGCTGAATATTGGAACAGGCTCCCCAGGGGTGTGGTGGAGTCACCAACCCAGGAAGTGTTCAAAAAAACAAGTGGGACATGCCACTGTTCCAGTTTAGTGGGCATGACAGTATTCACTCAAAGGTTGGACTTGATGATCTTGGAATTCTTTTCCAACCTTAATAATTCTGTGATTATTTTGCACCTTCCTTTGAGCTGTTAAGAGTTCCCTAGGTATACAGAGATAAAGGGGATATATTCACAAACCTAAGTATTATTCCAAAGTTGGTTCTACAGAAGTTGAAAAACCAAGAAGCAAATTTTTAATGGCCCAGATAATGTAATAAATGAAGTGTCAAATGCTTTAGAAGTCTAATAATCTTTTCTCTTTGAAAAAAATAATCTAGAAGAGCTGGAAAAACATACAAGTTTCATTTGGGATTAAAAAGAAATCTTACAGTTATACTTAGTTAACACATTGTTGTCCAATCAATTTAAGGTTTCCTTTAAATAGGTAGCGGCATTTTCCATTTTCTGGCAGGCACAATTTCCAAGAGGCTACAACTATCTAGCATAATACATCCACAACTTCTTAGCATCTCTGTTACAATTCCACCCAGCAGTTTAAAACCAGTGACATAAGCCAGCCAACATACTCTTCCATTCCACCTTCATGTTTGGATACAACCTCCATTTAGACACTACAGCATTAAATTACGTTCTCCCCTACATCTGCCAATGTAATAGGTTGGAGCTGAGTTGATTGACAGGTTCCCGAGCCAATTACGCTTTTTTCATTTTGCATATAAAAAGCCCGTGCAAGGGCGGGAGATTTCTCTTTGTTTCTTGCCTCAAGGGCCGAGGGGCGGCCGGAGGGCCCGGGTCGGGCCTCCCCTCGACCCCTCGGCGGTGCGGGGCCGGCCCTCCCCCCCCAGGGAGAGCTGTCCCCGCTCCGCAGGCAGCGTGTAACTGAGACCTCGTGGCCGGGATGATCTGAGGCCGCCGGGGCCTCGCACGGATCCGGCGGGGCACCCTTGCGTCCAGCACAGCTCTCGCCAGAACCGAAGAAACACCGCACACCGCAGCCGACAAGGACACCTTTTCTTTCAAGTCAGCGAGGAAGGAAGAGAAAAGTAAAGTCACACGGGACGAAGCTGAACATGGCGACGCCAAGGGCAAAAACAGAAGGGAAGGGGCGAGACCACGTGGGATGGCAGCTAGACGGCGACGGGAAAAGAGGGCCGTCGCGCTTTTGGCGCGGAGCTTAAAAATGCTTCTTGCAAAGCCGTAGAAAGAACTTTAATCCATTTGGAAAAACTTGGGGGGATGGGAAATTCTTGTGCAGCCTGTAACTTTAAAGAAAGGCCCATGCCAGGCCATATAGAAGTTGTGACAAACTGTTACAGAGAGGCCCATGCCGGGCCCCATAGAAGTTGTGAGAAGCTGTTAGAGATTCGAAGCAGAGAGCCTTTGCTTTCAGGCTGAGATAACTCATCCTTAAAAGACTAAAACCCCATTTTCTCCTGTGGCCCATAACTTGCCAGTGTGGGAAGACTGTGAAAGATTCATGGGAGAGATACCTTTTTCACTTCAACAGATTTTTCTCCGGGCGGACTGAACTGTGTTTGTGAAAATTCTGTGGCACAGTTGAAGAACCTCTTTTCCTTAAGCATAAAAAGACTCTTAAGAAAGTGCAACTCTGACCAAAAATCCCATGGTTTTGTTTTGTTTTCGCTTGTGAAAGGTTTGTAGTAAAGAAGGAGGCATTGGGAGAGAAAGGTGTTTAAAGGTTTGCTTTGATTTCTTATCATTTGGGGGTTTTTTTCACTCTTCATTCTGTTAGTAATAAACATTTCTGTACATTGCAACTGTTTAAGTGTGGACCTTGTTTTGCCCCAAAGTTTCTTTACATTTTCCTCAATAAATCCATATTCCTCTTATGCATATAATTGGATTTCATGTGTTTGGCGTTTAAACCAGCGTCAAACCACGACAGCCAATGAGTGTAATCATCATCCCTTGAAACTTTATAGTAACTTCTTGTGGACACTTTCAGTTACATTTCTTGTAAAGTTTACCAGAAATCTGATAAACAACTGAACTTGTATAAGTGCTCAGTTTTTATGTATGATCTTAAAGACGAAACCATAAAAGTACAAAAGACAGGTCTTACAGCTGTTAATATTTTAACTCAATACCTCACCTCAATACTAATCAACAGCAAACATCAAGGAAGGCTGTAAACATTTTATAGAGAAAAGGGAGCATTTCAGGGGAAAAAAAAACAGAACAAAAACAAAACCACAAAACCAAACACAGCTTTTTTAACTTACCTTTGAAAGAAGAAGATTTCAAGTTTTAAATGTGTTACCCCCAAAGCAGCCTAAACTTTTAATCCTGCCTCTAAAGAAAACACTCTGTGACCTTCAGTACTAAAGGAACTCAAAAAAAGATTAATACCTAATTCTTCAACATATTTAAATGCAGACATCAGAGATAATGAACCAAGGCAAAGGGGATTGGTGGATTTGGGATTACAGTAGAGATCAAGTCAGGTTAAAGCTGTTACAGCATTCTGGCATTGCTTCTTTTCAAGTATGCCAAGCGTTAGAATTCCCTTTGCCAAATCAAAAAAAAAGGAAAGTCTTACTAAAAAAAAACCAAACAAACTTCTTTTGGATACATTTACTCCATTTGGTCCTAACAAAGGAAGTGATGATTCCTTAGAAGATTCTTCCCTGTTGCATGTATGTCAGGTTCTACCACACCCCCTTTCTGGATGTAGGAGGCAAGAAACACTGTCCAAGTCTTAGGAAAAGCCTGCAGTTTACTCCTTAGTCACCATCTAATCCAGTCATGTCTCTGCTCAACCTTCATCAGTCATTTTCAGGGAAGCCACTTGTCCCCTGGCTGGCAGTTGGCCAGTCACTTCTGCTATGCTTTATTTAAATCCTTCACTGTCCACGGGTCTCCTCCAATGTGAGATATTAATGGCTTAAGGCCATCACAGTCAAGTAACTATTCTAGGATATCACAGGGAAGCCCTAAACCAATAAAGCACAAAGCAAACCCGAAATTAGAGATGGCTACTGTTGCCAAAGCCTCTACCAGACAGAAAAACTAAAGGAATCAAGAGTGTAATTTATAACAGGATTCAGCATTTAATACACCATTTGGCTTTATTAAGGGAAACATAACAACAAAAAGTGCATCTATTCAAATAGAATAAAAACACCCATTTTAAATTTTAATGTTTCGAATTTCAGTGTTCCGGACTCAAAAGCAATCTCTAAAGTCTATGCATTTACAACAGGGATTATATGATATATATTCATATACATCCATCCCACAGCATTTCCTATCTAAACTCAGTTACAAATGCTGAGCTTCCAGCAACAATCTAGACTTGCATGATCTTGAAGGTATGATAAAGCACTTGGTTTAATCATAGATCTGTACATGCAGACACAAACACTAATTACTCACCTGCAGCATCTCCCAGAAAAAAAGTCACCCAAGACAGAACAAGACATACAGACCCAGCAGAAACAGCAAAGAGCAGTTTGTTAAACAGCTTAAGAAGAAAGAACGACCAAAGATAAAAGCAGTTTTACTGCAAAGTCGTTTTCCTGAATTTGGAGGACAAAAGAAGGCATGAGGTCAGAGCATACACTGATAATATAATTTACTAGGTATTGTATGTATTCCCCCAAATCATCTCACAGAAGTTTATAGACATAATAAAAACCTAAAGGATAACTAGATTACTTTAAACTTAACTCAATTGTTCCATCTGTAATATTGACATTATTCACATTTTCTGTTCCATTTTACGATCTCCGTGACAGACCTTGCAGTATGTCAGATAGATAATAAACAGTGCTGGAAACATAGTTTTTAAAACAAGGTAAGGCAGAGAATAGATTGTGCCACATTTAGAAAACTTAAAAAATTAATCTTGTTATTTGAAGGAGAAAAGCAAAACCTCATATGTATGAGAAACCATGGAAAACAATAAGAGATCTCATTGTAAAAACTTGCAAAAACATTGCAATCTGTAAATGAAACTTGAGAGAAAAGCAGTGACAGGAACTGAAGTGCTCAATTTATGAGCTAAGGCACAATTCACAATTTCATTTTTGGCACTTCCCAGCTGTTACTCTTTAGCGCCAACAACCCAATCTGCTTATCCAATCACTTCAAAGCTCACATTTCTAAAGCTTGCATCACTCTCAAAAATTCTCAGAACCCTGTAATTTTAAGTGCATAAATGAATAATGAACTCTCAAAAAGTCAAAGAAAGGAGTTTCTGAGAAAGATTCTGAAGCAACACAACCTTTAGTAGGGGAACAATAAAATTCTGCCACCACTAAATCAAAGTTCTGATGCAATTAAGAGTTCACATGGGGAAGCCTTTGGGATTAACAGGTTGCCCCTCCACTGCTTCTGGAGGAGTCACAAAAAATTTACAAGATACTAATTTCTTTGTTCCACTTAGGTTAATATACTGGTTTCACCTACAAAACCTCTTTCTAGGTTTACAACACGAACTAAAGTTTGTTCTATTCCCTTAGCTAAAGAGGAGACCATGGCAGCAGTCTTTTCAGCTTTAAAGATAATTGCAGTAAAGTTTCTCAATCAATCCACCCCACGACTGTGCTGTTACACATGGACTAACCTCATACTAGTAAAAATGAAACCAAGACCATACTGTCCAGAAAATTTGTAATCCCAAGAACAAAACAAGGTAGAAAATACAAATGACTGCAAGAGAATAGACAAGTTACAAAAAAACCCCACAAACCTGAAACAAACCACAAATCTTTATGCATAACAAAAGTAGAGTTGAAGAGCTTCAGAGAGCATTTCAAAGAAGGCAGCTTTGGAAGTATATAGTGCAAAAGCTTACCTAAAGAGTATGGGAGAAAGCATAAAATGCAACTGAAGACTTTATCAAGTGACTGAGGTGCCCTGGGATTTTCAGAGTTAAGAGTCAACATCTTAACTAAGAAATTACATTACTTTACATTTAACAAGATATTAAAGAGAAACAAAAAACCAAAGCATATCACACTGGTCTTGTTTTTTGGGACACTGATGGATATAAACTCGCTATCAGACACTTATGATCTCCAATTTAATCACTTCATTAATAGGAAGGATTTTTTTCCCCTTTGTTGGTGAATATGAACACAGAAAATCCAAGCAACTGCAAACAGTAAATTGTGTCATGTTCATATGAAAGAACAACAACTTCAGATTTGGAAAAGTAACACAGAGAACAAAGGAACAAAACTTCATTCAAAACATCAGGTCAAAGTATGGAAGCATCATTGAGAACCTGGAGGAACTTCAGAGTCCCACACTTTTCACCAGAAATGAAGAAGATTATACTCAAGCTGTTCTTTAGCATATCATACTCTGTCAAATGAAGAAAGACAAAACTACCCAAAGGAGTCAAAACACTCATTTTTTGCAGGTAAAATACTTAGTAGGTAATTAAAGCTCTTTCAGCTTCTCCCTTTCTCCACAACAATTTGAAGATAAAACAAATTTTTCCCAGAAACAAACAATACTCCAACCTTCCACTCCAACACAAAGCCGTAACAACTTCATCACTGGCTGACCTACACATAAATAGGAACAGAACAATTACTTTACAAGAAGGTATTAATCTGACCTAAAGCCATATTGAAATGTAATTTGCTATCTATATTCTCATGAGGATGCTTTTAATTAGGCCAATTTAATTCTCACCACTTTGAGCTACTATAAAACCGAAAAAACTAGGGAGCTGCAGCAAACAGCTCTATAGAATAATCCCTGTAAAAACTCCACCAAGTTAACTCCTATTTCAATATCCCTCCAAAATTAACAAAGAATTAATCAAACTCAAAGATTAATCAAAGAATTATATTCTCTGTAATACTTCCAAGTCAAACGCTCTTGTCACTGGATTGATGAGGAGTGTGAAATACAGGCTTTCTTTTCTCTGCACTGTTTTTCAACCACGTTTAGTAGATTGTGGAAATCACAGTCACTTAAGGTATAGTACTTGTTACCATGCTTGCAAATTTAAACTTCTTTTTGAGTAATCTTCAAAAACCCAAAGGCTATCAATATCTCTAGAATCAAAAATTACCTCTCAAAAATATGAATTGTGATACTCCAAATACTAGAAATGAGTAAATATAAGGATGGCTCAGTCTTCTGAAGTTTCTGAACTTCTGAATTGGCTTGTACCAAGAAGACATTTAACTCCGAAAGCCCGAATTCTACAGGCAGGAAAAAAACCAATAACCATTAGATCAGTTTCCTACTATTACACTTCAGCAATGCTATGAGCATTAGAAAGGAATAAGAATACTTCTCTTTGCAGAGGGTTTTTCCAAAAAGCAGAAAAGGAGCTACAGCAGTCATAGAACCCCAAGCAAAGAAAACAAATCTCCTCCCTAATTTCTGAAAGAAATGGCTACAGTTCTTTGTGCCTGATTAAGCTGAGATAAATATGAAAGATGAGAACTTAGCTAGAAATGAAATGTAGCACGTTATCCTCTTGACAGCAAGCAATGAACATATAAAGTAATATATTTGTTAATACGTAATTATATAACTAGTTATATATATATTCATTAATGTTATATAATTAATGTATTTTTCCTCATGTAGCTAGCAAAGGTCCCTTACTGCAAACTGTTAACAAACTTGAGCAAGCAAAGAATGGAATATCACTATAAGTTAGGAAAAAAGTTTAGGTGGCTTCTTTTTTTAGGGGGGTTTAGACAGCAGATTCACTGCAAATGGTATCTGTAGAAGACAAAGAAAATAGCAAAGATATATTAACAGATTATACTGCATCTAAGTATTATGCTACTTAGTGTAAAAGACTCTAGTGCAGTTCAATGTAATTCCCTATTCACAGAAGTAGGTTAGAAACAATCAAGAACAACACGCCCTGTACATCGTTCTCTACCAACTGACTGTCCTAAGTTTTTGGATTTCAACAGTGTATTCAGTCATGCATTAACTGCAAAGGGTAAGGCTTTAGGAACAGTTGCACAGGTACTATAAATTAACCTGAAAAGGCCTGGAGCAAAAAAAAAGACGATGCAGCTCTATTGCATACAACAGTTCACTACCAGTTTTAATGAATGTCCTTGAGCAGGGAAGTTAAGTACCAACTCAGAAAGTATCAGTAATTCACACAGGCTCTACCACAAGGGGTTAGAACAGAGTCAGGAAAGTCACACAGCTCAGCGTACAGCACTGAACAGAAACAGGCTGCATAAATACATGCTGTCACCAGCCTTTCTTCCCATGTAAGAAACTTAAAAACAGTTTGATACCACTTAGGAAACCAAAAAGGGAAATCTGAGTTTGAAAGGAGATAATGTCTTATGGCTGCCCAACAAGAAGAGAGAAAGGGGAAAGTACAATTTAAAAAAAGATCACAAAGTAGGCAAAAATGTCATTCAGCATCCAGCACAAAAGAGGCTAAAGAACATTGTGAAGAGCTGTGAAAATGACACATACCTCAAAACAGAAAAGAGTTCAAAAATGGGATTTGATTTCACAAACTGACATGAACAAAAAACAATCAGGGAGGCAAAGATGCAGAACTGGGCAAGATGTGCAAATCAAAGGAAGAAGTAGGGGAATTGATGCATAGATACAGAATCTGAAATATAGAGATTGTTCATATTCTGATATTCTCAACCAGTTAACACTAATCTTAGTTCTTCTTTTTTACTAATGGAAAGTAACTTAATCACAACTTGCAGCTGTCAGCTAACAAATGGAGATGTTTTAACAAGTTCTGGTTTAGTTTATGCTATTCAAGGATTCACAAAGAATAAAAATTAATCATATGGTTTGAAAACAGGCCCTACAAACACTGTGATCCAATACAGAGGATCAAATCCATTGTAATTATCAAGAATTTTACAAAACATTAAACGGGTCTTCCTGGCATTACCAGCTTCCATTCTAAGTGAACACTTAATTTCCAGCACTCAAGAATTTTCCACAAATTAGAAATTGGTTTTCTGAAGATGCATTACAAATTTCCAAAGTCTTCCAATTATCATAGATTTAATGAAAGGAAAGCAAAATGAAACATAATAAAACACACACACAAAAAAAAACCAAAAAAAACACCAAAAAACCACCAAATGCTTTCAATTAAGGTTTTCACTGCTATGGAATATTTCAAACTCTTCAAACAGTTTTCTTTATATGACATGTGTCATGGACAAAGTACTGACTTTTTAAAATCATAACAGTGAGGTGATGTCCATTCAGCAGTTGGTTATATTAAGTAATACTCAAATGCTATTTAAAAGAAAATGCTATTTAAAAGAATATTTTAGGTTAAGATCTTCAGGGCAGGAACTGGCTTGTTTCTTACATACAGGAATGCAAATACTGAGTATCAAATAGAGACATTTGTCACTTTTGCTACAAGCTAATGAAAGGGTACTCAAGGGATTAAATTAGAAGTCCAAACCAATTTCAGAAGCTTATAAACACTCATGTCAAATGTTTAAAGAATTATCCAAAATCTCATTACCAAAATGTTCTAACATCTCTAAATAAAAGATTCCCTGCACTTGCTAAAGATTTCTTAATCTTGACAGAAATCAAAGCTCATTAATTGCTGTAATTGACAATACAACCAGAAACAGCTGTCCTGAAGAACTGTAAATTTTCTTAAGTAGTAAATGTACATGAAGTTGTAAGCATACATAAAAGCAAGCATAAGAGTACACACAATGCAGCATTAGAAAAATTACTGCTATTTATAGGGTCTACAGGTTCCAAAATAAGTCCAGTAGATGCACCCCTGCAGAGCCCCAGGGACTTCCAGTAATAATTACCAGTTGCTCACGATCAAGAATCCAGTCCAAGGCACTGTACAAAGACTGACACAACTGTGCATGTAATCACAACCTGCCCACAGAACCACAGGCCACCATCTTTCTGCTATTCACCATCTTATCTCTTCATATGCCATACTTTCAAAAATTTACAGTTTGCAAGCATTAAAGGCAGTATACAATGCATATACATTTGCACACCAGTCTGTAATATGAACTGCAAATCAAAGAACACTTGTAATTTTAAACGAAGTGTTTTAACGGCTCCTTGTGAAACACTGGGTAACAAGGATTGACTGGACACAATATTTATGGCACTGCATAGATGCACCTCCAAGAAAGTAGCCAGGATAAAACTACTAGTAAAACCCATCCTTTCTCTAAAACAAATTTTTCTGGAATCTTTCATTTCTCTGCCCCCTGCTACAGAGCAGTACACTATTACTACATCATTACATAAAAATGCCTAAATCTAAACCCCCCATCTTCTCATTCTGCTCCATTTTAGTCCCTTTTATTCACAGGACTTTTTGTTTTCTCACCACAAAAGGACATTTGGCCACCTTTTAACTAACCATTCCATTTTTTCAAGGCCTCTCAAAAGAGAATTTTTCAGAATTGACCTTTAGCAAAACACAGCTGCACCAACACTAGAGTTGCACTATAACATTCAAGAGTACACACGATTCAAACTTACTAACCTTTCATATTTTGTAAATTACGTTTATGTGATTTTTCAATGCACTGCCTGAAAACCAAAAAAAAACCCCAAACACCAGTGGTACCTACTGCAAATGCAGTCTTACTAATAAAATAAACAGTGTTTTGAATAAAATATTTCAGGAAAACTAACACTGGTTTTATAAGAATCACTGGAAAAACTTAAGAATAAGTAGCAAACAGGTATTTTACTTGATACCTCTGAGAAGAAAAGTTATTAGAGTGCCAAAATAGTCTACTTAAGTCAAATATAAAAATCAAGTCTATTTATTCATCTGACATTTTTATTATTGCTGCTTAGAAGTGCTCCTATTTATCACAATTTTTTTCTAGACTTGTTAGCAGATCTACATGCAATCAAGCTTTAAGCTAAAAAAAAAAAAACTGTGAAGTGTCACTTTAGCATTATCAACAAAACTGACCCATGACTGCTCAGATACCACGGTGCTAAGCCTGTTAGCAGCGGCTCAATACTAAATTAAACTTCCCCAAGGGAACATCTTATATACACAAGACTGAAAAGCTGTTCAGCCATCATGCCTACGAAGTACATGAGTTCTCCTTCACAAGCTCAGGCCTGAAGCATAGCCATGGAGTTTATTGAAAAAGAAACCCAACAACAAACCAAACCAAACAACTCCTTTTAAAGTCCTCTCTGCTAGCCATAGTGTCATTCAGCAGAGGGAACTCAAGTGACTTCTTTCAACTTCAGTGATGCTATTCAGAACCTACACAGTCAGCAATGAAAGAACAGTTGGTTTTGTCTTTTACCACTTATTACCAAAAAAACCCAAAAACACCTGATAAATGTACACAGAGGAGATACTCACAGGTTAACAACAGAGAAGAGGTAGAAAAAGAGTCCTGTAGCTTCCAGCTGATGAAAATAAGGGCTAAAAAACCTCCCTGTTTGTCACAAATATATCAGAGGAAGAAAAAGTTCCACAGCATTTAAAGATAATCCTAGGATTGTATTCTTGTGAGAATCACAGTTGAATCCACTTTTCCAGTAGCTTGGTTTCTTCCCAGAAACATATCAACCCTGGGCTTCATTTCTGGGCTTCCTATCTGTTGTCCCATTCCTTCCTCTCCTACCCCTCCCAAATTCTGACTGAATTTCTTCCATAAATGTCTTACTACATTTTTTAAATTCCTACCTTACCTAACTCAGGCAATGTTATAAACTGTTGTGAACTTCAAGCTGACTCAAGCTTCAGTTCTCTGCCTTAAGTTTGCTTAAAAATGTTCATCAACAAAGACTTTGCAAATATTCACTAACTGACAACTGTTTACAGCTCGGAAGCCAAGATTTTTATTGGCAGTTCATGAGAAATGCTGTTCTTTAATCCAAAGCATTAAACGGGTTTCCAAGACTTCTTTAATGCAGTTAAGGATTATTTATATCACTAGGATTTCTTCCTTAATTGTGGAAGGGAGTATCAGTAGCAGGGCCAAATGACTGTCAAGTTACAAGCGAGTCAGATATAGTCTCCAGCCTGTTTTGTACCATCAACAGAGTTAAAGTGCTTGTAGCAATACATAAAACATGGTCTTTATAGAAAAAGCCTAATAAAGTATAACTACCAAATTAAAATTTTCAAGCTACACAATACGTCAAAATTAAGAAGAACTGACACTCTAAATATTTAGACACACCTGAAACTTAAAAAAACCCTAAACAATTCTCCACAGACTTTTGCCACTCAAATTATATATATAAGACCTGAATAGAAAGACAAGCCATAGTTTCAGCTTATCCCTGGTTAACCTCATCTCAGTATTACTAAATACAGTATTTCATGCAGTGACCAAAATAATCTAGCTACATCATACACCAAGTAAAATATATTGCTTCTAGTCCTGGACATTCCCAGAATACTTGAACTGGTATACCAAAAGATTTATCTGTTACAGATTAAAAAATGTTGGTGCATGTCCATACTTCCCACTTCCATTCAGCACACTAAGGCAATCTCTGTAGCTGATCTTTCTGACACTGCTGGTGTCAAGATTACTTTAGGCCCTTGACAACTAAGAAACAGAGTAGCTTTTACCGGATATTAAAGGCCCACCTCCAGGTCGGATCTCTAAAAGCAGATGGCTTTAAGTGACTGTTACAAAGATGTTGGAAAAAGGCAGCCTGTGACCACTGAACACTATTACATGCCCTAAGCCAAATGGACAATGCACAGCACATTTTCAAGTGGCTGCATTTTAACTCCAAGTCACAAGACCCCTAAATTTGTAACAGTGAATTTGATTTAGACATATTTATTTTCAAAACTACAAACACACTATCCATTTCCAATATCACATACTAATGCTAACTTCTAAACAATAACAAGGACCTTGGGTAAGTTATTACCCTGCCATGACCTCGACCTGTTTCATTTGCAGAACAAGGGCAATATTTACCAGCTTCACGACAGCACAGCAAGTTAAATTCTTATGGCCTTTGGGAAAGAAAGAACATATTTCAGTAATTTATATAATCATGTCAGCAAATAAAATTCTAACTGTTTCAGGAGTTCCAACTTTTCTATATTTTAATTAACATAGGCCTGCAAGTCAAACAAGATACTTATTTTCTAATTTTCCAGTTGCGTAACCTTTAAGCACAAGCACTTCTCACTCCTCTTTTTATGCCAATCCATGCCTCTCATCATTCCTTCCCCACCACTTCAGTTTTTACTCCCCCATCCTCACAGTGCTCGCTCCTCCAGCAGCTGAAGAGTTGGATCATGACAAGGACATCACACAATAGCACCTTCTCTGTTTCTGCTGATTCTGGCAAAGAAATAGCATGTAGGAAGCATAGAAACAGCCAGCCGCCTTTAACCCCATGGTCCTTCTTTAGGGAACATAAAAGAATAAATAAGCTCAGGAAAACAGAAAAACATACAGTCCAGAAGAAAACAAGGACGGAAAACTAGGAAATGTGTCACTAAATGAACTGGCTGCCAGTGAACAAAGAACAGTGCAGTGTAATTTTTCTCCCAATTACAACTTGACAAATGATATTACATGGAGAAGGGAGAACAGGCTTGGCAGGGAAGAGGAAGGGCAAGGAAATCGAGAGCAAATTGCTTTCAAGAAGTCATATATTAGCTCAAATCACAAAAAATGTTTTTCTACGAAAACAATTTTTGGTCATCATTTCATATAGTTACACCAAAGCCTCTAGAATCATGTAATCAGGCTGGAAAAGACCTCCGAGATCAGTGAGTCCAATCTATAGAATTTTATGCTCAACTACCATTCAGATTTAAAACGTTTTAGGAGAGGATAAATTTTTCTTTAGTGAAACACAGCTGAACTCGGGCAGTAAAAAAGGGGAGGGAAAGCAAAACAATTCTTCAAACTAGAAGAAAAAAATCAAAGCAATGTTGAAAAATCTTCTGCAAGTGTAATTTATGAATTACAGTAGAACATTATTAAGCATACCTACAATTCAAAAAAAAGCTATTTCTTCTGTAACACTGCCAGATAAGCACCCATTCAGCACCCAGATTAAGGGAGTGGAGCATCTCTCTTACAAGGAAAGGCTGAGGGAGCCAGGACCTATGAATGTGTATCAGTATCTGAAGAGAAGGTTCCAAGAGGATGGACCAGGCTCTGCTTAGTGGTGCCAAGAGGCAATGGGCAGAAACTGATGCACAGGAAGTTCCACCTTAGCATGAGGAAGAACCTCTTTACTGTGTAGTGATCATATATGGAACAGATCACCCAGACAGAGTGTGGAGTCTCCCTCACTAGAGATATTCCAGAACCATCTGGGCACAATCCTGTGCAATGCGCTCCAGGATGACCCTGCTTGAGTAGGGAGGTTGAACCAGGTGACCCACTGTGGTCCCTTCTAACTTGACCCATTCTGTGAGGAGGCAGAAGCAGACAAAGAGAAGTGGTTTGGCATAAAAACATGCATTTCTGCTTAATCTTGTTTCCTCAGAAATCCCAGAATTACTGAATTCTCTTTTTCTGGCACTGATTGACAAAAGATAGTCCCATCTACTTTAAGATATAAATAAACCCCACAATTTAGGTGTTATTAATCCCACTCCCTTAAAAGTTTTCCTTTCACTGCTAAGCCAGATGCCTTAGGTGATGAATATACTGAAGCTCTTGAGAGATACCCACCATAAACTATTTTCCCTTCAACGATTCAATTTTCATTCCTCCCTATTGTTAAATTAATAGTTTAACCATATAAAAACAGAATTCTACTTCTACCACAGGAATGGTGAAAAAATATTACTTTTTAAAAAGTCTTTTTCCTTCTCCACCAACAGGCTCTATCTTCATTTTTAGATGACAGAGTCAAGGAGACTTGCATATTCAAATTGGCCTCTAAACCATACCTGTGAGAGTTATTTCCAAAATCAAATCTTTCACTAAACTAACTGGCTTAAATAAGCCTACCAAATACTTCTCAAGATCTACACATGAACTTCACAGATTGAATCCTAGACCAGTTATTCCACCTGTAACAGAAGCCCATCAGCAGGCTGTAACCCAGACCCTGTGAGTGCTTCTCAGTTTCTGCCACGTGTTAAAAACCAAACTGATTATCCAGATATTTGTCATGATAACAGTGAAATCATGATTTGGTAATGGAATAACTAGCTTTTGGTTCAGCTAATAACCAAAGTATTTAATACCCTCCCCACTAAATATCAAACAATTATTTAGGATGGTCTTCTGGGGTTCTCTTTTTGTTTTATTGCAAAAAAAGAGGTTCTTCACTCCAGTAATTTAGAACCAGTGTTAGATCAGTTCTGGCTGGAGAAAATGCACCACAGGCACTAGTATTCAAGTGAAGTGAGTCAAAACAACTGAGTAAGAGACAAGTTAAGATGGATGCACGATGTAACATGTTTTGGGTGATTCCTGTAGAATTCTGGGGCTTCTACTACATCTATAAAGTTCAAGAACTGGATATGAACCAGAACACACACCACCCTATGACAGAATTTATCTATCTAAAATTAAGATCGTTTAACAACTTTATCTGTGCTGTATACCTTTTCCTAGAAAACACTACTCATAGGAAAAACTTGCTAAGTCAACTCTGACAAAAATAGTTTATCAACATTACTTCTAGCATTATGTAATGGACTCATCATCGTATGCTCTGACAGATTATTTTAGAACTAGCTATACCTAAATATCCAGAAGAACATTATTTGACTCACTAGATGTTTTTGTTTTATCTTAAGCTACCTACTACAAACACAACAATACATTCACCTCTTTTTTCACCGTAACCGTCAGCTCTCTCATCCTGTAAGAGCATAAAAGAAATGCTGTTCTAAACTGTGAAAAAAGAATTGCTCTAATACTATAAGTAAGGGTTGAAACAAGACGTACTCCTTCATTAAAACCGAACTCTTTTAATGAAAACATCCCCTGATTATTGACAATAAAAAGAATAGCAACTTAAATGAAATGCTGGGTTTTTTTTTTGTTAATGTATAGTTTTAGATTGGTTTTCAGATTAAAAGGCACCTAAGATCAGGTATTACCAGAACCAGTGTAATGATACAACTACAGTGGCATTACGCTTATTTGAGAAAACAAGCCCCTTTACTGATAGAGATAACATCCAGAACACCTTTTTTCCTCAGTATATGCATTTCCACATTGCAATGCATCATATACAAATACTATTCAGGAAGCAATGAAGTAATGATCAACATGATCATACCATCAGAAGATTACAGGAAAGCTTTAGTTACAATAGAATGGAGGGAAAAATAATCAAAGGCAATAATACATGAAAGTTAAGTTCATTAAATGTCACTGACACGCATATGGGCATCATAGTTCAATAACATTTCTTTCCTTTTATGCATGTTAGTCTATCTCATCTGGCAGTTTTTAGAACAAAATTTTCACAGAAGACCCAACTACTGGCAGGATGAGCACACCTGTTGTGTGGAAGATGATCACTGTTCATGATGATCTATACATTCAAAGTAATTAGCAGTATTGTGACCATGGCATAAGTGATAATAACTTTTTTAAGTCTCAAATTCATTAATACCTTGTTCTCAAAATATGAGCTTTTTTCCCCTCACAGTCTTGAAGTGCTCCCAACTGAAACCAAAGCTTTACATATTTCAAAACATTTCTCCAAATGTACATCTATTAAACTGTACACACAAAACCAGCCTGACCATGGCACATTAGTTTCTGCCTCAACTTTATTTTTTAAAGGAAAGACTGGAATGCCTTGCTTAAAAACAAAATTTTGTTTTTGACTTTCAAGCCCTGTGAGGTCTAATGTGCAATGTGATATCCAGCTGGCCTCACTCTGAAAGGGTTGAAAACAAAAAAAAATTTAAACTACTTGTATTTCTCCAGCTGTAAAACCAAAATACTGCTAGGTCTTCCTTCAACCACGGTACTGGACAATTTAGGCTAAAATGAATGTTTATTAAAAAAAGGGCGTTGATTTCTTGGCAGCGATGAAAAGCTGGAGACACCCCTAGTGTCGACGTAAAACACTACAGGACTCCATACTGTATCTCCGGGTTAATTTTACGGCCGAAAAAGGGAAATTTAAACCCGTCATGATTGAAAAAACAGAGCGACTCTCGCACAGACACACACCTGGACACACCGCACTCCCGCAGCCTCAAACCTCGAATACCCATCGTATGTGAAGTGTCAGCTTTCCGCCCCAGCCCAGTTACAGCGCACGTTATCCAACCCATTGGGCTACGTGCATTACAGCTTTCCGGTCCGCACACGAACAGCACAGCGCTACTGCTGCTGCACCGGGGGCGGGGGGAGAACCCCGCGGAGCTGCGAAACAACCTCCGCACGGCAGCTCTGCCGAAATTACCGGAGTTTCGTTTCGAAACGGCTCCGGGGGCCGACGGTGCCTCTGGGGAACCAACGAGGCGCAGCCCGGGGGACACGAATCCCCGGACAGCGGGGAGGGCCGGGTGGGGGTGAGGTGAGAGGGTGCCAGGGGAAGGGAAGGGCCGGGCCGAGCCCAACGAGCGCTGCCAAGGCGGCGGAGGGAGGAGGCAGAGAGCCAGCGGGGCTCCCGTGGGCGGCAGAGGAGAGCGGGGGATGCGCCCGCCGCCGGGGAGAGCCGGGAGGGAAGCCTAAAGCGGCGCTCGCCCGCGGGAGGACGTGGACGGCCCGGGGGCGGGAGGAGCCGGGTCAGGGGCAGGGCAGCGCCAAGGCGGA